>JBAJHW010000003.1:96710324-97157824 GCA_037013535.1 Intellagama lesueurii | reverse complement strand
TTGATGGCTTCTTTTATAACGTGCTCTGAAACAAATTTTTCTTGGCCATAGAAAAATATCCATTTGGCCATGAAGCTCACCCACTGACCTTGGGCTAGTCACACTTGTTCTGCCTAGCCCACATCATAGGGCTGTTTGGAGGATAAAGATGGGAAGAGGAAAAAATGTGTCCCACCTTGAGCTCCTTGGTTAAAAAAAGTGGGATAAAAATGCAATACCCCTCTCACACACACACACAAATAATAAAGAGTTACATGCTCTGGAGCCTCACATTGATGCAGGTCTCTCACTGTAGTTGAAAGCAGAGCTTTATGAACTCAATAGTTATCTGTCTTGTAACCAACAGTAGGGAATGGAGAACTGCTGCCTCCATAGAATTGAATGGGATGCACTTATAGGCTCCATGGCTGAGAAACAGGTGTTAAACATAGCCTGAAATTAGAGATGAATCAGGTTTCAGAAGAATCCCATAGTTAAATCCTAAAGACCAATCACTAAACAAATTTGCATAATCCTAGTGGTGGGGGAATCTCATGCTTTGACACTCAAACAGCCGTATGAATTAAGAATATATTTCTTCCAATCATGGGCTATCTCTAATGTCTGTTTCTGGACTGAGTCACAGTATATCATCTTTTTGATTATTACAAAAGCAACAAAAAGTTCTGTGGTACCTGAAAGAGGCATCAGGTTTCAAGATGCTGCAACAGACCCAGCTGCTGCATCAAAATGGTTGATTATTGCAATATTTCTGCCAGTCTTATGCGCACCCACCCACACATACATATACTCCCCTTCTCATAAGCCTCTGTAATACAATTGCTAATACAACATGAGTAAGAATATTAAAGCAACTGTTTATCTTTACATCCTCTCCACTACCACCAAAAAAACCCAGGCCAATCTCTAGGAATGAATGAATCAATCAATGAATGAATTTAAACTATATGTATGTATATAGTTTTCCCCCTATAAAATGCAATAACGTGCTGTTCTTTGGCTGACAGATGTTTGCTGTCATTTTAACAATGGGATTTAAACCACAAAACACAGTACTGTAAATGTTTTTTTTCTGTGAATCTGATAAAGAAAAACAAGGTTGGGTATTCAAGGTATACTAGATTACTCAGAAATGCAGCTGAGCACCTAAGAAGCACTTGTCTGATATGGGTATACTGTTGGTTTCCTACATAATATCCAATGCAGACTCTGTAACTAAAATGAAATCATGTTAAATTAACTGTAAAAAATAAGTTGATTTAATTAAGCACAGAAAGACTTATTAGATATAATAAATGTTAAAAAGTCAAATGATGTGCAGTTACATTTCAGTTAACACTGTTCAGCAAATGCACTAAATTTATTCCTCTCAATAATGATGTGTTTTGAGCATTTAATTAGATAAATAATATTTAATCACTTCAGCAAATTTGAACTAGAAGAATTCATTGTCATCAAAGGTGACTCATACCTACTGAAACTACCTTTAAAGGGGGGGGGGGGGGTAAAAAAAAAAGTGAAGCCAGAGCTCACTTCTTCTGAAGTGGAAAACAGCAGAAGGCGGGGGAGGAAGGCGAGTTGAAGAAGTCTGTCTCCAGGCCTCATTAAAAATCAAGGTTTGCTAAACAAACTATTATTTACAGTAAGGAGTGTGCATATTTTACTGGGGAAGAGATTTCAGATGTTTGCCACTTTCCGGCACCAGGCCCTGTAAGTACATTGTGAGAAAAAGCATTCAATAGATGTCCTATAATTCATCATAATACTGTTTCATTTAATAACTACTTTGCTGAAGTGATTGGCATGATTACAGGAAAATTACTTCAAATTATTCATCTCTTATCTTGCATCTAAGATGTCCTAAACTTGCTTGATAGTTAGCATAATGGGACCCTATTAATTGCTAATGCTGCAAGTCCTTCACTACTTAAATATGCCTTCTATGGAGACGAGCACCGTTACTTAAATAATGAAAATGCAGTGAAAAGGCAACTGTCTCATACACCACCCTTTCCTTAAGGTGGCACAGTGTATTGTCAAACACAAAAACATGTCAGCAAGAATGAGATAGGTCTTATAAAGCAATGTTTCTCAACTGGGCATACAGGTACACACTGACCAGGACACAGGAGTAATATAGACAGGGTACTGGGTTTTCATAAGAATTGCTGAGATGCTACTGCCCTGAGGGCCCCTCCCCATGTCCTTCTGCAAGCACAACGTGCTGTCTCTTGTTAATTCCGCTTGCCACAGATTATCCATCTAGTGCACAATCAACTGGTTAGTTGTAACTTCAGACAGTTAAGCCCTATTCAGCCATTGTGTCTGAAATGTAATCAGGAGAGCGCCTTAATGTGGAGCCCTGCCCCATGTTCCTTTCTTGGAAGTGATTCAGATCTTTGCATGACAAATGCAAAGATATGAAATGCGTTTGAAAAGTGTTTGTGAAACTTGCACATATATTTGGCTGAGGACCGCCACAGAGTGCTAGGACTGGGCCACCCGATAAGACAGGGCTCCTGATCATGGAAGCTTGGTTCCATGTGTTCAGTGGAACATGTTTACAGGTTCTTTTTCAGGGCTATGCATCTGGGGACATGGAGGTGACGTTTAGGACTGCATTCCTGTCTCTATCATCTTTTTAGCCATCTCCACTGCTTCAGGTGTAGTGCCTGCATAGGGTTTCTTTGCTTCTCCCAGTTCCCTGTTTCCCTGTCTACTTCCTGTTCGTGAGATATAAAACGACAGAATGACTATGCATATATATGCATTCTATGAGGTTTTTGTAAAAAGTTAGATTAGAATTTTTGATAGCTTGATGAGTGAGACATAAGATATGGAAGACTGAGAACCACTGCTTGAGCAGAATTCGGGTCAACCTTTGACCAAGGAGAGCAAATGTGCTTATAGAATCTGGCTAGAAAAGCTCATCCTATATAAAGTTTCCTATATGATAAATATAGCTACGCTGAATATTGTTATTCTTGCAAACAAACGAACAAACAAAAGGTAGGGCAAAATGATGTTCTCTTTCTGTGGCCAAAATCGTCTTGCATAGCTATGCAAATGGTATAACATTTGGAGGCAAATTGTCTTAAGTTAAGATATCACTGTAGACATTATCTATTGCATGTTGAGTCACACAACTCAGTATGCATCAAATAATCTCCACGTTGATTTCTTAATGTAAGGTGATTTATGCCATTTGTGTTACGCCAGTGTTCATCTCCCTCCTCCCCCCCTCCTACTTCAGCCCATTTCTTTTAGCTCTGTGGTTTAGGTACCTGACTGCAGAGCCAGTGGTTGGGTGGTTCACTTCCCCACTATGCCTTCTTGACAGGGGCTGGACTTGATGATCCATAGAGTCCTTTCCAGCTTTGCAGTTCTAAGATGATAATGATTATGATTCTTAGGCAAAAATGAAAGCTTTCAAAAGTCTTTTCACCACTAGGTGAGATTACAAGAAGTCTTTTTTTGGGGGGGTCCCCCCTCATTTTGGCCTTTTTTCAGGGGGCATGCTTGTATTCTTGTGCAGAAAACCTTCTATTCTGCACAAAATCCAAGGTTTTGACACAAACATATGTTGTGTCATAGAAGAAAAGGTGGAATTTTTG
This sequence comes from Intellagama lesueurii, assembly GCA_037013535.1. Taxonomy (NCBI): domain Eukaryota; kingdom Metazoa; phylum Chordata; class Lepidosauria; order Squamata; family Agamidae; genus Intellagama; species Intellagama lesueurii. The sequence goes on along the minus strand of JBAJHW010000003.1, from coordinate 97,154,210 downwards.
TTTGCTCCTTTTGTTTTGTTTCCCTTTTGCAGGTGCAAGTGCTGCTGCTGGTAAAATAAAATAAAATAAAATAAACTAGGACATTGCTATGTCTTCCTGCTTTTATGTAGGAGCAGAAAAACCTCTCACAAGTTGACCATTTTTTTTTCAACAGTTTCAACAGTTTTTTTTCAACAGTTTCAATAATGAGAACAAGAAAATTTGTTAAGGAGAGACAAGAACATTTGCCACTATTTGCTATATCCTTACACTTTTTGGTCTGTCTCCAACATCCTCTCTCCCCACCCCAGCATCTCTCTGTCTGACAGCTTTTTCTACTCTCTCTAATATCTTTTCTTTCCCTCTCCCTGCTCCTCTCTGACATTACAATTTCTCCCCCTTCCCCCCCTAACTTCCCCTTCCAGCAGGCTGCCAGGAGAGAGGGAGCTCATGCTTTTCAGAGATCTGGACCAATTGTCTGCAGAATCATTTGCATTTAGACTAAGAGCTGCTTGCACCCTTAAGTTGTCCACCCCTGCATTGGATTGCCAGGATAGCAGCATCTTACCCTTTGAGAGTTTAGGGCAAAAATTTGATATTAGAAGGTGGGCAGGGACAGGGGGTGGCAGAGTGTGGAACTGCTTCTGGGCTGGCTGTTTGTGGAAGTTGCCATGTTGCCTAGCTTCTTAAATGGCACTGGATACAGGTAAAATCTGGCTAATGGCTGCTGCCAGAATTCATGTGGCAATCTGCTGCTGTTGCTGGAGCTTGTACAAAGACAAGGCACACAACCCTGCCTTTTTTTAGCAGGTCAAAGTGTATGTACACACCATCTTTTGGAGCACTCATGATGGAAATGCGCAACACATGTATAGACACCTGCATCCTGAGCCAGAGTGCCCCAGTCCCAGTTGGGAACAGGTGGAGAGGAATGCCCAGGATTTAAAACCTAGCCTCACATTCAAATCAAACTTTCTCCAAAGCCACCTGCCTTGACATTTGTCTCGCCACGTGGAGATCTAGGGAAGCATAGCAATTTCCCACCAATATTCTGCCACTGAGCACCCACCTCCATCTATGCTTCTGGAAATCATACCATTAATGTATGATGTGGCCCTGATTCTGAGGGCAGTCTTAGCTCTGGTGTTCTCAATTTAGATTTTCCTTGAAGGCTGTACAAAAGCAGAGAGTTCTGGGACAGTGAAATGTAGCTTCTCTGCCCCTCAACTTTCTTTACATTTAAAAATATGCCCCTCGGAACGGTCTTCAACCTGACTCTGATTCCTACACTTCCCAGACTACTCTGCAGGAAGAGAAAGAAAAATGGAAAGTGAGGGTTGGAAGATGAAGGAGGAAAGGAAAAGGAAATAAATACAAAAAATATGGCATGATTTCCATTGTCCGTTGTATCCTCCTTGCCAGGAAAAAATTAAAATAATCAGCAAAAATCTAGGAATGTCTGTTTTAGTGTCGTGTTTCAATTTTCCCCCTTCATAATGAGAACTTTGTCTCTTTTTGCCTTTTCTGAAAGTGCTAATGATAAAAAAAATCCTCCTCCTCCTCATTCTTTTGCACTGTGTCAAAATAGAATTACTCCACCTGGCCCTAGTTTATATGTCTGCAGACTGGCAAACCTTAAAGACCATTTCTTGCAACTTCCCTTTGTTGCTTACCATTTTTGTCTATGTTGATGATTAAAAAAACATGATTGTTCAAAAATATTTTCTTATCCTGGCTTTTGATTACCCCCCCCCCCCCGCCCATTTAGTTCGCACCACTATGAACATCCTTGATCTAATTTCATTTCGGAAACAAAGGTAGTTGAGATTAGTTTTTTAAAAAGTGTGCTGGTTATATACCACCCCATAGTGCTTAAACCACTCACAGAGCAGTTTACAATTTCATTATGCAGGCTACACATTGCCTCCCCTCCACCCCTGCACCACAAGCAGGATGGAAGGCTGAGTGAACCACAAGCTGGCTACCTGGAATTGAACCCTGCCAGGGAACAACAGGGATCTCAAAGTAGGGCTGGGAGAGAATCCTGCCTGGAATCCCACAGAGATGCTGCCGGTCAGGAATGACACTATTGGACTACAATTCCTATATTCATAAAATAACACGATCATTTTTTGTTGTACTTTGTCCTGTTGTTTGTTCTGTCTCCTCTAGTTCAATGGTCCTCAACTTTGGGTCCCCAGAATTCTTGGACTATGACTCCCAGAAATTCTGGCCAACACAACTAGTGGTGAATGGTTCTGGGAACTGTAGTCCAAGAACATCTGGGGAACCACAGTTGGCAACCACGTCTCCAGTTGCTTTTGCTTTGGTGCCATTTTTAGGAGATTCACACAAACCCACTCACAGGTTCATCCAACACATGAGAGTGTCATCAGATTGTGCCACATTGACCTAACTTTTATCAGATGTATGAAGACACCTTCTCCACATAAAAGATTTACACATGTAGAATCTGACCATATGGTGATGTTGGTGGGTTTGATTGACCCAGATGTCAATTTGCATGAGGAGTTTGACTCACATACATCCATATCTGCAGAGAACCCCATGTTTTTGCAGCCAAATTTGAGACATAACCAGAGGACCGTGGCAATTGTAGGAAGGCAGCAGATCTCATCTTGAGACCTCCTCCACCACCATGTGAGTGAGACGAATGTGCAAAGGATGTGTTGGTGTGTGCCCCTTTCTGTCTTCTTGGATCAGTAACATGGGGATCTGCTGTCCATCAGGCAACCTTTAGTAAATGATCTGTGTGCCAATAAGATTGTGTATCTCCTAGAAAACTAGATGACTCAGAGCAAATAAAGTCAATGGTGAGAGAGCAAGAGTGAGCAATGTAAATGAAATAGTGAAGATTTTTACAAGCATTAGAGTGTTACATTGGTTTGCATCAGAACCTGTTTCACCTATGTGAAAAGCAATATGTGTACATAATAAATAATATGTTTTTAAAACATTTTTTAAAATTACATTGCCAAAAATGTTCCCCAAAAAGCACACTTGTCTTAATCATTAATATATAATAACAATTGCATGCCATGAAGTCAATTCTGACTTACGGCGAACCTTCTCAAGGCTTTCTAGGTATACAATACTCAGACGTGGTTTACCATTCCCTTCTTCTGGCGGTACACTGAAACTTCTGAACATTAGAGGTGTATTTAGAAAGCTCACGGTTGGAAGTTGCCCCTGGAGAGAAGAGTCAGCTTGTGTTGCCTTGCCAAACTGCACAGTCCCAGAGCACCCCTTCCCATAAGAAAAGATTAATAAAGCACTTCAGAGGACTTTATACCTAGGAAGCTATGGCAAGGGCCTTCATAAGCAAGAATTTACTTGATGGCATGTAATTATTAAAGACATTACAGTGTATTATTTTAGTACTGGATGTAATGCACCAAGTTATACCACTCTATTTCATGATGCCGTGAAACTCTTAGAATCTTAGAACCACAGAGCTGGAAGGGACTCTATGGATCATCGAGTCTCGCCCCTGTCAAGGAGGCACAATGGGGAATTCAGTTCCCAACCTCTGGATCTGCAGCCACAGACCTCAGACACTGAGTGAATGAAGACATCATTTGGACATTAATATATCAAATTACATTATCAAATCTAATCTGGCAGTCTGAGCTGGATGTGAGCCTAGAGTTACCCCTGCAAATATAATCTGGCCACATTTTAGATCCATTTTTGGGAGAAATGAAATTAATAAATAAATTATTTTAGGGAAGACAGCCCTCCAGTTGAAGAACAGCCAGAGGACAATCCTGCTTTTGAAGGGTTGAGTCCAGTTGAACCTGCGCTCAAAGATGAAGAATGATCAGAAGGGAGATCAGGGACCTTGAAGTTGCCCATCCACAGCAACCCACCTGGACAGCAAAGGGCTCAAACGGCATAGAAGCCGCCTGGTCATATTCTTCTCTACTTGAGTAAGATGCATTGAATTTTTGTTTAAATTATTTTTTAAAAATACCTAATATTGCATTCCTACATATAAATGTCCATGTGGCAGGTGTATCTCTTGACCTCCTTTTCATTAGTCTGTTTGTGGGCAAAGTACTGTCATCTATCTCATGAACAGGGATCATAATCAGAGAGTCCTTTCAGATGTATCATCTGAAGGCATCTCAACTTGCACCAACTGAATCTTAGCCACTGTTGCAGATGTAAGAGTTCTGTCACTGTATCACCCTAAGCACTTACAAGGAGGGTGGGAAAGGCCACCATCTCCATCACTGAGCACCTCATTTTCCTCAGAAATTTCCTCAACTTCCACGTGTTAAAAAGAACCTCAGCCTAAAAGATGCCAGTGCAAAAACAAACATTTTAAAATAACCCAGTCAGTAGAATCAATAGGATCTAATGAGCATACGTCCAACATAAACAAAAGGTACATGTTTTAATACAACCGTGATTCAGTAAGGAAGATGTACATTTTATGTATATTCCCTACTACAACGCTGTGATTTTTAATATTTTTGAAGGGAAAAAAGATGAATAAAATAGAAGTCTTTCTGCGTGCATGAAAATTCATTCCAGGTTTGTTACATTTGTTAACTTTGATGTGGACTTCAGAGGCTGTCTTCATAATGTATTTTCCACATTGCACAAAGACTGGGCTTTTTTTGGGGGGGGGGGGCTACTACTCCCACACAATTTAAAGTCTGCTTTCAACAACAGCACCAACAACACAGCTTGTGTTTCCATTTATGCTCCTCTAAAGAGAGTCACATAATTAAAAGAAATTTAAAATTCATTAAGAGAAAGAGATAAAACTTTGAACAGGGAGAGCCTACTTCTAAGCGTTCTTTTTCAGCACAATGGTACATTTTCCCCTCCTTTTACCCTGTTAAAAAAGAAAAGCTGTGGGCCTAGTTCTGTCATGGCGGTGAGCAAGCAGTTGGATACGGTAATGCATGCCTGAAGCCTTCACCAAGGATGATAAGCCTGCATGAATTTTACGAGTCTCAGTATCAAGGTTGCCCTCGCCCAAGGGATTTAAGAATAAGGGGGGAAAAGAGAGAAGGCAGATGTATGAATAACTGGCATTGTAAATCTTCACCGTGGCAACCTACAGCTAGAAAAAGTCTGTGATGGGTTCATGACTTGAGAAGAAAGCGACATAGCAGAATGTGAATGGATTTTCTTCAGCTACTTAATACACTGCTTAGACCAGCTTAAGGGTGTGTGTGGGGATGTGTGTGGGTGTTGTGTGTGCATGACAGAGAAAGTACGTGTGTGAACGTGTAGGGTGTGGTGGTATCTGTGGAAATAAGTTAGAGGGACTTACGCCTCTGACTGGGTTTGAGAGGGAGAGAAATACCATTTAGATAGATATGACTGGGTTTTGCTTTGGGGGGCAGGGTGGGAGATTGGCAGGGATGTGTGCCGAATTATGCACACCCAGAACCACAGTGAGCATGATTGGACACTTGGCAACACAACACAAGGTCACAGCAGAAGTCACCAGAGTAGGGTGGGGTGTAGATGGCTGGAGGAAGAAAACAGATCATGATAAATAGCTTTCCATTTTGCAAAACCTGGTAGTTAATGAAAATAGATGCATTTGAGTTGTCTGTGAGCACCTGATTCAAACTCCCCCTCCCGTCCCCCCAGCAATCTCTCTCTCTTGCGTTCACTCACACTCAGGTCCTGCTGATGTATGAAAGCAAAGCACTGACTCTAATTGCACAATTATAAAACGGAAATGATGCAGATTTGGCAACACAGAGAAAGGCTGCTCAATAACATTGTTTAATAACAAGCAAATAAAGCTCAGAGGGGAAAGAGGTGACTATTCCTGCTTTACACTCATTAAGGAACCTGAAACATATTGTAAAAGAGTGATATTTAATTATGGAATGGACTGATAATATGGAGCAAGGCCTCGACTGGAAGAAATAGACCCCTCTGCTCCTAGGAGCTCACAGCTCCAAACATCAATTACCATGATTATCAACCCAGTGCTTTAAAAATGCACCCGCCTTAGTATTCCATCGGTGACCCGTAAATAGGCACCGGCATAGGCACCGGCTAAATTTATGGGCACAGTCAGCCAGGGCCAGGTGGAAAGGCAAGTCTTCCATTGGTGGCACCTTAGCAAAGGAGTACAGAAGGCGGGGGGGGGGGGGGGTGGACAGAAAGAAAAGAGAGGAGGGGGAAAATCTGTCTTCTGTGCTGCTGAAAGAGCAATTTATTACTAAGCATTTGCTGGAGACAGCGTTTGTTGCCCTGCTGCCTTTTTTTGCCTCTGTTGGCTGTCTGAATGAGAAATGAGAGTATATTAACCATCTTATGGGTTACACAAGATGGCTTGGCATGGTCCCATCAAACTTAGTGGTGCTCAGGCAGGTCAGAGGTCAAGAGAGAGCATTAGCAGCCAAGATTTAGAACCTGGTGCATTCTCTTTAACCTTAACTGCTGGGAATGGAGAGGATTGCTTTATTTCTCGGGCTGGAGAAATCATTTGCACTGAAAAGACATTACAGAGTGGGATCTTAGCATCTTCCCTTGGAGAAGATAGGAAATATGTAATGGGCTGAAAGAAGTAATGTACCTCAGGAGCCAGGCATGTGTGTACCAAAATTAATTCAAGAAATTGTTTTGCATTATGGGGTCTTTGCATGGGAAATCAGTTCATAATCTCTATGTTACTATATTTTAAAATTAAAACGAACACATAAGTGCATGGATTCAGCTCTATAGAATAGAGATCCATCAACCTTATGTAAGAACAGATGCACCCAACAAATACTGAAGGGAATCTAGGCAGTGTTCCTGCATCCATTATTTCTTCTCTTCTCCTGTTTTCTGTTTGAAGCATACTCTTGTGTGTGTGATTACTTGCCAGGGACTAAACAACTATAAGAGAATCATATATTCCTGTGTTTTTCTGTCAACGGAGCAACCTTAACAATGGGTCTATGCACTTAATCAGCTTCCAGCACCAGTTATTCACTTGGCTGTTCTTTAGACGGACTGAAATCCCATGTTCTGTGCCTGGGAAAACTCATTCCAGCCCAGGAAGGTGCTTGGGGTTAGATTGGTCCATCTAGGCCAGCATGGTCTGCTCTGACTAACTGTGGCTCTTGGGCACTGAGTGGAGGTGCCAGGGAATGAAACCAAGACCCTCTGGATGCAAAGCATGTCTTTTATCAATGAGGTTTTGATAGTACTCTTAGGATCGTAGGAAAACCATTGGTCTGTCGAACTCATTATGTCTAAAGCAGGGATGTCAATCATGTGGCCCGGGGGGCCACGTTATATACAGGCAGCCTAGACGCCCCAAACCCACCCAAATTGCCCTAAACCTGAAGATTTTCCTTTTGTAATAAAAGAGAAGTGCCACTCCCTGAACCTTCCTGGAGCAGCACTTCTTTTGTATAAAATCAAAAGCAAAGTGTGCTCTTTATACACCAGCTCATAGTGCTTAAAGCACAGGCTACACATTGCCCACCCCCAGTGAGCTGTGTATTCAATTTACTGACCTTGGAAGGCTGTGTCAGCCTTGAGATGGCTACATGAGACCACAGGTATTGAACTCAGGTTGTGAGGAGAGTCTTCACTGCAGTACTGCAGTTTAACCATTGTCCCATGAGGCTCCTTGCATAACAAGCCATCTTAATATTAAAAAGGAATCCTTATATCAGACATGACTTTCCAGTTACTTTTTTTTTGGGGGGGGGGGGAACTGGGTGTGCCCTGTGACAGGTCCAAGGGCTGAGTCACCATGCTCTACACAAGCTGGAGGTGTCTTGGACTAGACCTGGACTGACCTTTGGAAGACATAAGGTTATGCATTCCCCTTCTTAAATCATTTCTACAAATTCTGTTCATTTTTTTACATATTTTCAGCCTAGCAATGTAAGCACAAGTTATCACTAACACTGGTTCCAAATGCCTCAAGGTCGGTAAATGGAATACACAGCTCACTGTGCTCCCAACAACAGTGAACTAAATAAAAAGTTTAAAACAAAAAGCTAGTTTCCCCAAACTACCACGGAACTGCTTATATACCCAACGATGAGTGTCTATCAGTAGAATCCACATCATGAGTAAAACAGATTCCTTTCCCACCCTGTTACTCCCTAAATCTGCTTTGCACCTTCATGAGAGAAAAGATGAAAATGGTGCCCATTATGCAGGTGTTGAATGTTGCTCATGTTGCTCACCATCTACCAGCTTTCCCTAAGGTGGTGCCCTCAAGGTGTTGTTGGACTCCAATTCCCAACGGTGTGGTCAGTGGTCAGGGATGATGGCAGGTGTCATGTAAAACATCTGGGTGATACCAGATTGATGAATCCTACTACATAGCATTTTAGTAATTACCTCAGTGTAGAATTACCTCAGTTTCCACCACGACAGAAACTTGTCTGAGAAAAAGCTTTAGGCCCGTGTGCTTGTGAGCATTTTGGTTAATGTCGCGCCTACTCTACCTCTTAATATTTCAGATATCTGCAGTGTAATCAGGGAACAGCAGTTACTTATTTATCTCACGTCTTGCTCCTTGATAGGTACCCACTACTGCCGGCATGACCTCTGAAGCATGCACATTAATTTTACCTCAGTATTTCTATGGCATCAATTAATAAAAACTGACTACGTTTTCAACAAACACACATGTACTGATAAATGAGGGTCCTGACTTAATTGCTCTGTAAATTAAGAGCTCACAGTAGTGGCAACAGAGAATAGTTTTAATATTTAAAAACTCATTAAATTTGTGTACATTCTGCATAATTAAAGACATACAACCTGTTTTAAGAGCTAATTCAAAATTAATTTTGAAATGTATATTACAGAAAAAAGATATTTGGTTTGAGGTTTTTCCCCCCTCAAAATTTTGTTTTCTTTCTTAACTAATGAGTTCTTTACATTATGCGTTCTAAGCATCGATACAACTCTTTAAAAAGAGCAATTACTGTATTGGTAACTAACTTCTATACATAGTATCTCTCAAAATGGTCTTGTTTCCAAGACCTAAAGTAAAATTATGTCCATATTTAGCTTGGAGAAAATTGTGAAAAATTCAACATAACTGCCAATATTTGATTCCTCCCCACCTTTCCTGCACTGCGGCACAAGCTGATATATCAGATTGTTTTGATCATTAACAACTTATTTTGTTAGATTTAAATGCCACATGATTTAGAACAAAATATATACTTGTTACTGACGAAAGTCTCAACTGAGCCCAATCACAAAATACTTTGATACAAGTTGGTGCTGGAAAGGATGATGAAACTAAGAAGAATCTCTGCGACTAACAGATGTATAGCTCACTGTCTTAAATTATATCATGGTGAACCTAGAGATTTTAAAAAGAAAATGTGGGAGAAAAAAATCTTCAAACTTATGTGGGACAGCTTAATACCATTTCAATTATGTTGTTTTTCTGCGCTCTATTATTTGATTAGATCAGTGCTTCCCAACGTTGGGTAACCCAGGAGTTCTTGGACTGCAACTCCCAGAAACCCTAGCCAGCACAGCTAGTGGTGAAGGCTTCTGGGAATTGTAGTCCAAGAACACCTGGGTAACCCAAGTTTGGGAAGCACTGGGTTTGATATTTAATGGCATGACTCCAAGCTTAGTACTGACTCTTCTCTTTGTTCATGTCTAAAACCTGATAAGAGGTGTAAGGGTGTGGTCGCACAGGAAACAGATTGCAATTTGGACCACTTGTGGAATGGACTGTGGTGATCTGTTTCCTGGCAATCACATGACATTCAGAGAAAGGCACTCCAACCCTGATCCGTGCCCAAGCTGGACCTTTTTTGGTCCAGTTGGAGGGCTTCTACTTTTGCCCTCCCAACCCCGGAATAAAAACGTGAGACAGTTAATCTCACGTCTTGAGGGTTAAATACAGGCCACACTTTATTAATATATTTTATGGGTTAAATACGGGCCACACTTTATTAATATACATTCAGATTCAAAATTTTACCATTCTTTGCCAAAGGAGGAGGCCTGCTGTAGTGCGGAAACAGTTAAATGACGGGAGTATCTAAATACCTCTTGATCAATGAAGGGGCAAGTCCCTGGCCCCAGGTTCCAGCGATCTTAAGGACAGCAGGAACCCGGCCGACCGCTCATAAACACCCCCAGACCTCAAGCCATCTTTATTCGAAGGCTGTTGTTCCGGAAGTGACCCAGCGCATCTTCCTGCCACAGGCACTGTAATCGCACGATCTGCAATGACGGGCTATCAGATGCGCTGTTGGCTTACTTGAAACTACAGCAGGACCCACCAGAAATACCTGTTGTTTCTGCACATGCCCGCCACAGAGCCTTTCGAGCTCGGCAAGCAGGCCCCCTCTAATGTCCTCCAAGAAGACCTCCAAACCTGTATCTGAAAGGTGAACGCCGTCACTCCTGAACAATTCGGGCTTCTCCACTTGGATCCTGTGGTGACCTATCACTGATCCAATGCCGCTGCAGACGCCTCTGCATACTTCCCTGTTAATGCCCCACCGGGCCTTGTTAACAATACCAGTCCTCTCAGAGCCTTGCCAGGCTAACCGAGGAATAATTGTGGACCATAAGATCTGCATCGCAGGATACGTGGCCTTCAACCCTTTAAGGTTATGCAGAATGTCCAGGATCAGCGCCTTACCAGGCAGTCTAGGCAAGTCGTTGCCTCCCAGATGTATCACCAGCAGGTCTGGTGGGAACTGACCAAATGCCGTCATCCTGCACAGCTGGACCCACTGCATGCCGCGCAGCCCCTTCCACGTAATGTGTGCCTGAGCTCCAAGCCCCAGATTGCTCCCCCAGGGGGATATAGGCACATAGCGCTCTGCCCAGTAGATATAACTATGGCTGATGATCACTATCTGTTTTCGTCTTCCTGACCCCAGGGGACCTGTAAAGACATAAGTCAGGCCCCTACCTACAAAGTAGGTAAGGTCCTAATGTATTTTTTATCACTGGATGAGGACCATTGGCCTAATCGCTTGATCTCCTCCGCGCTGTAACCCATGGCTGCTGCAGTGGATGCCACTCCAATCCTAAATGAATGGGTGCCAAACCTTGCACCCGTAATGCCAACCTTATGCAAAGCTAATCCGGTCAATTTCCAAAACTGATATTTAGTCAATGGAGACTTATCAGCATGTTGGAAAAAATAACCTGCGTCATGTCCTCTATGTTCCAAGTACGCCCGCGTGGCTCTGACTGGGCATATGCGCTCAATGGTGCATTGCCCCAATACTAACTGCCTACCTTTGCCCATCTGATTGGCCTTTGATCGTCTAATTACAAGCTCTACTTTGTCATCCCAGACTTTAACATCCTGCCATTGTAGAGCTAACCTAGATTTGTCTACCAGTTAACCTAGATTTAACCTAGCCACCAGTTCGCTAATCCTGAGGGCACCGAAAAAAGGCTATAAGGGACACAGCATGGAATAATTTTATTTCGTACTCGTCCCTGCACAGTAGCACCCACTACTCACATATACGCTCCAAAAGGGGAGGTGATATGGGTGCTCCAGTGTCCCTCACTCTACCCTTCTCTTTGGACCATCCCTCTAACATTTTTCTAATTTGATAATCCCCTGAAAGATCCTCATAGCCATTAATTTTTGCGTGGAATGCTAAAGCCGACAGCTTACCTTGTGTAGTGCCCGGCACTAACCCTTTCCTATAAAGGTACACCATAAATTGCTGTAGGTGTTCGACTGGGGCCGGCCAAGCCTGCTCCAGATCAACCATCCTCCTGAACTTCAGAAACTCTGTACTCACGGCCGAGTAGCCCTTCCTTGTCCTTGCTGCCAGGGCCAAACCTATCGCTCTGGATGTGTCCTCACGGCAATCTGCCAGACCTCCGGAGGAAGAACTTCCAGCAGTTCCCTGGCTTCTGGTGCTAGTTCCCTAAACCGCTCGATCTGTTGGCGTGATAGAGCGTCAATTATTCTATTATATATGCCTGGAACATGGCGAGCATGCACTACTATATTGAACTGCAATGCCCGCAAAGTAAAGGCCCTCACGAGGTTCATGACCTGTTCTGATTGCGCCGTAAGGTTGTTTATGATATAAACAACCGCCTGGTTGTCACACCAGAAACGGACCACTGAATTTGACTATTCCTCTGCCCAAAGCCAGAGTGCGCCCACAATTGGGAAGAATTCCAGGAAGGTTAGGTCCTTCGTAATGCTACTCTGCTGCCACGATTCCATCCATGTGCCTGAACACCACTTGCCTCGGAAATAAATGCCAAACCCTAGGGATCCGGCCACGTCCGAGTTAACCTGAAAATCCGCCTTCAAACTCATCTCAGATCTCCAGAAGGAGATCCCGTTAAATTACTCAAGGAATTGCCTCCAAACAAGGAGATCTTCCCTCATGCCTCACGTTACCCTAGTCCTATGCATCGGTCGCTTGAGGCCCTTCATGGCTGCACATAGGCGCTTGAGAAATGCTCGACCTGGCACCACGACCCTGCAGGCAAAGTTTAAATGGCACACTATTTCCTGTAGGTCTTTAAGCGACACCTTTCTCTTCTGCAGGAAAGAGTCTACCCTTGTCCTAAGGTCAGCCAACTTATCCTGTGGTAACCTCGAGGTTTGCTGAACCATGTCAAGCTCTATACCCAAAAAAGTTAGTGATGTGGCTGGACCCTCCGTCTTGTCTTTGGCTAGGGCTCTTTGGCCAATGTTTGAAACATATTAAGTATAAAACTGCATCTACCTGAGCTCCATTTCCCACAGAAAAGGAAATCATCTAGGTAATGAGCTGTAGAATTGCCTTGCACCCTGCTTCTAATTTTCCATTCTATAAATGTACTAAATTTCTCAAAAGCGGCACATGACACTGAGCAGCCCATGGGTAGAGCCCTGTCCACATAAAATGCACCCCCAAATTGAAAGCCCAGCAAGTTGAAGTCATGGGGATGAACAGGCAAAAGCCTAAATGCTGATTTAATGTCACATTTTGCCAGTTCAGCCCCCACCCCGCACTTCCTGATCATACTCACTGCCTCATCAAATGAGGTATACCTGACAGCGCACAATTCCTGGGGGATGGCATCCCCTCAGGGAAAGACAGATGATGGATTAAGCGGAACTCGCCCAGGGCCTTCTTGGGCACTATGTCTAGCGGCAAAACCCTTAGGTTCTCCAATGGTGGCGTTGGAAAAGGTCCAAGAACCCGACCCTCCCTGACTTCTTTATCAATTTTTTGTTGCACGATGCTTTCCATACCCGCTATTGAGCGGAGGTTTTGTGCAATGAACGCCTTGCGTTCCCCCAATGCTGGGATTCTAAACCCATACTTAAATCCCTCTAATAATTACCTAGCATCCTCCCTGCGAGGATAAAACCTCAACCATTCCTCCAAAACCTGGACCCTAATTGGTCTGGGTCCCTTTTCCAGGGTTGCCCCCACCATTGTTTGGTTTTCTGGGGGCCCCTGCATTCTTGTCCTGTCGCTGGGCACCTGCCCTAAAGCAGGAGGAATTTGCATGCTGTTCCCCACAGGTAAGGCATTCGTGCCTGAACCTGCATGGCTTTTTGTTACAAAATCCCCTAGAGTTGAATTGAAAGCAAGGCAGACGGGGTTGAACCAACTGCCCCGCGCCAGAGTGGGTAACCTGTGCAGATGCCATTTTCCTATTCAGGTGACCACTGTCGAACCAGTCACCCGTGTTAGGCCTAGCCGGTGTCATGTGTTGTAGCCAAAGACCCGGCTGGGGTTCATCCCAATGTAAATTAGGCTGGATGGCACTCCGCATGCGGAACGCCTGATCGTATTGTAGCCAAGCCTGACCAGCAAAGTCCGTATACGCCCTATATATAATATCTAAGTATTGAAAGAGGGCTTGAGCCCTCCAGGGCTGTGCTTTGACAATGACGCCCACATAAATTAAAAACCCTGGCAGCCAATTAGCCCATGTCCTATCTGGCTTTTTCCTTCTCCGCTTTTCTTTCTCTTTCTCATCCTCTTTGTCCAAATCTTTCTTCTTCACCTTTCTATTGAGAAGGTCGAACACATCGACGTACTCTCCCTTTCATATCTTTTCTTTAGTAACTGTGGTTAAGTGGTCCCCTAAGGGCATGGAATAATCTCCATATGGCAAAGCCCCAAGAGGTACCGTGTTATAACCTGAATTGGGGACGGCTGGATAAGGCCAAGACCCCATACTAACTGGATTCTCTAGCTGAGGCTGTGTAGAAGGGGCGACATAAGGCATGCCCCAACCACTAAAGTGTGGATTGGCGTAAGGCCAAGCCACGTTAGGTAACCCCATGCTCATTGAGGTGTAAGGTGCGTTTGTGGAGCAACCCACTGGAGCACCACCAGCCCACGGACATGCGGACAGAGGTGTCTGCATGCCCGGTACCATTGCAGACTCACCGGATGACGTTGTGGCCCTGCAGGGGTCCTCACAAAGCTGTGGGGTGCTGAAACCAACCTCCTCCATCTCATCCTGTCCCTCTTGGTAGACGGATGCTGGTTCAGATGCCCCCGAGGTCAATGACTGTCGCTTCTCCACACTGCGGTCCCTTGAAGTAACGGAGGCCCCCTCTGCATCGCGCCTAGCTGAAACCTCCGTGACCTGGGCAGACTCGAGGGCGGCAAATCTCTGCATTAGTTCCTGCACCATAACCCTTAATCTAGCCCTCTTATGACTTTTAGCCTCCCTGGCCAACCTGCGTGGTTGCACCCCGCTCGGTTGGGAAGGCTGCTTAGGTAACCTCTGGGCCTCTAAAGCTGAAATGTTCTCCTGCAACTCCTGCCACACAGGCCAAGATTCCTCATTGGAAGAGGGTTGTGGTGGAGACACCTGGGGAGCTTGCCTCTTTTTGGCGGGCAGCTTCCCCTTTTTGGCTCCTAGCCCCTTCCTTGATGCCATTACTCCTGAGAGAAATTGTTCCACTAATGAAGGTCACCCTTTTGATGAGCAGCCAGATACCTAAACCACAGAGGTGATTAAAGCTCCTTATTTATACTTGCTCCTCAGGTATGCGCCTTTAAGCGTTCCCTGGAAATGTATAAATAACTAATATTGTAAATAAGGCCAGCTGTAAATAAGCTAATTGTGATTACGTAACTGGTTAATGAATTTATTCATCTTGATTGCTGTCCCTTAGTATTAACATATGAACCACCAATTAATTAAGCACCCACTGATTGCACTCCTTAGCCTCCAGTTGTAACTGTCTAAAGTTTAATAATTGAATCAGAAATATTAATTAGCCCCTTGAATGTACGCCAACCTAGTGCTTGATTGGTCAAATGATAACAATTATCTTAACACAAGTAGCCCGGTAGTATTCCCTCCTAAATTAATTGAGGCACTATGAACTATCTAATTAATACCTCACTAATAGTCAATGCTACTATATTATCCTTTAATTATTAATGTAGCGTATATTGTATTGTAAATATAGTTTACTTATGTATTTATTTCAATTACTTTTAAATATATATTTTTAAATTATTATTATTTTTTTGAATACTATTACTATATTTATTTCCCACTATATATCTGGGTACGCGCTATCCACTAAGCGCGGCAACGGATGGCGAAAAGAAAATGCCACCCAGGCAAATCAAAGCCAGCTAGGAGGGGGGTAGGGTGGTTGCAGCAGTAACAGGCGAAACAAAAATGGCGCCCTAAACAACACAAAGCCAGCAGGGAAGGGGGGGTGCGGCAACAAAATGGCGCCAACCCAAATGCCGCCCCCAAACACCGCAAAGCCGAAAGGGGAAGGGGGAGCAGGGGTGCACGGAAGGTACAGTGTTATCAGAAGCAAGCCTAAGAGGAGGGTGAAGCCGGCAAGGAGGGGGGGTAGACACACCAGAGAAAAGCTAGGTACAGATGGAACAAAAGGGGACCCAGTGGGAGGGGGGGTGCGGAAACAAAAAGGCGGGAAAATCGAACCTCGGCCCCCGAACTAAGCCACCGGCCAGGGAACTGGAACTAATCAAACAGGAGCCGTACCAAACGATGCAGAGCCAGAAAGTGGACAGGGGAAAAAACAGATGGAGGCGAAACAAATGGCGGGGAAAATGAATGGAGCCAAGTAACCCCTGTCGCTATATGTTTTTTTTAAAACAAAGACTACTCCGCCAAAGCACGGCGGCGCGGACTGCGTCGCCGCTGTTCCCCACAAAAACGCGACTCTAGAGGGCAAAAGCCAGCCTCGCTGTTTGAGGTCCAAGGACCCTCCAGCGGCTGGAGCCTTGGAAGCTGGACTGCTGTGATTCCCTGGCAGATGGAAGGGTTGCTCTAAGGGAGACTGTTCCTTTTAAAGCAGTCCTTTCTGCTGCAATCAGGTACATGCCTTTGCAGCTATACCTTAATTCACAGACTAGTAGGCAGAGAGACTTCCTTTCAGAATTTGTTATGAGATCATTTCTACAGGTACTTAAAAAAAGGAAACCTGTTGATTAAAAAATCTGCCTTCTTCCTTTGGTGGTATTCTTAACCAATCAGAAAAACAGCATTTGCAGATCTGCAAAGCTGGTCTCCAATTACTTTCTTGAATTCATTGTAGAAATACCTATCTTATATTACAAGGGAAGCCCAGCTGGTTGTCTCTACGCATGCGGCAGCCTATCAATTGATAGATGTGTCAATGTGCAGAGACAGCAGGCCTGGTTCCTGGAAGGGAAGCTGGGCCACTGTCGTTGAAGATGGTGGGAGAGGAGGAGGAAGAGGAGGAAGAAGAGGAGGAGGTGGCAGGACCAGGTAGGGCAGCAGGAAGGGAGTAAGGGTATCTGTTTTGCCTAAGCAAAATGAAGCACCAAGCAGAAAAATGTTCAACGATTATTTTCGTTTCGGCAAAATGGCTTCCACAAACTGAACCACAACCCCACCTGGTTCATGGCTTTTTTCGGTTCATATTTTATCTCCATCTGTGGCTAATGGATGGGCTTCAGAATATCTGTGAAATGGGTATGGAAATATATATTTTCCTTTCTTGCATAAAATGAACTGTGCACCATTTTGTATGGCTTTACGTGCATTTTGTGAGGGAGAGGATGGATCAGATTCTCAAGAGGGTCTGTGAGCTGAAAAAGGATATGAACTACTATGCTACATCCTTTGATGGTTGGTTTTACTGGTCTGCACTGGATTCTTTCTGCTTTGTCCTCTGAGTGTCATGGAGCCAAGATGGTCAGAATCATGTCCCAGGACTTTTTGAGTAGAAGGGACTATGAAACTATTCACCACCTCCTTTAGCCTTCTGCGTTGCCTCCACATTTAGGTGAAATTCTCATAGCAATTGGGCAAGAAATAGATTTTATCAGGAACAGTAAATTGTTTCAAGCTCATGTTGATGGAATACAAAGCATTAGAAGGTACTTTGCTTTTGGATGCATAGCCAGAGGCCATTAGCTTTACAAAAGACCCGAAAACTGGATTTTGGGACTCTCCTTGTGAGTGGCACCTGCACTTCCAAATGTACCACTATACTATTGTGTCCTCCACCCTTCTCTTTCTGCACTAGCTCTCTTTGGCTTTCAGTGCTCTGAAAGTCAAATTCCTCTTCTTTCATTCCTAATACATTTCTTTCTCCTGAAATACAAAGGGTTCTGTGCATCTGAGGCTGAGCTTAAAGTTGTCTAAGGGACTTTTCTGGAAAAAAAGAAAAAGAAAAAGAAGAAGGATCATTTCAGAGAGCAAATAGTTTTCATAAAACTAACTTACCAATTCCCTGGCTCACCTTTTGTGTTTTTCCCCCCTTCTGCCGCCTGTTTCAAGAACCCGGCAGCCACAGCAGCAGCACATCTGAGAATCCTGATGACTGGCTGAAGCAGGACCAGTTCCCCCTTTCTATCTCTGTCCTTTTGTCCGTCAGATGTATTTGAAACAAAGATGAGGAATGTGCAGCCAGTCCAGTAGTTGTTAAGCTGGAGCTCCCCTTATTCTTCAACAACATCTTGAGGAATGATGGGAGTTGTAGTCAAAATAACCTCCGGAAGGCCATGTGTTTCCAACTCTTGCTGTAAAGCGAAAGCAGCAAGCTGACAGTGAGCCACATCACTACACATCATCATCAGGGAGGAAAAATCAGAATGAAGCAAGTGCATTGGCTGGTATATGGTACAGCAGTGGAATACTTGTATTTTTATTCAACTGAATTTGAATTATTTTATTTTATTTTTGGTGTTCTGAATTAAATCTTGTAAACTGGGAGGGCACAAAATAGTGTTTTTCTAGGACATAATTTGCTGAACAAATGTGGTGCTGGAGGAGAGCTTTGAGGACATCCTGTATTGCCAGAAAAACAAGCAAGTGGGTCCTAGATCAAATCAAGCCTGAACTATCTCTGGAGGCAAAACTGTTGAAGCTGAGGCTGTCCTACTTTGGGCACATCATGAGAAGTCAGGATTCTCTGGAAAAGACAATAATTCTGGGAAAGGTTGAAGGTAGCAGGAAAAGAGGAAGATCAAATACAAGACGGATTGACTCTCTAAAGAAAGGCTTGAGTTTAGAAGAGCTGAGCAGGGCAGTTGAGGACAGGATGTTTTGGTGGTGGCTCATTCATAAGGTCGCCATAAGTTGGAGCCATAAGTTGATGGCATATAACAACAATTTGCTCATCAAATAAATGATGTATGATTACAATTCTTTACATGTGAATTCGATGTTCCACAGTTCTCCATCAGCATAGACAAGTGAACACTTTTAGTCTCTAAATTACTGGTGACTTGATTTGCACTTGAGCAGGTAGAACATTCTGAAGACATCTGGATTGACAGTTACAAATATCTCCTTCCCTTTACTTGGAACTTCATCTTGTTTATTTCCACTTCCTCCTATCCCATTAGACAAAGAGAGAGAAATCTTATTTCAGATCTCATTTTGCAACAGGCGTTGTTCAAAGTCCACCTTCAGCTGTTTGGCCCATTTGCAAAATAATTTCAAATCTACTCAAAACTGAGAAATCTAAGCACACATCAGTTCTTCCTCCTGACGTAAATGTTAACTATTCTGTTTGAGTTATAGCCAATGTTAGGGTCATGTTGTGTGTATGAAAGGTATCCCTGCCACATATTTCAGAAGCCTTATCCAACTGGCTCATATTGTACCCTCAATGCTTCACCCAATTCTTTGAGATTTGTAATGGTTTACCCAATGTGAATGACTCAAAAATTGGGGGAAGCTTGATTGCCAGGAGAAAAAAATAATGCATAAATAGAGACAAAAATGCATGCTCCGTCCGAATGATGTCATACAGCCAAGGAGTCATTGTCATGTTCCGTAAATTAGCATGGCCTAACCATGCAGCAGCGGTTTTTGTTTTTTTTTAAAAAAATCCTTAAGCTGCAATAAAGACTAAATGATTGCAGACTCCCATGATCCTTTGTAGTCATCTTAAAGCACTGCCTTAGTGAGCTAAACCTGTAAAGTTTTCTTTTGAGCGGCTGTGAGTTGATTAGATCTATTTCAGCCTAGTAGTGGTAATAGGCTCCTCTCTGTGAGACTGCTTAGCCTCTGCTCCCCTGGCAGCTGGAGAAACTGGAATTAATCAGGTCTGCTGGGGACTTCTTCAGCATCTCCGCAGGCCAGCAACTCTGGAATCATTTACTACAGAATCTTACTGTCAACTCTTTGTCATTTAGGCTTTTGATTATGCTTTCTTTCCAACAGGAAAGAAAAAAAAATGGAAATGGGTGACAGATTATCCTAATGCAAAATTTCACTAGTTACTTTTAGAGGCATCTATTATCTTGCTTTTTACTGTCCATAAAAAAAGAGTACAGGTGTGCACAAAAGATTCAAGGGGGATGGAGGGGGCGATGCGAGAGAAAGAAACAGCAAGCTCTGAAAATTAACATATTGCCAACAATTAATGTTTGTCTCTTGTAAATAAAAGAAACAATTTTCTTTTTCATAATGCCCTTTTGTATAGTTGTTGTTTCGTCAATATTTTGCATTTTTTTTTTTTTGGTCTTTTTTGTTTCTTTGTTTCTTTGGTTTTGTTTAAATGGGGAATGTCCATTAATATGGTGAGCTGTTTTTACTTCCAGATCCTGACAGGTGAAATAAGGTGGAAAGAGGAGAGAAGAGGGGTTTTGGGGGGTATTTCCTAAGAGCCGAAGGGCAGAAAGTATGGCAAACCAGGAGCCAACCCACAACACTGATAGTTCCTCCGATCTGGTCAGATTTTATGGAGCAGATGAAGAGATGAGCAGTGGGGTGTTGCTTCAACCCTGCCACTTCTGCATCTTGCCACAACCAAAACGCCACACTACAAAATGACAGAATGGTGTTTTTACAGGACATCATTCACCCAACAAATTCTTTGCTGAGCCTGGGTCCAGATTTTTGGCTGAGGATGGCTAAGAATTTCAAAATGACATATGCAGAGCCCCCTCCCTTTCTGGTTTAACCTAAGCCTTGCCAAATCCTGGACAGGCAGGCCTTTACTGATGCAAGTATTTGCTTGTGCCTAGACTTTGGTAAGATTCATGGCAAGGGGGATCTACAAACGAAGGGACATTGGCTGAACCTTGTTTAAATGTGGTATTCATTAATTGACTACATTTATATCCTGCCTTTCCTGTAATGCAGCTTAATGAGCAAAAGGTGGTCGAAGTTGCTTTCCTTCTCACCCCACTTCTCATTCTGCTTACTTATTCTCCTTTTTTGCCTATGAAAACAAGTAACATTTTTTTCCTCACCTGAGGTATGTCCTGTCAGTCTCTGTTAGAGTTCTCACAGTTATGAGAATGATGTTTTTGTAAGCAACACACATTGCATAAAATTGTCACAGCTACTGCCTTGTTGCATGGCTTGTTAAAAGGCAGGAGCATCGAAGGAATTGCTGGCATCTTTTTGACCAATCAGCCCGACTGCCTGTGCTCTCTTTCATTCCTCCCTCCCCTGTACATTGCTTCATAAAGGAAAATTACATTAGTTTTGGGCAAGGACATTTACCTAAATTGTCAAAAACTAAGAACAAAAGAGAAAAGGGTTCATTTTCTTGTTCTAATAATGGAAAGGGAAAACCTCATGGGATGCAATAGCCTGACTTGACATGTCAGGAGCCTGTCTGAGTGAGTATTTATTTATTTATTAGATTTCTATACCACCCGATTAGTGACAAATATGGGAGATGGTGAGGCCTGGAAAAAAAAACCACAGAAAAATTGGAGGAAAAACTTTTCCCCCGGTTTTTTCCCCCAAAGCTATCTTATGTGGCTTCAAAATTTCCAGAAATTTCATATCTCTAGTATAGACACTCAGTGTCCTCTAGTTCATGCTACTATTCTCCTGCCCCAATCTGCATAATTAACCATCAAAGCACCAATAAGAACTCTGCAGTCAACATTGTAAGGATGGAGACATCCCCAGGTCAGTAGAGACCTATGAAAGATTGCAACACTGCTGCCTAATTCGAAGAAACATCAGGATCAAGAATCAGAGGATAGAAACGACGTCAAAGTGGCTGATAGTTCTGTTTCTTTAATGTATCTTTAGAGGACAATAGAAATGTAGATATCAAAAACTTATCAATCCAAATGCACATTTTGTGATTTTCTTTAAACAGCTCCATTGTGGATTGTTTAAATATTTCATACATGT
The DNA here is from genome assembly GCA_037013535.1 of Intellagama lesueurii. Lineage (NCBI taxonomy): Eukaryota > Metazoa > Chordata > Lepidosauria > Squamata > Agamidae > Intellagama > Intellagama lesueurii. Next base: position 97,132,667 of record JBAJHW010000003.1, on the reverse strand, counting down.
AAGAAAAAGGCTGCATTGAAGCAGAGTCCCCTTGCATAGATGAATGATCCATGAGGCAAACACGGAAGTGGTGCTACTAAAGGGAGGTGAAATGAATTCACTGCCTCTTATTATGGGAATGCGTTTGAAGAAGACACCTTGATATATTTAGATCTTACCTCTGTGGGAGCTGACCCATAGTCTGGTGGACAGGTGAGTCATTGGTTGGCACAGATCTCTCTGTTGATGAAAAATTTGGCTCTCATAGATTACAAGGACACCTGCCCCCATTGTCTCCTGCCTCCTGCAATTTTTATTCAGGCTGTATTCTCCGACTTTGGCTTTGCAGACAATTGTATCAACTCATATAAGTCTTGATTGTTTTCTATTGATTATTTTACATAACCAGATACATTTGGGAAATAAAAGACAAGCATCACTGCTTACATATAAAAAGAGGGCAGTTAAAAAGGATACGTCGTTCAACCTCGGTGCGTGCTGGGTGGGTGGGGAGGGTGAAGGCAGAAATCAATCATTGGGGGGAAAAGAAATAATTTAAGGCCTTGGGTTAAACTCTATGACCTGTTTAATGTCATAATTGGCTGCTGCCAAAATCGTCAAACTGAATGAAGCTCTTAACTAAAATGTCATAAACTCCACAACACGAGGGTTTATATAACACAGGTATATAACACAGTCCCTATGCCATGCTTTTCACAAGATGTATTTGTTATGTTCTATTTGACTTTGGCTGAGCAGATTTTTTTTTTAAAAAAAGCTCTTTAAACGTTTCTGTTCTGGAATATTTCAAAACTTTAAGAACCAATCCTGATATGTGCAATATATGTTCAATATATATGTGACACAAGATAAACAGCCATTTTTTTTTTGGTAATAAAAATCAGATTTAAATTATTTTGGCTGGAAAAGCAATGCGTTTGTGATGAATGAACGTGGCTAATGTTAAATTTCAACAATGTACCCTTAACAAAAATGTCATTGGAACATTTCACAGTCAAGGCAAACTGCCTGAGGTCCTGCTCCCATTCAGGGATTTTGCGTTTACTTCGTGATGACACACAGCAGTGTTCTCCCACCTTCCATACAATGTTGAAGTAGCACACCTTGAGGATTGCTCCCTGAGGAAGAATGAGGACGGAGCTGCTCAGATTCCTCTGAGAATACAACAGTTTCTTCTTGGTTGATGTGTTGTAGCTTTGGTTAGTGGGCAGTTTAATTAAAATGCAATAAATAAATCAAATAAATGGAGTAACATACAGTAATTCCGTGTAGATTTGTCTGGTCCTGTGATCTGGTTTCCTACGAAAATCTCACCTATTTCACTAAATACTGGCAATATTTGGTGAGTGTGAATGCTGGGGAATGTGTGTGTGTGTGTGTGTGTGTGTGTTACAAAGACAGTGGTTTTACTCCCCTTTAGGATGTCCCCAGGGACTCATTCGTCCAGCTTTGAGCCTGTCTAGACTGGCTGTTTTGGGCGTGGGGTGGATAGGGCTACAAAGGGTCTAGTGAGGTTGTGGGGGAGGAATGATGTGCCATTTGGAACAAATGGATGGGGGCTCAAGTCATGGGACTCACTGTCAAGTCAGACTTAAGTCACACCAGTGACTTGACGCAGACTCAACTCAGGTTTTTCCCCCCCAATGGCTTGGACTCAACTCATGACGTGGAACCCAACCACCCCTTCCCTTTTTTTTCCAGGGGAAAAAAACTTGTTTTTAATAGGGACTCAGACTTGGGACTTGGGACTCGGAACTTGGTACCAAAGACTCAGACTCAGACAGACTTGGGACTAAAGACCTGCCAATAGGGGAAATAAAAAAGATAGGAGGACCTGGGGGGAAAGGGAGAAAAGAGAAAACAGAGGAAGAGAAAGGAGAAGGGGAGCAGGAAGGCAGAGTGTGGGGAGCGAAGCCGTGGGACAACCAGGAGAAGGGCAAAAGGTGTGGACCCTCACTGCTGCTGCCGCCAAGGTCACAGACACTTGCTCATTGTCTCACCCACTTGCAGAATGTTATCCACGGTACTGTGTTGTCATTCCCCTCTGAATCTGCAGCCATGATGGCAGAGGCTGCTGGAGACTGCTATAGCATGCCAAAAAGAATGCATGCCCTACCACTGGGAAAGAAAGGTTTGTGGCAGCTCTTAAAGGGGAAGGACAGCTCAATCTAAGTAGAAATACAAGTGGACACTTTTTTAAAAAAATACAAACCGTGCCCTCAGCAATGCCAGTGTGGACATGACCTTTATTCCTACTTCAACAGCTCCTCCCCCTCTTCCAAAGTCCCTGGGTGAGTTTTCTGGTGTGCCAGATGGAAGCATTTCTTCAGCAGTGACAGTAGTTCCATTGATGGTAGCTTCCTCACATTTTATTGGAGAGGAAAGGAAAGGAAATGAAGACATTATTATGAGCTACCCAGGTTGGATGCACTCTGCTACAAATCATAGATTTTACTTCTAACCATCTGCCTGCCACTGGCCTCAATCTGAGCTAGTGAGGAAGCCATTTCACAGACAGGACTTTTTGGAATGGCTCTATATGCACTCTGCAGGGAAATCAAAACTGGAGGTTTATTTTATTTCTCATAACAAACCTCTAGGTGAGATAGAATGCCATTTTAAAAAAAGGAAATCAAGGGGGTGAGGGAGGTCAGAAGTATAATGAATGAATATATTGCTAGTTCCAGAGATAGGCAAAGCTAAAAAACCTACTTGGCTGGAGGATTCTGGAGTTGTGGGCCAGAGAGGGACCTTATTCATACCTTACTAACACCACATATGCAAAATATTGTTCCTGTCTACCAGCGTTTTGCCAGAACCACCTTGAAATGGACAATGAGCTGATGGTGGATGAACCTGAATCTTGGTGTATAATGTGAATAAAACTACCAAGTGTCCCACTTTGCTCCTGTTCCCAGGTATGGTTTTCTGTTTTCAGAAAATCCACTCAGACATGTTATTATTGCTAAGGAAAGCCCCCCTTGGGAATATTTAGGTCTTACAGCAATAGCTCAAGGCCTAGAGGTAATGTTTATTGAAATTGAATTCACTATTAAAAGAAGAAGGGGGCGGAGAGGGGGAAGAAAGCAAGGACAATTCTTTCTGACCAAAATTGGGGTAGAAACAAAACCATAACAAAAACATCAAGCAAGATATTTACTGTACAAATATATATATTACAGGATATCCTTCTCTTCGTTCCCTTGCTAAGATGTGGAGTTTAAGAGTTCACAATGCCTTACATTTATGCGATGAACCTATTGGTCTGTTGCTAATACAGTTCCTGTTGCTGTCTGAGGTTTGAGGCCCACATGTTGGATTCTTCAATGGCATTCAGTGTGTTATCTGAACGGTCTCTCACTGCTGTTGCAGCAATGGAAACCAGACTACACCCAGGCGAACAAAGGGAATTTAACTTTCATAAGTTGGTTTTTAAAATGCATTTACTTTGACTGCACCAAGCAAATCTAAAAAAAGATGAAAAGCATCTTTAGCATGCCAGAAACATCTGGTTTCATATTTTCAGACCAAAAGGAAATTGCATGAAGTCTAAAATCTTATGTTTTGATTTACATTATTATTGGAGGGCTGAGAAGCTGCCCGTCATAAAATAAAAATTTGATGATAATAAATAAATAAGGAAAACAATCTGACAAAACATGTTGTGGAACAAAGATGCATTTCAAGTTTAATTAACTGATAACAATGTTTATGAGAGCAGAATTGTGCCACCAATTATGCAGCTAGTAAGTGCATGCCAGCCATGCAAAGCTGGCCTATAAAAAGTCTCTCTCTCTCTCTCTCTCTCTCTCTCTCTCTCTCTCTCTCTCACACACACACACACACACACACACACACACACACACAATTTCCTGCAGCAAAATATGTCCCAGCACAAAAATGAAGGTATTCTGCACATCATAAATCAGGCGGCAATTAAGACCTTCTCTGAAGATATTTATGAGAAGGTCTTTTTCGGATTGCGTGACAGTAACTTGGCTTCAAGGGTGCGTTATAAACTGCACAGTCAGTGGAGCTCCTGCTTCCTTACAGGCCTACTGATCGTGTCTACAGCAATTGCCAGGTTAAGGATTTTTAATGAGTAGATGTCATTGCGAGCAGGAAAGGCCAAACACACAGCTGTGCATGGAGGAGTAAACTGTCCCATCTGCCTGGGCTTCTACCTTTTTTCTCCAAAGTGTTGCAACAAGGAGCCAGGTAGAGCCGACTTTCACCTGAGTGTTGAAGGAAGTAACTCTCACTTATCCATATCCGTAGTCAGCAGGTGGAGACTGAATCCTCCCAGGCTTTGGACTGTGGTGTGGATAGTTGACATGTACATGAGCTCTGCCCATTGTCCCCAACCCACTAGAAGATGTAGGCACTGTCAACAATGCCTGCAGTGTGTTTGTGACTGGGAACTCTGATAAGGCAAGCCTCCCATCCATGGAAACACTGTAAATAGGTTTATCAGAACACACTAAGAAGCACTGACCCAGATGCTCATAGTAAGTGCACAAAAGCTCTGCCTTTCTTCCAAGTGGGCTAGAGGGGGCAAGACTGACCTGTGTTCATACATCAATAGCACACTTCAGATCCAACCAGAATGCAGGCAGTCACTTCTGAATAGGACTTATAACTGGGCCAAGATCAACACAGAAAGCTGGTGTTTGTTTGGTTTAAATCTGCTGAAACCAAATAAAGGAGGTAGGGCTGACTCAAGGAAATTTGCTGCCTGAGGCTACATAAAAGCGGCATCTTCCTACCCCACTTAAAGTACATAGTGTCCAAAGCTAACTACAAAAGGCAGAAAACTGCCCAATAGTTCTCCCTTTCTCGCAATAAAAACCAAATTAAGCCACACTAAATCACTAACGGTTTGCTGCCCTTTCAGGAGATCTCAGATCTGCCTCCAAAGGCAGCCACCTCACCCTGAATGCCTACCTCCTCGTTGAATTGCACCTCTAAGTCCAGAACATCTGTCCTATTGAAAGGGATTTGAACTCAAAATTTGTGCCTCATTCCTGTCCTTGAGATTTTTTTAGTGAGCTCACTGCAAGTTGTATTCAATGACTCTGCCTGCAAGTTCTATCTCACTCATCCCACCAAAAACTTACTCTTCCTTCCTTTGCGGGTTTCAGTTTGAAATGTGCTGAACTGCCAAAGTAGACTACTTGTTAGAGCAGGCACGGCCGCTTGAAAGCTGGTGTCCTAACAACCAAACAATCCTACAGCCGTTCATCCTATATGCTTTAGTATTATAAATGTGCTTTGAATGTGATTTGTAACAGAATTTAATAAGCATAATAGGAACCTTTGAGCTGGAGGGTATATAATTTACCACCAATGTGAATTATGTTTAGAGAACCATGGGGCTTCATTGTAGAAGTCAGAACACACTGCTAAATATCTCTATTGCACTGCTTTCTCTTAGGAAGGAAGACTGTCTTCACCATTTGTTGAAGGTAAAGTCATATTAGTTGATATAAATTCTGTTATAGACATATAGAAAGAATCACAGTCTTTCTTTCTTTCTTTGGAAGAAAGATAAGGTCTGATTTTATTGTGAGTGATGAATGTAAAGTCTGGGTGCTCAGCTTTTCCCCAGGCCCATATGAAGTGCCAAGACTCACTGGCTGAGTGCAAAGGCATTGTTATGGTTGTCGGGCACATAATGTTAATTTAGGAGGATAGTGCAGGAAATACTCATTACCTGTCTCACTCTAGCTGCATTCAGCTATCTAGTTCACATGGGGAGCCCTCATGGAATGATGGGACTATGCTAGCTCACCCCCCAACACACACACACCATTGTCAATTTTAATCATGGGAACAAAATGGTTTGAAGAGGAGGATGCTAAATTAGGGTATGTTCTCCTCATCAGCCAAAAAACCTTGATTTTTCTGGCTTGTATGAAGAGGGCTCCCCAAATAGAGCTGGCTAATTCTTTCTTTAGACTGATTTGTTATTATGATTAAAGCAATAGTGGAAAGGGTGAGACCGGTGTGCCCTCTTTATCACATTTGGGTTCCAAACACAAACTGAATGACCACTTATGTAGATGACCAGTTAGAGCTTCTCTCATGCACACCCTCTGTTCTATCACAAGCCCCTTGTCCCCTAGACCAGCCATTCTCAACAGGGAACATATGGCCCCCTGGGGGGGACGCAGACTGGAAACAATTCCACACCACCTTATAAGGTTCATTATGTGACTTACACAATCCTGATTCAGCCTGTATTTCTTTCATATTGTGTTTATGGCCATGGCCAAAAAAATAAAGGCTGAGAATGGCTGCCCTAGACTTAGGTTTTGGGCCTAAATCTCAAGGATCAGGAAACTGCTGACCTGGGATCCTCACCATGTCAATCTTTCTGGATCTATAATAAGTTAATGGGATGTAACGGGTCAACTGGATCTGCTCAGGACATCTTCTAGCCATAGTTTCAATCAGCCTTATAGGGAATGTTTTATCAGGATGTTTTGACGCGTTTACTCTAAACCTTCATTTGATGATGGAACTAATTTTTCCCCACTATCTGATTAAGATTCATGATAGTGAGTCAAAACATGCCAGTAGTAATTCCCAGCCACACAGGAGACAGGATGTTAACTTCTACAAACACAAGCATGCATACAAAGAGAGACATGAAATGAAACTAAACCTTGCAACATATGGATGGGTTCATTTTATTAATGAAAAATCTGACACTTTTGGAATATCTAGAAAGAGGGGGAGGGTGTGAATTCTCGCCCAAGGAAACGACTGAAACTATTTCCTGTTATGCCATTACACAATTTTTAAAAATGCATTATTCATGCCAACGTCTTCCAATTTTACCCATGCATGGTATTCACTTGGTTATGTTACAGATAATATAAAAAATAACCTCATGCCCCCATCCTTTGAAATGTTGAGCCCAGGTGCTTACCTGAGATCTTGGAAAAGTCCCCATCCCCATTACAGATTCCCCAAATCCCTCAGCCAGCATGGCCTACCACCATGGGGGACTCTGAGAACTCTGGTTCAAAAAAGCAGAATTTCTTCAGGCTCTCAATATTATTAGGAAGACTCACTGATAGAGACCAGCACGAACCAGAAAAATTGTGGTTCATGTGGTTTGTGGCAACCCATGAACCACAAACCACAAACTTTCCAAACTTTTTTTAAAAAATCATTAAAAAAAGGTTTGTGCCTGGGTGGAGGGGAAACAAAAACCCCACCCCCACTGCTACCTGCCTGCCCCTTTCCCACTGTTCCTCTCCCCTCCCTACCTGGTCCTGCCACCTTCTCTTCCTTCTCCATCATTATTCCAATTGGAAACGAGCGATTTGGTGCAGTGTTGCCCTGATCCAGTGCCGCACAGCCCCATAGATGCACAGCTTACAGGCAACGTTGGTCCTAGCTGATCTCCCTAATCAACTGGGGGCCCAGCACATGTGCAGAAATAGCAGGCTCAGCTGATGGAAGCCAGGCCACTGTCTCTGGACATTCCAATGCCTTTCAGCTGGGCTGCTCTCTCTGAAGATGGTGGCGGCAGAGGAGGAGGAAAAGGAGGACGTGGCAGCACAAGGTAGGGAAACAATGGGGGCAATGGGAAAGGGGTAGAGGGCAGACTGTGGGGGCGGGGGCAAATGAAACAGGAGGTTTGTTAAATTGGTGGAAAAGTTCATTGGGAACCAATGAACCAGTGCCTTCTAACCAACTTCCCGGTATTTTTACTCACAGAGTTGATTTTAGAATTATGGGGGGGGGGGGGGAGTGTGTGTGCGCACGCATGCCTGTACATGTGCACATGCATTACTGTATTTCAGGAATTCCTTGTGAAAAGTTCATGAAATTGTTGGGTTTTTTTGTACCCCCTGTTATATTTTCCATAGGGGAAACTATATTATGTGCAAAACACAAGATTTTACTACTAATACAGGATTTTTGTGCAGAAACCATAGGATTTTTCCAGAATGCTGTTGGTGATGAAAAATGTGCTTGTTTTTTGCTGTTATGTGGGGGCAAAAACTCTCACAGTGACCTATTTGAAGGATGTGTTGCTGTGTCAAGACATCCTTTTCCATAGAAGTTGAGGGGGGAAATGTGAGTATTCATTACCTCCTTAACCAGCAACCTCTAATACAGCTTCTCCATCCTTCGTGCCTTCCAGATGTGTTGGGCTAAAACTTCTACCATCCCCTTATACAGACTGATGCAACCCAAGGCTAATAATGGGCATATGACCTTTTTTAACTCCTTGAGAAAGAAATACATTGAGAAAGTTCACTCCTTTAGTTCCCAGAAATTACATCGGGAAATACGATTATTTTTCATGTTCGAACTTCGGTATGCAGTAGCAAAGTTGTCAGATCCAGTACAAAGAGCAAGTGCCATAAAAATGTTACATGGAATTGTCAATGTGAAGGCTTTTTTTAAAAAAAAGTCCCCCAGGCAATAGAAGGGTTGAACTTGTAGGATATAATACTAATGATTGCTGAATTAGACTATCTGTCATCATTTAAAAAGTGATAAATATTATTCCTAGCCATGTCACCCACTATAGGGACAAGGGATGTGATTCTAAGTTATGCTATTAATAGCAGAGGAGACTACCAGATCTCTAGATACATTACACTCCAGTTAAATGCTTCTGACTTGTACTGAAAATAATATTAATTGTAAGCCAAATTTGAGATTGCACTTTGAGATGGTGCATTTTTGAATTATTTTTAATATACATACTCTATGAACTGAAATCACATTTTGTACTTTTGGAAAGTTGCACTAAAGTTTAATAGGCTTTTCATCAGTGGATTATTATTTCAGCCACATATTTATTTTAGATCAAAATTAAGGTGAAGGAAATCATAACCTCTTGCTACCAAAAAAATCTTGAAAGTGGGGAGGTTTAACTCAGAAATTGCTTAGGTCTTGGAAATTACTACTTGTGTTCACATATGCACACACACACCAACACTGGAAAAAATAAGTCTCGAGTCTTTTTCCAGACCTATTCTGCTAGCCAGAATTCTATTGGTATTCATTTAAGGTTTTCATAACTTGTTGAGGCTAATAGTGGCTAATTGCTGAGGTATCTGCATGCCTGCCTGATCATGTGCCTGGATGCACAATGGAGAAGTGCTCTGGTGCTTCATTAATTAGCTGTAATTGGCCATGGCAAGTGCACAAATACCAGTAGGATTCCAGCTGCTGTAATTTAATCACAGGCATAAATTTAATGGTAGAAATTGCCAATTTAAGAGCCAGATTATATGTGACTTTGATGTGTAAATTTGCTGTTCAGTATATGCTTACTCCCCTCATGAACTGCCCATGTGAGTGGAGATGGAATCCAGATTAAGGCTCAGTGTGGAAGTAGAGAGGGGTTTTTTTTCTGTGTACCCCCAACTGGATCTGATTTGTTCTGAGCCAACCAGAAAGGTGGATTGTATAATCTAAGAAAACTAAAGTGCCTATCAGCTTCTTCTTGAGAAGAGACTAACCTGAAACAGTGGTTGAGAAGAACACTAGCTTTATTGCTAAAGCAAAGCTGCTCCATTAGATAGCAATGAGGATAAGGCACTTTGCAGAGAGAAAAAGTTGGGGCTGAGGGAAGTCCATGCAAAGTCTTTCTACATTTGCTTGTAAAACCTAATTTTGGGAAGTGGGGTCTGTTCTGAGTTGGATCGCACACTCACCCGGAGGAGTGCTTGAGGCCTTGTCCCGTTTACCTGGATTTAAAGTCAGCATTGAGAGCCACATCCTGAACCTTTAGCTGTCTAGCATGACAACCCCAGTAATAAAATGAGAAACCCACAAAACAAAAACAAAAAAAGAGAAGGAACACCAGGTTATATAATGGAGACATTCACTAATTGGTTGCAGAGAAAGTTTTTTCTCAAAATATTCATGTATAGTATAAATTCAATACCACATCATAACCCCATCTCTTATGGCCCAATTTAGACCTGAACTGACTCCATTTGGACCCAAACTCAAATCAAAATGCTGAAATGTGACTGTTTGTGCCCCCCTGATTTGCTTTGGGACACTAAAACAGATATTTTCTTTTTTACCTAAGTGCTCAAGACTTTGAGACACCGTAAATCCCCCTCCATACGAGGGTAATTCTGCCAAATTGAAAACAAACCAGTCTGTGAGCTTTTATGCTACCTATATAAACCTACCTTTACAGCTTGTCTTTAAAACAGTCATAACATCTTGGTTTTGGGTACATAAATGCTAGAGACATGGCAGCACCTTCTAAAAGGGTTAAACTTCACAAGTGGAGGTGTTTTTTGTGCTACCCAACATTAAAGTTTGCAATAATATATTTAAAATTTGGTAACGTGCTTTTTAAAATTGCTGCTTACATGCCTTCTTAGTATTGTGACAGTATTGCTGCTTATTCAGTACGACTTGTGTAACCAAGGGCTCTTCCCAGTAAAATACCTCATCTATTGCTGGTGATTTATTATTCCCCAAATTCAGATTACAGAAGGGTTGTCTCAGTATTTTTTACAGTGACTAAATGTGTGACTTCTAGTGACTTCCAATTACAAATGTCCCCACTTGAAGATATAGTTTGTTGTGGTTTTGGGTTGTGCTGGAGGCAGAGTGTAGTGCTAAAGCACTTTCCATTAAGTTTTATTAGAAAAATGGTAACAATCAATGGGCACAATAACCCTATCTCCATCTCCCACAGATTCAGACGAGAACACTGGTTCGGGATTGATTTTTTCACACCTAAGGATTTCTACATTTTGTTTGGACACACAATCTCCTGAGAGATTTGTTTTGAAAGCATAGTGTAGATGTGAATCCCAGTAAGTTCTACATTCATTTAGTGTGAGCAAAGATGAACAGGGACAAAAGGCGTGTGTGTGTGGGGGGGAACAGTTGAACTTTCCTATTGTCTGGAAGAGCCCTAATACATAACACAGACAGAAGAGAAAAAGAAGTGAAGGGAAAGAACAAAGATACTAAACAGCACGGACTGGACGCAGAGGCTGAAATCTCTGTACACAACAGGAGTGACAACAAAAGTACAGAGGCAGCAGCAACAGCAAATGTTTGCTGATTGAAGGTGGTTTTGGAGTGTGTCTCACTTGTACACAATGCAGTAAAGCCGTGGGCACCCTGGAATTGCCAAAGGAAGCTTCTAATTCCGTGATCATTTGCCACTACTGATGACATCAGCCCTGCTGTGCATGTGGAGCTCCACAACAGGGTTTCAACCAATGTAACTTTCAAATCTAGAATGTGTGTGGTCAGTGGGGCAATAGGGCATAATATAAATAGCACTGCTTAATAAAACTGCCACAAAAATAATGCTGAGATGAACACACAAGGCTCACTTGAATAAATAACAAATATACAGAGTGAGGAAGAATGGTGCTGGATTGGAAGAAGGTTGAGAGAGGGGGAGAGGGAGGGAGAGAGATTGAGAATCTTCACATCCTTCCCAAACACTGATGGGAGAATACTGCTGGTACTTGCCCCACAGTGCAAGTTCAGAGCTGTCAGTGAATAAAGCCCGTTTCCCCCTTCCTCACCTCCTCCCTTCTAAGGGATTGTTTTACAATATTTTGAAGACACATTGAACAGGTTTCTTCCACTGTCAGTCACCACTCAACGTGAAATGCTTCTGATGCATCCAGACCCAATTCGGATTGATCAGATGGGTGCAAACTCACCCACTTCTCTTGAGGTTTTGGCCAAACTGGTAGCATGGCACTGGGTTTTTTTTTCCTTCTTAAAACTGGAGGCAGTCTTTCCCTCGTTTTATACTGTATCATTTATTTAGTAATATTTATTAGTCATATATATTTATATCTAGCCTTTCCTCTAATGAATACAAGGCAGGGCAAATGGCTTTTCTCCCTGGCCTGCCCCAGGAGGCAGGTCAATCTGAAGACAACCACTAACACAATGACATCCAGTGTCATGGTGTTATGGCAGGGTGAGGACTTGGACCAAGATTCTAACTGCTATAGCACACTGGCTTTCACTTGTTCAGTTTTGCATTATCTTTGTTATCTTGTTGATCAAACTCAGTGACAAGAATTATGGTCATACACAAGAGAAAATCACACACATAAGTCGATTAAATCCAGCCCCCCCCCCCCCCATGCCTATTCTCCTTTCTCTACACACATCAAAACAATGTGAATTTTGTTGGGCTATTTCTTGCAGAGGTGGCCATGCTAAGTAATGTTACTCTCTTATATTAATCAAATTAAGAATGTTTGTGCTCCCTCAGTACATCCAATCTGAGGATTTCTAGGCATTTGCAGCTGAACAATTGCACACATGCCTACCCTCGCAGCTCTGAAAATGAGCAGAGAATAATTTAGGGCTGCTAGCCCCCTTGGTACTTTTATCCTGTCTGTGTGGTGGCCGTCATTACAGTGGGGATTGCTAAATGGATAATATGCTTTCCAGCAAGGGAGTACGACAATATTAGCAGGCAAAGGAGGAGGGGGAAATGCCTTTTGAAAAAAGAAGCTTTTTTCCCTTTGCAGAAGCAGCTAATACAGTTCTCAGAAATGCTGGCCGGTGGGAGAATGCACTGGCAAACAAAAGGTAAATAATTGCCCCTTTGGGTCTTTTATATAATAACTACCTCAAAATAGTACCATAATGCCTGAAGCTAATCTTCTTTTATTTGTATTACAGGTTCAGCTGCAATGCTAATTGGCCAATGCTGGTTCTACTAGCTAGGCTGCTGCCGCCCATGCATAGACCAACGGCCATGGGTGATACCACAGACAGAGTCAGATGTGGGCACCCTGGTAAAACAAGCCACTTACAAAAATGTCATCATGGTTATCCCCACAGGAGGGTTCCTGTTCGTGATTACAAATGGCCTAGAACAAGAGCCTTGTATCCTTGTTCCGTCTGAACATTGCTGTTCACATTTCCTTACCTTGAATGTCCTCCCCATGGTAGCTCAACACACAAACTTTGTGAACAGGGCCAGTTAAAGACATTTTGGTGCCTGGGGTAAAGAATGAGATGTTATCTCATCTACTTCTGTGTGCAACAGCTGAGTGAACTGGCAGACACATTTTTCTTCAGTATATTATATTATTATATTATATTATATTTTTTAATTTATTGTTTGCACTGATATACTGCCTATCTAGTGGCAAGACACAACTCTGGGCCAGTTCACAACAATATAAAAAATCCTTCCTGCCCCACACCCACCAAAAATACCAAGCAATTTCCATAAAAACCACAATGGTGACAGCTGTAAAAATGCTATAGAAGACTAAAAAGAAATAAGACACAAAGCAATAGATCAGCACATCTCCCTCAAGGGGAGGATACTGTTAAAGGCGTCTTTAAAAAGCAGATATTTCACAAGGTTTCTAAAGGTAAGTAGGGAGAGAGCCTGGTGTATATCTACAGGTAAGGCATTCCAGAGCCTCGTGGTTACCACAAAGGGTCTGTCTGGGGGGTAGCCACTCACAACGAGGAAGCCTGAGAAGAATAGGTGTCATAGGTATAAGATCTTAAGGACAGACACTCCAACAGGTATCAAGGTCCCAAAGCATTTAGGGTTTTAGAAGTCAATATTAACACTTTGAATTTGGCATGGTATCAAACAGAGAGTCAATGCAGATGTGTCCCACAGGATTGACTGTGGGACATAGTCCTCCACCACACATGAAGGGAGCAGGTTAAGTTAGGGAATGCAAGATAGACAAAGTGGCACACACTTCTGTCATGCTCCTATTTCTGAGCACCTGCCACTTGTGGGAACTGCCTCTCTGTGTTCAATGGTAGGGCTGGTTCCAAGTGTGAAAGTTCAAACATATAAAGAATAAAATATGAAAACTGAACATCTTTAGACATATTAAGGCCAATTCAGTACAAAGTTTGGGTTTTCTTGATCCAAATTGGATTTAGGAAATGGGGTTGTACTAAGAGTAAATACAGTAGTACTATAGTTTCTCTGGTATATAAGTTGGGCTTTTGCACATAGCCAGAACTCCCACAGTGTCTTAGTAATACCCAGCTGGTGTAATAGTTTCTTGGGTTCTAGCCAATCAGTTGTAAGACGTAAAGCCAACACAGAATCAAAGCACATATTGGAAATATTTCATTATTAATTCTATTTTGTAGGTTATAGAAATTGTACTGAGCTGTTGTAAAGATCTTAAGAAATAAGAAATGATATGCTAAGATTCTATCCCCCCTCGTTTTAAAACATTGGAAAATATTTCAATCCATTGGTGTGTTTCTGCCCTCAGGTACATCTAGGTATGGGTCAATTTGTGTCCACATTGGGTAGAAAATGGACTGGAGGTTAAATTGTTCTAACATTTCTCTGTGACTTTCATATGAGTGAATTTGCACCACCAAAGGAGTGTCAAAGTCATTTATTCAATCAATTTACTAATTTTTACCTTAGTTTTCTACCCAAAAAACATTTAGAAGAAAATGAATAAATCAAACAAATATCCATAGTCAAGATAATAAATATATATATAACATAGTCTGTATCTAAGGACAACTAATACTAAATTATTTTAAACCACACAAAACTAATTATAAGAGATCTGCAGTCAGGATTGGCCCAAGAGGCAAGAACAAAATGGCGCCTGAATCCTCATTCCATGGAAAAAGGTTGATTGGATTAGCAGCTGAATCTCACTTTAAGGAGACAAAAACATCCTCAACCCACTTCACACAGCAACAGACTAATTTCGGACCCCTTGTGGCATAAACAGCTTGGTTCTCCACCAAACGGAAGTGACCAGGGGTGTGTGATCAACCATCTGAAGTGGTATCCACTATATAATGGTGGAAGCCCTGTCCACAGGCTAACCTTGCATGTAGGTATGTATGTGAGAACTAAAGCATAAAGTCTACATGTTTGTGTAAACTCACAGCGTACGTGATTGACCTTCCTTTGAAGCTAGTAGACATTTGCACATTCCTCTTCAGACCTTATTCACAGTCTGCTGTTGAATTCTCTTGCTTTCCAAAAATCTGTGCACATTTATCAAATAGTACCATGCTTCTGTGCTTGGAAATGGGGTATGTTATCATACATTGTGCCCAGCTGATATTTCCTCCTTTCTTCCCTGCCTGCCTTGAAACTCAAAATAGCACAAAGTGACCAAACTATGGGCAGCTGCACTCCATCATTTACATGGCAGTGATGTATGTGCAGTTCTCTCATCAGGCTTTACATTTCCTGAATAATGTATAGGGGAAGGAGAAGGTAAATTCTCCTAAGCATGCAGATTCAAATGCCCTCTGGTTTTTTGTTTTTGTTTTAATGCTGAATGGCTGAAAGAAGAGGGGTTAGGGGGAACAACACAGCTTCTTTTTTTCCATTTTTAGAACAATAGTTCTTCCTAAAGGTCACATGTTAAGAGAAAAGTATATTTTTCCCTCTTCCATATTTATCCCTCCAGACATGTAAATCTTTCTGTGTTGCATGCCTAAAACATGCAAATAAAGCTGCGCTATCTATGGGGGTGTGTGTGTGTGTGTCAAACTATTACAAAGCAAAAACCAGCTAGTTTGTCAAATGTGGATTCAGGCAAGCTGGTATTAGAATGAAGGTTCAACATTTGCCTTTCAAGGGCCCACTGCTTCCAGTCACAGAATCAGCATATAATCTACTGAGGTCTTGACATGGAGTGACCCTCCATAATAAGAGGAATGGAGATGCAAAGAGAAGTCCAAGGTTACTGCTTCACTACACTGAAGATTTGTTGTCATAAATCAAGTATTCCACTACTGTTTTACATCATGCTTGTAGGGCATTGACAACATGGCTGTTGGTTCTACTGTTACAAAGAGCAGCAATGGCTGAGGGATGCACAGCAGTGGCAGCTTCTGGTGGTTCCTCATGAACTCTTCAGCAATTCCCTGCCACCAGAGAAAGTGCTGGAAAGTTTTGTGTACACCGTGCAATCTGCCCTGGGCCCTTTAAACTTTCCAGCTGCCTCAGATGTGGTAGCAAATACTCTCCCATTGCCAATAGTGAGGGCCATTCAGTCAGTTTTGTCGTTTGCTGCAGTACAAAATTATCTTGGGTTGTTCTTCGTCCATAAACAGACCGTTGAGAAATAGGACACAGTGAACCCTGACAACCCTTCCATTCTCTTCTCCATCCCCTGATCCATGGACTCAACACCAAGTGGTTCAAACAAAGAGAGGTTTATTACAACGTGGGCAGGGGTTTCAACAACAGCTGTTTTTTGTGGCTGGACAACCCCAGGGCTAGTTAGCTTCATTATCTCTGGTCCAGTTTCTTGAGGGCAGACTGTGTGAGTGCGGCTTAATTAAACTTAAATTAAAATAAAACTTTGTCTAATTCTGCAGTGAATAAAAATGGTTCAATCAGGAACCTACAGAGCAGATTGATCTACAAGTCATCATACAGTGATGTGGGAACTGCTTCCCAATGTTGTGACCTAACACAAGTGGCTCTTTTCTGAAACTAGTTAAACAACAAGAGGAACAGGACAAATTGTGTGGATCTTTCACATAGCAAATCAGCAGCCTTCTCCCAGCTGGAAAGACAGGTGCAACTGGGGCCCATCCATGTTGCTCAATGCCTGCCTGCCCCAGTCCTTTAGGACTATTCCATGAGGAAGTGGTCCCATGCTATTTCACAAGGGCCTGTAGATGGATGTGAGCTTCTTGGAAGGCGGTGTGCATCTCAAAGCATCCCACTGTCCTTGTGTTGTTCCTTTATTAATATCACAACAATAAAGCTAAAATTGATACAGTGACAGGGAAAAATATTTTGCTGGGATTTCAACTATACTAAACATTTTCCCTGTTACTGTTCCTATCACAAGAGCATTCCTGAAAACATTATGAAAGATTATGCATACCCCACTTCTGTCTCTGAGAGAAAATTTGTGTGAAATCCACAGTAGGGATGTGAAAATCTCTCAGTCTTGTTTCAGAAACATTTCTCAGAGGCCTTCTGACATTTTTATTTTGCCCCAGTTCTGTGTTGGGTTGTAAGCCTCAACCCCCCTTCCCATATCACTCTGCACTTCCCCTCTCCCCAAATGTAGGCAGTTTTGTGCACGTCTTTCCCACAGACTGAAACATTTTCCAGATGTACACATAATTTCAAGTGGATTTTTCTTCTTCACTAAAATGCTTGGCAAGACTCAGAAATATGGGCCAGAATCCTATTGGTGTTCATGTAAGGTTAACTTGCTATGGTTAATTGCAGCTAAATGAGAAGCTGCTAGAACATGTCCCAATGTGTTTGGTTGATGCCTGACTGCTCAATCAAGATACACCTGGCCCCACATCAATTAGCTGCAGTTAGTTGTGTCAAGCTGTGCAAACCTCAGAGGAACACCAGTAGGATCCAAGGCAAGATGGATATTGCCTCATTATCAGTCTTTGGAGGTGAAACACTAAGCTAATAAATTCTTCCCTCTCCACAGCAACTTCCAGAGTTGTTTTTTGTGTTTGCTTTTTACAATTCTTGGTATCTTCCTTTAAGGTATAGCTTGTCGCCTCAGACCTTTCCACGCCTATACTCCATGTGTGAATACAAGAATAACTGATCCGTGACCATTCCGAAGCTGTTCAGGAAAATGGCTATCCCAAATCTGAAAGGCTTCACTTTGCTGTGGAAGGAGTTGCAAAAACTATTAAATTGTAAAAGTGGACTTTTTCCATTTTTAATAGAGTGGCTGTCTTCAAACAGAAACTGAACAATGAGCTGGATGAGAATCATGAAAAAATGATAATATCCAAAATTCTGTTGGAAGGTCAGGCACAACTGTATTTTTTCATTTTTAGGAGACAGATTAAGTGTTGAAAGCAGCTGTCAAAATAAGAAAGACTGTTTACAAGAAACTGGATCCTTCCCCCACCATTTCTTTCCAGAAACTAGATCCAGTTATGAAGATCATGATTTGAGATTCACCAAAAGTAGAAAAAAACAAAACAAAAATAAAAACCCTGAATTAATTTGGAACAGCAAGTAATGTAGACCTATTAAATCAATGGGGTTCACATGAGTAATCAGTGAGGATTTGGTGAGTCAACTCCTCCATAAGTTCCATTGATTCAAATGGACCTACTCTAACTGGGATTTGCCATGGTAAGCAGTAGGATTTCACTCCACTTAGGATTACCCGTGTGATTTAGACTAAAGAATTAAAATATAACTGAGGTTACTTTTAGTAAACCCCTCCAACAAGAGAAAGCTGGGATATGAAACAAGGATCTGCTGCCTGTGTTCAGATCCATGTACACAAAGAAGGAATTTAGCAGCTCTATTCAGATTCATTCCGGTTTAAATTCAGCCAAGTGCCTTCAGCAAGTTAAACAAAGCTTCTTGTTGGCGCTCTGTGAATTTGTCCTGAATGATAACACACTGGCCAAAAGCTATCAATTTTTACAAGTGGTAGCCCTTGTTGAAAATGATTCTTTGACATCAGTGGGATGGAGGAACATGATTTTTAAAAATAAGATACACAGTCTAGACTTCAAAACACGTGGGTCGGGATTTCATTTTATAAACGGAGTCCACTTTCTTTGCAACTTAGCAGTGATTGGAATCTGACTCATTTCATATGCAGCAACTGCATTTCTAAACCTTTCTAAGAAAAAAAAAGGGTTATGCTTTGTTGAGAAAATGGCTAATCACTAGCAATCGGTTTTTCGCTATTGTGGGTCTCAAAACATTTTGGCACCTTTCCTGGACAAAAGAGCTGCTGTCGATTAAAGAACATAGTTAACATTGGAATATAGGACTGTTGCCAGATTTCAGAAGCAGAGGGAGGACATCAATAAAGGCCCCCAGTTTGTAATGCCCATGTGACTCACAAAGTAAGCCACCCCCTCCTGATAAAAATTTAATTTCATGAAAAATAGGCACAGCTTAGCCAAATCACCTTGGCACCAACATTCCTCACTCTTCCCTGACATCATTCCCCCCCACTTGCCCCCTGAGAAAGGGAGGAGGAGGGAAACCAGTAACTCTGTCAGGCTTAGACCCGAAGCAAATTTCAGAAGAAGTGGCCATGCTCTCAGTTAAGACAGTATTTGTATATGGTCTTATTTGTTCACTGTGCAACAACTCTCAGTAACTAGAAAACAGTTTACTCATTGGATCAAAATGTGGTTTTTTTTTTTGCAAAATATCTCCAGTCCAGTAAGACAAAATTGCAGCGGAGCAGGCTGACTGTGCATTTTATCACAGAAAGCAGATAAGCCGCAATTGTTTGCAGATTTCAGCTTTTGTCTTCAAAATACACATGACTGGAATAAATCAGTTCCTTACTGAGATCACATTCTTAACAGTACAATCATCTACTTACCTCACTTGCACTTACAGTTACCAATTCTGCCCTTAATGTATGTCTCCTAAGCCTGATTCAAGAAGGACTTTTTCACTAAGATCAACATTCATCATTGAATTTGCATATGTGACTTATTTCACATGTTGAAATCAGAATAAATTTTTGTTTTCTAAAAAAACCCCTACCGATGATCTATTATAGTTTCTTTTAAAAAGTTTAATATTTGAGTAGCCTTTGCTGGATCTTGCCACCAAGTGGCTATCAATGGGAGCCAAAAATCAGGGAGATATTTTTTTCCTTTTTGCTGGTTGCCCCAATGTAGTTCTTCATCTCATTTGCATAGCTTCATAGCTTAATCTTTAAAAAGGGAAGGAGGGGGGACCCTGGGAACTAGAGACCGATTAGCCTAATGTCTGTTCCAGGGAAGATGGTGGAAAGCCTCATCCAAGATAAAATCTTAAAACACATAGAAGAACAAGCCTTGCTGAGGGAAAATCAGCATGGCTTCTGTAAGGGTAACTCTTGCCTCACAAACCTTTTAGAATTCTTTGAAAACGTCAACAGGAATGGGGATGTGGGCAAACCAGTGGATATTGTCTATCCAGATTTTCAGAAGGCGTTTGATGCAGTCCCTCACCAAAGGCTGCTGAGAAAACTCCACAGTCAGGGGATAAGAGGGCAGGTCCTCTTATGGATTGAGAATATGTTGAGAACCAGGAAACAGAGAGTAGGTGTCAATGGGCAATTTTCATAATGGAGAGAGGTGGAGAGTGGTGTGCCCCAGGGATCTGTCCTGGGACCGGTGCTTTTCAACCTGTTCATAAATGGCCTGGAGACAGGGATAAGCAGTGAGGTGGCCAAGTTTGCAGATGATACAAAACTTTTCCGGGTGGTGAAGACCAGAAGGGATTGTGAAGAGCTCCAGAAGAATCTCTCCAAACTGGGAGAATGGGCGGCAAAATGGCAAATGTGTTTCAATACAAGAAAATGTAAAGTAATGCGCATTGGGACAAAAAAAAATCAAAACTTTATTTATCAGCTGATGGGTTCTGAGTGGTCTGTGACGGATCAGGAAAGAGATCTTGGTGTGCTGGTGGACAGCTCGATGAAAGTGTCAACCCAGTGTGCGGCGGCAGTGAAGAAGGCCAATTCCATGCTAGGTATCATTAAAAAGGGGATTGAAAATAGAACAGTCAACATTATAATGCCATTGTACAAAACGCTGGTAAGGCCGCACCTGGAGTGTTGCATACAGTTCTGGTTGCCGCACCTCAAAAAAGACATAGCGGAACTGGAAAAACTGCAGAAGAGAGTGACTAAAATGATGACTGGGCTGGGGCCACCTCCCTTATGAGGAAAGGCTACAGCGTTTGGGGCTCTTTAGTCTAGAGAAAAGGCGCCTGGGGGGGAACCTGATTAAGACATATAAAATTATGCAGGGGATGGATAAAGTGGATAGAGGGAAGCTCTTTTTCCTCTCACACAATACCAGAACCAGGGGACACCCACTCCAATTGAGTGTTGGGAGAGCTTTCTTTTGTCAAACAGACAAAAGAAAAGCTTTCTTTACCCAGTGTGTTGTTAGTCTGTGGAACTCCTTACCACAGGATGTGGTGATGGCATCTGGCCTAGATGCCTTTAAAAGGGGATTGGACAGATTTCTGGAGGTAAAGTCCCATCGCAGGTTACAAGCCATGATAGGGATGTATAATCTCCAGGCTTAAAAGGAAGGTACTTCAAAATGCCAGATGCAGGGGAAGGGGTATCAGGAGACAGGTATCTAGTTGTCTCATGTGCTCCCAGAGGCATCTGGTGGGGCCACTGTGAGATACAGGGAGCTGGACTAGATGGGCCCTTGGCCTGATCCAGCAGGGCTCTTCTTATGTTCTTATGTTCATCTTCTCAACCAAACAATTACTTTTGAAGCCTTGGGTGTCAGCCTGTTGGAAGTGGTCCCCTGCTCTTTAGACATCCTGACAGTTGTGACATGAACATAGTTGGGACAGGAAGGAAAAGCTGTGAGCAGAAAGGATCATTGTCACCAGATGTTTGCATTAGCAAAGTTGGGGGCATGGGGGGGGGAGATCATTTTATGAAGTGTTAAGTTAAATGCATAGGACTGATTCTTCTCCAGGGAGAATAAAGAAAGTTAAGAATCACAAGTCCATAGACTTTCATGGAGAATTTTGCATAGTGGGCTGAAGACAAGATAACGGTCTTTGTGATGGGCCTTTTCTCATTAAAAAATATGTTGGGAGCCTCAGGGGCTTACGGGTTTTAGATCTAGAACTGCAGTGGGGAATCAAACTCCCAATCTCTGTCTATGCAGTCAGATACCTAAACCACTGAGCTATCCAGCCAGCTTGTCCACCTTAGCCTATAGAAATTGATAAGACTGGCGAAGTTGGGTTGTGTGTTGTTCCTCCTTCCTGCATGCTTACTGTCACATAAAGAGTGGACTGTCCATTCTTTTTCACTTTTTTTAATGAACACATGTTGCTGCTCCACCATACCACATAATTTGGCCTTCAGATATGTACCCAACCTCATCCTAACACATGATGAATCTTTCATACATGCTGCTAGGAAACCTGTACATATTCTCATGATACCTTTTTTACACAAGCAGTTTTCTATGGTAGAAAAGAAACATGTCTGCCTTTGTTTATCTATCCCTCTCACTTGTCTACTCACAGCCCTTTTTTCCAAAGAGTTTTTCCTTCTTATTAGCCTAGGTAATAGATTCCACCTGGTCTCAGTGTGTGGGTTTTTGGGTCAAGTGCAGCCTGTTCTCTTTCTGCAATTAGAGCAGTGAGACAGAAGAACATGCGCTATTCATGGTCACTGTAGCCTTTACAGCTCACTTTTCCTAATGCGGTTAGAAAACAGCTTTCTGAAAGCAGAAGTGTTTGCTCCCACCTACTTAGGTAATTCATATTATTGATTTCTCTAGGTTTCACTCATGAACTATGGTGGCTTAAATGCCTTGTTTATGCTCCTTTTTAATGAATAGATTATGACCACCTATGGCATATGCATTTTACGAAAGGCCGTGGTCAACTGTTTCCCTTTATTTGGATTGTCCACGGAATGAAGAGTTGTGCCCAATAAATTCTTTTGTTTGAAAGAATGACACTTTTTAAAGCTTCTTTAGGGTAAAACATTCTTGTTCATACTTAGGAATTACGTCAGCCTGGTTAGATTTCTAAGTGCATATTGCTATTACTATATTTTAAAATAAAAATCCCTATGTGTTTCCTTTCCGTGAAATATTTTAGTTCAATTCTCTTGAGAATAACACAACTAGCAAACAAATAACTTATCAGGAGGGGAAGGAAAAAAACACACCCCTCACAGAGCTGCTCGAATGTCCTTGGAGATACTCAATTTTTTTGTTTGCCACCATTTGTCATCCTCTGCTCAGAGAGATCAACAGTTTTTAGCACACAGATCAATATTCTCTTAACCTAGACCTAATCTAAGGAGAGTTTCCCTGTGTCTCACCTTGGCCTACTCTTGAGTGCCGGAGTTGCCCTTTTTTTCTGCAATAATTTTGTCTGTGTAAGACAGCAATTTTTCATCCTTTGGTCAAAACTGGTGACAAAAGAGGGAATAATGGTTCCTGACATATCAAATGATAGATTTGACACATAGCATGCTGAGCTGGGAGCTTTCAGGCGCGCTAAGGTAGAAAGACAGATAAGCTCCCTAATGGGGCTCCTGACATAGCTACCTTTCCCCCCTCTCCCTGTTATACCAAAACAGTCCCTGCCATATTCCACACACACACACACACACACACACACACACACACACACACACACACACACACACACACACACACACACACACACACACTTCCTTTCCCTTAGCTTCTCTCCCTCTTTCTGAAGAAGTTTTTCTATAACTCTGGGCAGGAAGCGATGAAAAGCACCGTACACTCCATTCCAGCCCAAAATAAACGTTTCCCTGTCCTATAAAATGATCAATCTCTGCCCCCTTTCCCCCTCAGCACAGTAAGGGCTGTACAGCATGCTGCTTGAGGAAACACTAACAAATGCAGCCAGTGAGAGGGAAACAGATGGGACTAAGAAATTAAATCAGCAGAGATCTGGAAAGAATTCAAAAAAAAGGAGAGCAGAGTTTGCAGTTCTGGAAAAAGAACTACCCTTTAATTTCTTTTCTTTTTAAAGAAAAGGAGTTATCCCCAGGAATTAGTTTTTTTACATCTTAACTCTATTTTACTTAGCCTCCAAGGCCTACAATGCTTAATAGCGAGTAAGTTCCACTGAACTCACTCATGTTTACCTGTGACTAGATATAGTTTTTTGCACATTAATATTTCTTTAGATTTACAGAAGTTATAATATAGTTACAATTCGGGGATGTGAATATTGTCTAGTCCAATCTGTATTGGAGTGCTTGCTTACAAATGATGACCAACCTGTCCCAGACTGATTTGAAAGTGGCATGAACCGATTTGTTCTTGGGCTTCTGCAGTTGTTTATTCATCAAGAGAGATACTGCTGGATAGCCCAGAGGTTGGGAGTTCGATTCCCAACAGGGGCTGGGCTGGATGATCCATAGGGTCCCTTCCAGCTCTGTAATTTGGGGCTTATTATCATTAAAAAGGTGTTTGTGTGACCTAGAACTGGGAGGGGGTGCTACACAGTGCCAACAGCTGTGGGAGTGTGATGGACCTTTAGTTTGTAGACAAAACTTTTACAACCTTGCTTCCTTTCTTTCCCAAATCCAAGAGATGTGCTCAGGTAGACACATGTTTAGGGTACAGAAGGTGTCCCCTTGGTGTTCCCAGTTAGTAATCTGGTCTGCCCAAATGGGCCTACTCACCTTGTCCAAGTCAGAACACTGCATGTTTGATACCCACTCTCTCTTTGGAACAGATATGGACACCCACAGCAAGAAAAAAGAGTGATTCAGTGGGCTAGCTCCTTCCCTTATCTGTTGTTGATGAGCTGTGTGTGCATGTTAATCTTTTGTGTGTGTGTGTGTGTGTGTGTGTGTGTGGTACACTTAGGGCAATTTTGGAAAGGCCACAAATTAAATAAATTAAATGGAACAACAACAATGGATCAGTTCCTCTGGAGATACAAAGCCACACAGTTCTTCCCTAGCCTTAGTGCAAAAATGGTTTCCAAAGCCTGGAATCGCATTACACCTTGCCACACAAAAGCTCCTTTTAGATCTTAACTAACAAAACAGGCACAATTCCTGCGTTCATTTTTTTAAAAAAAACCCTGACCTTGTGTGTCATTTTTTTTTAAAAAAAATAATAATCTGGTGTTTACAGTGATTTGTATTGTTTTGGTCCTAGAAGAAGACAGCTCCCACTCGCTTCGGAATGGCTAATGAACACTGGCAAAAAGAAAAAAGAAAAAAAAGGATTTATCTTCCTCAATGCCTTTAAAATATTTTACCTTTCCCCATATTTTACATAGGCCCCTCTTTTTTGCTATTAGATTATTTTTATACACTTTAATGATTCCGCAGACATTTAAAATTGGATCCAATAAAGGAATAAACAGAAATTATTCCAAGGAGATTGTTGCACTTACAAGGTCATCAAAGATCTGAGCTCAATGTTTTGCAGCTCTGCATTTAAAAATATCAGAGTCTTCAAAGCCCTGTGGCTTGTTGCTCTACCTTTTAATAAATGTTTATACATGCATGTTATACATAAGGGAAACATTATATGTATAGATCAAATACAGTTTTGGTTCCCCTAACCGAAAGTTTTTTTAAAAAAATCTTAATGAAAAACATTTTTATTACAAGTACATACTTTGGTACATTCTCCATTAGTTTTCACAGTTTTGACATTTCAGCCAGTCCTGGTATTAATAGGAAGTCCAATTTTTATTTTAAATATGAGTGGAGTATTGATGTCCCTACTCCAAAATAAATTTTAAAAGTGCCCTACAAAAATTAAAGGTATAAATCTAATTATTAATCCTAACTACAGCAGAAGCATTGAATCAAGTGCCAAAGGGTAGGTCAGTACTTTTGTAAACCCCATTGATTCTATGAGTCTACTCTTGTTGGGACAACAATTGGGTGTAGGCCAAAAGCTGCAATCCTATCCCCACTTAAGTACAAGTCACTTCTACTTATCCCAGTGAAGTGTACTGCTAAGTAGATATAAATAGGATCGCAGTAGAAGTAATCCACCAAGGAATGATGTGGCAAAGTCTTTTCTGTTTCTTCTCAGCTCAAAAAACATATCTTTCCTGCCTCTGAGGGACCATCCCTGTTACCTGGTATCCTGTAAGAAAAGGGATGCCTCCCTAAGGTTAATTCCAATAGTAGTGTCCACTAGAGTAAACCTATTAAGATGAATGGGCCGCGTAAGTCACAAGTACTGTGAAGTTCCATGTGGGTCTGTTTTAGCTAGAGATTAATATTTGGCCCAAGTGTTGGCAATTGCAAGAGAATGCAAAGAGTTAAGATGATGTTTCTTGTGAAATTAATCAGATTCATATTAGCAGCCGTAAATGTCATGTTGGCATCTCTTCTTTCTGATGCATTAGGGTTTCAAGTCTTTGCTATGAAGAAATAATGAAGTAAAGATATGCAGTGCCATATACTATGCAGCATTTGTTGTCGGCTTGCACAAAAAAATGAATTGTATCTGCTAGCAAGGGGGTCACAAAGCAGCAAGTGAGAAAAAAAATGCTTACAGGAAGGATGTACCAAAAAATAAAAAATAAAAAATAAAATCTGGGTGTGTGCCTCTACAATAATCCTTTTACCAGATCACAGATTTGGAAATAAAATCTTCAAAATAATTTTTTTTTTTTTGGCCATATCCCAGTAATGCTTATTTGCTTTTCCTGGTAGTGAATTTAACCCAGTGGTGGAAGAGGGTAGGGAGATACTGAAATGCCCAACAGAGATAGAGAAAGACTGGGAGATACGATGTTAGTCATATCTCGGATTTATTATCAAATAGAAGCAGCAGGGTCAGACCTGGTGCCTTGTTTGCAGAGATGGGACAATGCGTTCTCTCCTTGACTGAGCCAGGCTGGCAGCTGTCTCTTCAACAATGGGAACAGAGCAGCATCCTTCACTATGTGTGGCTTCCAGTTGTGGCTAGACAGCAATTCCCATCATTCTTCATCCTTAGCCAAGCTTGCTCAACCCAATAGGAGTTGTAGTTTTGTATGATCTAGAGGGTCATATGTTCTGTAGCCATGATGTACACTAAAGCAGTTGGCTAGCTTAGAAGGTGTACATATCTTGTCCAACACCATTCCATCATTCTGAGGTAATCTCTTCCACCACCAAATAGCTTTTATTGCCAGAATGTTCTTCCTAATGTTTAAATGAAATCTCCCTTCTTGTAATTTGGATTCATTGGTTTGGGTCTTACTCTTTGAAACCACAGGAAACAAGCTTGATCTATGTTCCATCGGACAGCTCTTCAATCATATTGCCATTCAATCTTTTTTCCTACACAGTAAATAAACTCAGATCCCTCAACCATTCATCATATAGCTTGGCTTTCAGGTCCTTTACCTACTCTGGACATGTTCCAATTAGCTAATATCCTTCATAAGCAGTGGTGCCCAGTACTCCAGGTGATCTCTAATCAAAGCAGAATAGAGCAGTACTTTTACATTCCTCCATCTAGATTCTATACTTCTGTTGACGCAGCTTCGAATTGCATTGGCTGCCTTTGCTGCTCCATCACACTCTTGACTCACATTTGGCTTGTGGTCTACTAAAACACCTATAGATCCTTTCCAGGTATGCTACTTACTAAGCCATGTGTCACCCATCCTGTATTTGTGTATCTGACTTCTCCTGTCTAAATGCAGAGCTTTCAGGGTTTTTTAATTCATTGAAATTCTTCCCGCATCAGGATAGGAAACAGATAACAGGCCTCTGCAATGAGGCCTTTTCAACTCATTCTCAGGAGCCTCTGAGGAGAAATCCCCCAAATATGTCAAGACAGATATGCATGAAATTTGGAAGATTATAATCCTCCAAATGGGGGAGATTGCTTGTGTCAAATTCCAGAGAAATAAGTCCAGGGTTTTTTGTTCTAACCACTTACATGCTTTGCTTTTGACTTACCTGTTCCCCACATTAATGCATGAAATTTGGTGTCTCTGTAGCCACTAGTTGATGATTCTTAACATGTTTCATACCAAAAAGATACATACAATGGCTTTTATATTTCTCATCTGTAGCATTTGCTTTAATGTGCTGTTTGGCACTATGGTTGTGTCTGTAATTAAGGTATGGCATTTGTGCACTAAGACTTGCTCCATGAACACAGAGAACAAATACAGTATGCAGCACAGAATGACATCAAAACCACACAATTTAAAAAAGACTGGGTCAAAAATATTTGTTAGGGAAGTGCCCCTGCTTTGTGGCCCACTGAACAAATGTAAAGAGTAAGAAATGATGTGATGTGACTGGGTTGGGAGAGAATTAGGAAAGGAGGACTGAATGTTGCTACTGGTATGATGAACAGAAGGGAAATATCATGTAGGTACCAATATGATGAATACTATAGGAATGCTGTCTACAAACAACTATGTTGATAGGGGTAAAGGTCAGTGTCACTTCCTAAGAGATTAAGATTCAAACACAGGACTACTGTTCAAATAAACAAATTGACAAGAAAGGAAGAAAGAGATTAGACTATTCAAATTAAAAAGAGAAAAAGGTTGGAAATGAAGAACTATGAGACTCACACTGATCAAGACAATCAAAATCATCAGAACATTTTCCGCAGTCTTTTCAAGAATGTGATCTTAACTGCTAAAGAAAGGTGAAAGAACAAAGAGCTGGATGAAATAACTCAATATATGATTTCAGTGACATTATATAATCTCTTCCTACAAGCACTGTGATTGGGCAGTGCTGGAGAAAATCTTGCTTGAGATTACAAACTGAAATGATAAATGAGCAATGACATCGACTCTCGATCATATAAGTCTGTTGTATTCCACTTTGAACTTGGTCCAAATTAGTCTGAATCAGCCCCTTATGGTTTGGGTTTCAGGATTAGTCCAAACTGGTTGCATAGCTCTATTCTATTGAAATCATGTCTCTATGTCTATCATGGGTTTAATCTACTCTTTATATCCTCTTCTGGCAACTGTATTATTGTACTGTGATGATTTTCACATTTTACATTGTATTTCTTTTTCACCTATTTTTCCAACTGGAGAGCTGGGATGATGGTGGTGTTTCCCATGTTTGTTACCTGCAATGAAATGATAACTTCCCTGATTCTGATCCAGATCACAGTGAAGGAACAGAGTTTTACCACCGTACATCACACCATGGTCCCAATCCATCTTGTCTTTCTAGGCCACAAATTTAGAAAGGAAATAACAATTACTCGGCTAGCCTACATGAATGCCAATGTAAATAGTTTGGTCCATTTACGCATAGCAATTAGCAACTTGCCAGAATTCACAAGCCAGTAGTGCTCTGGAAAAGCAGTTGTTTTGTTTGGTTGCAACACTTTTTGGCAGGTATTATTCTAAATTATAATGCAGATACCATGCCTATGTGCAAAAGCTAAGATAATTTAAAAATGTAACACTCCTGACTGACATTAGTAAGGGGGGAAATGATATTTGCACCTCCAACGATAGACATTGAGACAGTAAGGTGAGGTCTTGAAACACCAGAGGACTAGCCATAAATCAGATTGTTGATTGCTGTACATACTTTATTCTAGTATATGATGCCACCTCTGCTGGAAACAGCAAAAGCAGAAGTATAACTCACTCAAAGAAACACAAAACCATTTCCATGTGTGAGATAAATGTTGGAACAGTTCTCTCATATATCAAATGCTAAACCTGGTAAGCATAATGATAAGACAGAGTCTTGAGTACATTTTCAAGGAAATTCTACCATCACATTGATTCAGGCAGCAAACTGCTGTCTGAAGGCAAGCTCATAAAAATTAAGTCATATTCACAAGTGACAATAAACAATAACCAGATGGAGTGTGAGTTGAACTCTGATACCGTCTACTTATTCTTTGATGAAACATTCTGCTTTCTTATACTAATCCATTAAATAAGGGATAGGGGCTGGGTGTCACCCACATATGTTGTTTGACTGCAACTCTTATTATCCCTCACTAAGGCTGTGCTGGTTGGTTATTTATTTTATTTTATTTTATTAATTCAATTTGTATCCTGCTCCCATTAGTGTCACAGCACTACTCTGGGCGGATTACAACTCGTAAAATAGAAAATAAAAATAAAAACAGAAATATTAAAACCGATAGCAATAACCCTAAAAAAACCAACCCAACACAGATGGCACCGACTAATCTCAGAGTGGATGGAGGAAAAGAGAGGAGAAAAGAAGAGGAGGGGATAGGGGGAAAAAAGGGGGGGTAGGTGGTCAGCTGGGGTCAGTGTGGAAAGCCTCCCTGAAAAGCAATGTCTTTAATTACTTCCTAAAAGTCCACAGGGAGGGGGCTAGGGATTATGGGAAGTTCCAGTTCAACAGCATCTGGATGTAAACAAGAAAAGAATTTTCTTAAAATTTCTTCTGTGTGTGGACCAAAGTTTAATGGCAAGTCCATCATTCCTATCCTACACTTGTTTATTGTAGCAGACACACCCAAAAAACCCACAAACCCAAATGTTCTGCTCCCTCTAACTCTTTACTTTCATTTTTTTATTATATTAACTACAACATAAACATAAACATAAAATACATAAACCAAAATACAAATTAACTGTGTTCCCCACCACCACAGACGGGACCTCTTGCAATAATCTTCTTCTTCCTCCATCTATATTCTTCTTCTTCTTTTATTGTCCTCTTCTCCAGAACTGCATTGATTCTTGATTTGGAGCTTTCCCTTTTCCTCTTGTTAACACATATTCCAAAAATCTGCCCCATATGTCATAAAAATTATTCTTTTTCATCTCTCCTTTCTTAACCTTTAAGTTACAAGTTAACTTATCATTTATAGCTATATTCCATATTTCATTATACCATTCTTCCATTCGAAATTCAGACTTTGATTTCCAATGCCTAGCTATTATTAATCTAGCTGCTGTTAATAAAATGGTAATCAATTCTTTAGTCATCTTTTCATATTCCACATTCTCAAATATTGATAATAAAGCTATCTCAGGATTAAATTCTATATCTTTTTCACATATGTCATTTAGTTCTTTAAAAATTAGTTTCCAAAATCTTTGTACTTTTTCACATTCCCACCACATATGAAAGTATGTACCAATTTCCTTCTCACATTTCCAAGAGACATTCAGATAACTAGCATTAATTTTATTCAATTTTGCCGGTGTTAAATACCATCTTAAACCCAATTTGAAAAAAAATTCTCTTATTCTCACTGACATAAATCTTAAAACCCTCATTTTCCACATCTTCCTCCATCCTTCATCATTTATTCTTTTTCCTAAGTCTTGTTCCCACACTAACTTCTTTACTTTCAGACACAAGGGGTTTATCAGTTGGAGAATTTTTTTCCTGATGATTCCTGGCATGATTGAAAACAGAAATACTGAAATCACCTAAATATTCTTCCTATACAAACTCAAGGAAACCAAATCAAGATGCAAGAAATCAAGGCAGACTCTGAACTTCACATAATAGCTCCTTTATTGTTGCTGTGAACATCATATAGGTTAGCCAGCTGGGCTAATAAACATTGGACACCAGTAGTTTGAGGCTGGTAAGCTCTCAACATATTTCTTAAAATGTGACATGGAAGTGTGGGACAGAGCTGGGGGAGAAAACAGGTGCTAAATGTTTGTTTACTTAATTTTTTCAATGTCTTAAATAAAATGTGAAGAAAGTAACTGCATACCATTCTCCTCTTTACTCCATGCTCCTTAAAACAATGTTGGCCAATTGCAACAGCTCCTGGGCTGAACAGAGGGGTCTTGCCCCAGAATTTCAGGGGGAGTCCTACTCTTGTCAGTAGCTGCCATGAAGTCAGTCATCTGTCTCTGAAGAAACAGAAAGGTCTCCCTATGAAAAATTGACTTAGGCTAGTCTGGACAGTGCATAAAAACAATAACTCATCATACCAAAGATGAAAGTAATGTATCAAATATGATTTGATGATTGGGTAAAATGGCAAGCAAATTCTTTAGACGTTTGGGTGAAGTCTTAACAAAATATGAACTGAAGGAGTGAAGAAAGCTGCCACATTTTCTATTTCAGTCCCTTTCTAAGACTATAATCTTAAGCTTAGTAGGAAGTCCCATTGAAATCAGTGGGACTTAAGTCTAAATAAACAGAGGGCTTTCATGTTATTTGCATTTTTATTGGGGGAAACAATGAAGAAAAATAATAAAACACAAGGGATAGCATATACTTTGCATGCAAACGTTATGGGTTCAACCTCCTTTCTTTTTTCAAAGAAAGATCTCTAACAGCAGGAGAAAGAAATGAATTTTCTGATATCTTACAAGACCCTCTTGTGTTTAGAGTAGAACATTTGAGCCATTAGAATCTAGCCACTGGATGGACCCAGTGTTTCATTCAAAGTGTGAAAATATAGGCAGTATGATACAGAAACAAATTAGTAGCCTATAACAAATATAACACAGAAGAACTAGAAGGAAAAGCAAGAATCCCTATGGGGAGAACCTATCTATTGCCGAGGTGGATAACCTGTTGTGGGGTGCAGCATTTTGGAGTATGCTATGTTGGATGTCTGTTGAAAGATCAAGATGGAAACATACTTTTTGATTAGAGTAAAATGAAGCCATGATAGGAACAATGAAGAACTATATGAAATAAACATAAGAATGACAGTCTTTTAAAGAAAGATCTTTTGAGGAAGAGCCTGAAATTCTAGAATATGAAGTGGACATTGCACTCAAAGCAAGTGGAAGAAATGAAGTGCCATCTACAGGAATACTGTAGATGGAATATGGTACAGCCATTTCAAATTATAGTGAGTGAGTCTATCAAAATCTTAATAAGATGTGCCAACAAAAATGCAACCAAAACAACAGACCACAAATTGGAAGCATTCAACATACATTCTAATTCCTAAGAAGGAGATGCCAAAGACCGCAGCTGAAACTGCACAGTGAGTTGAAACAGAGTTGAATTTGCTGCGATTTCTGTCACTGCACTTGATGCCATATTACTGGCAGGAAACAGCAATGATATGAAACAACTACTGATGAATGTGAAAGAAGAAAGTGCAGAAACAGGGTTACAACTGAACACGAATAAGACAAATCACGATTGGATAATTTCAAAGTTTTAATGTGGACAATGAAGAAACTGAAATTGTTAAAGATTTTCTAGACTTTGGTTCAGTCATTAACCAAAATGAAGACTGCTGACAAGAAATCAAAAGGAGATTAAAACTTGGAAGGACTGCTATGAAGAAACTAGAAGATTATTACAAGCAAGGATGGGTCACTGGCAACCAAGGTCAAGATTGTTCTGACTATGATATTCCTATCGTATGGATGTGAAAGCTAATAATAATGTTAGGAAAAGTTGAAAGCAGCATGAAAAGAAGAAAACACAACATAAAATAGATTGACTTAATAAAGGAAACCACTGCCTTTAGTGTATAAAACCTGAACAGGACTATTAATAATCTTTTAGAAGTCATTAATTCATAGGGTTGCCATGAATCAGAAGTGACTTGATAGCACACAACACACACATGGTGGTCATGGTAACAATGGTGGTGATCATGTGCTTTTTTGATATTTTGGTGGGCAAAGTACTTCATAGCTAGGTAAAGACAGTCTTAGAGTAGAAATATGTAATCTGTAATCTATTGAGGATTACTATTTCACCTTTGTTTCTGCCTGTATGCTTTCTTATAATGTGAAAGATTCTTGAAAATTCCCTTCCCATTATGAAGCTGGTTCTATCCACTTGGATCCATCTTCTCTCTCTCTCTCTCTCTCTCCATTCATATGCAAGGACATGCTCTGGACATGATTTTTTTAAGCAGGATGATGTTGAGCTGGATGTGCAGGACATTTTAGCCTTTGACAGGATGGGGGAACTGTAAAAAAGAATTATCCTCAAATGTTGGTTCTGGATGGTTCTAGGGAATTTTCTGGTTCTATAGCTAGTCCCCCACCCCCACTTGGATTAATCTCTAGGCCAAGCTGACATGATTATCCTTAAATACCCTCTCCTGTGGAATAGGCAATAATCCCCTTCATAATTTTCTGGGTGAGAACAATACTGACCCAATATGGTCTAAAGCATATTGGACCTATAGATACTTTGGATTTCAATTCCCAGGATCTTTGATGTTGGTCATGCTAGGTGGGTCCTCTGGGATTTGATGTCCAAAACATCTGGAATGTCACAGGTTGCACATCACCAGCCTAGAGTCCTTTCCAAAGCTTACGCCTTGTTGGTGATGTTGGCAAAGAGACTTTATTTTAACTCCAGAGGATTTGTTTGCCTCAGTGCAAGCACTGTTACATTTTGGCCTCCAAGATAGAAGGGAAGAGCTCCTTGATGGTTCACTAGCATGATTACTTTGCAAGCCAAATTTCTCTGTTTTATTTCGACTCTGATTCTGAACTGAAGACAACCTGAGGAGAACACCACTAGTACCTTGCAGTACTTGCCATGATGATGAAATGAATATTTGTGCAGTGGTCATGGATGAATCAGGAACAGTCTTCTGGTCTCCCACCCTTATGGAAATGCAAAATATTTATGGGCAAAAAGAAGCCAAAGAATTGCACAGTACTATTTATGTAGCACTCCAGTTGCATTATATGCAAAAAAAGTCTCTTTCTTTAATAATAATTTAAAACATTCTGATAATGTTGTGGAACAGGGCAGAAGACAGACATTGTTTATTATTTAAAGGTAGTCATCATGGAGCTCTTTCAAACCAACATATCTTGGCTCTTTCTTGCAGGAAATCAACTGCTTATTGATTCAACTGGGATTGCAATATGTTTAGAGCCTAGGTTATCTCTGCAAGGAAAATGAGTGGAAATTGATTCCTAAAAGGCTTTTCAAATGTCCACATAAATGATAACTATTAGTTGCACAGAATCCACTATATGCCAAATTGTCATGAAAATTCTAGTAAGCTGCAAGAGCATAGTTTCCCCTTTCAATGGCCATGCCGACTTTCTCCTGTGGTTACTGGATGGCCTTCCATTTTTCTTTAAGTAAATCCTTAATTCAGGTGTTCCAAGCTTGTTATTAGAACAATCTCTCTCTGTGTGTCTCAAAAGCCCATGCATATTGCAGGATTTAACAAACTGGAATTGTTTCATTCTTGAAGCACCAGAAGGATATTTCTTCCAAATTCAGAGATCTCCAATCCATGCCAGATCCCATTCCTTTTCTTTACCCATAGTTTGGTGACAAAAACATTGAGGAAACATAAACATACAAAGTAGAATTCTACAATATTTCTCTCTGAACAGAAATGGAATGTGCTATATTTCTAAAACTTATTTTGGAAAATAGGAACAACAGAGAATTATCAAACAAATCACAGGAGCGAAGCATGTGCCCTTTTAAATGATGTTCATGCCATTTTTTCAAAATGACTAGCCATTCAGGAAGGGCAGATTTTAGCAAAGAAGTCAAGGGCCAAGGATGAGCCACTTTAACCATTTCCTGCTTCCTGTCTCTCCATTTCACTAGGCCTATTTTATTTTACTTCAAGCTGCCAAAAACTGAAATGTTTTGGTAATGTTTATTTCCAATATTTGCATTGATCAACTTTTTTTTAACTTGCATGCAGATCATATGTCCAGTTCAGTAGCTAGAAGCTAGGAACCATACTGTGACATTTCAAGGGTAAGAGCAGGAAAGTTGACAGCAACAACCACAAAGAATCTGGCAACGTCATCATGAAGATTAACAATTTTTTAATGGAGATAAGCTTTTGTGTGTTGGCTTTAATGCCAAGGTGGTCATTCCGGTCCACCCATTTCCATCTGGGTTCATCATGTAGTTTGGAACAAGGCAGGGAATTGAGTGCCTTCTGCTCGTTTCTATAGTTAGGTAAGCCAGAGGCAGTTCTATCCCTCCTCTCAGCCCTTGCCTTCCTTGTCAATGTGACATCACAAGGATCCACCCCAAGTCTCAGGTTTTGTCCCTCAGCTTTCAGAGAATAGATATTGCTGACCTGGCAGTCATAAGTCTGACCTGGAAGGACTATACAAAAGCGTTCATTTTTCACATAGCTAAACTGCAAAATAATTGACTCTTTAATGACCAAACCTCTCTGCTAATTCAAAACCAGAAGATTTGATATCACCTTTTGACCCAGGAAACATAACTTTTTATTGCTTACTTTGCTGAGCTGCCTTGAAGTATCAGATCAGTGAATAGAAATGTCTCATCTCCGGCAAGATCTATGCAACTGGAAGGCTTGGTGAGAAGGCTTGCCAACTTGATCAGCCCCTTTCTCCTGCTGGTAAGTAATGGAGTCCACTCAGTGTGACTCAGTCCAAGTCATGGGGCCCAAGACATGAAGGGCACATCAGGGCCCAGTGTTGTTCCTTTGCTAAGGATCTCTGTTGAGTGGATGGGTGGAATAAGCCACAAGACGTTGGTTGCAAAAAACAACACTTTACTGATGTGGATGACTAGGGAGGCTCCTCATTATATTCCATGCTTTCCACTTGCTACTGGAACATGAAACCTGCCAATTGTTATCTAATTATGCTATATCTCACATTTAAATAGGCTGAATTGAAAGAATAACCCCCCACACACATAGTCTTAGCTTCATCAATGTGCAATAGGCAAGAAGTAACAACAACAAACCATCTGTTTCTACCAGCCACTTGGAGAGCTGGAGCCAAAAAATGTCTGGCATGTTCCAAAAGGCTAATCTTGCAGTGTTTAATGTGGAACGAATTGGCAGAGCCATCAGGGCTCTTGGGAGCTTTCCTATGTGACTTTCGGACTACACCTCCCAGAATCCCTAATTCAACAGCCATGACAGCTCAGGAGTATGGAATGTGTTATCCAAACAAATTAAAAAACAAGAAGAAGCTGTTCAAACTCTAGGTATGGCTATCTTATCTAAAAACTGCCATGCCAAGACAGTATGCAAATGGCAGACTGCATTTCTTGAACAGATTCCTGAAGTTGTAGTCTTTTTGTTTGTTTGTTCACGTTTCCAAGAACAAGTTCATTCTTTCCCATGTCTCCACACATTTTCTAGTCTGTATAAATGTTATCTGCATGCTTATTTTTATATGCATAAAATACATTTGCAAGCATAGCTGTCTTTTTTTGTATGCCATTTCCATGAATGTATGTATTTTGTTTACTTTTTTGGTTGCAGAATTGTGCCACAAAATTTTGAGATGTGCAAAAACTGAAGGGTCACTAATATTGTTCTGCAATTGTAAACTCAACTGGTTCGTATTAAAATGAGAATTAAAGGCACCTCCCCCCCAGCCCATTCCTGATATACAGGAGATGGATGGATGAGGGTATACAAAGCTTCATCCAGATAATATGGACAAAAGATGGGAGGTGGAATCTGCTGGTTCTGGTATATGTAGGTGTGACGGAGGAGAGTGGTTCACAACCTTTAGTCACTCCCAGAAGCTCTGAACCATCTGGCCACCAGTAACAGATTCTGGAGGTGGAATCCAAAATGTCTGAAGTTTCAAAGTTCAGAATCGTTGCCTTCAAAG
This sequence comes from Intellagama lesueurii, assembly GCA_037013535.1. Classification (NCBI taxonomy): domain Eukaryota; kingdom Metazoa; phylum Chordata; class Lepidosauria; order Squamata; family Agamidae; genus Intellagama; species Intellagama lesueurii. Next base: position 97,095,700 of record JBAJHW010000003.1, on the reverse strand, counting down.
ATTCTCTAAAAGCTCCTGCTAGTGCAGGGTGTAACTGCCTGGTTGCTTCTGAAGACCAAGCAATCAGAGCATAAATACCAATTCAATACCAGCTGCACTGTTGCCAATACACTGCTGGCCCTGACTCAAAGTTAAATCCTTAAGCTATCTTGTACCAAGCTATCTGATACATTGTGCCTAACTCCTTAAGACCAGCTCCAGAATCCTCAGTCTGAGGCCCAGTATTCCGTCAGGTTGCCAACTCAAAAGGACATGGCCCTCTCAATGGTGGCCCCATCAACGTGGAACTCTCTTCTACGGGAAGCATACCTGCTGGTCTTTACCTGTTTTAACTGCTAAATGCCTAATCTTTTTTTTTAAAGAGCTGAACACTTTGAACTGCTTAATTCCTGTTGTTTCGGGCATTTTAAGTTATAATCTTCTTGCCAAGTTCTGCTATTTTATTGCTAGTTTTTGATTGAATTCTTTGACTTTTTTACTAGCATTGATAGGTACATTTTATCCTGTGATTTGTTTTACGATGACCTTGGAAAGTCCATTTAGCACTGACTGGCAGCTTTAAGATATGAACGCTGGTAAAACAAAATAAAGAAACAAACACCCCCTTGGCTCAGCCAGATAGAGACCCTTGCCCTGCCTCATTCATCTACAGCAGTGATTCCCAATCTTGGGTAACCCAAGTGTTCTTGAACTGCAACTCCCAGTGAAGGCTTCTGGGAATTGCAATCAAAGAACATCTTGGTTACCCAAGATTGGGAACCACTTATCTACAGTCTTGTTTCATTCCTCTCAAAGAATGGAGGTAAAATTGTTCCCTCTGTACAGGTAGCAGGTAGGAACTCCTCTTCTTTTTCATTCCATATTCCTGGCTGATGGCATCTCTTGCCAACCAGTCTCATTCTAGTGAACTTGTAAGGAATTTCTGAGAATCTGGCAAATGGTTTGGCCACAAAGTGCTAACACTGTGCATAACAATGAAAGAATGATCAATACTTCACAGTTTTATGTAGCTTGTGACAAGTCTTTTTAGGCTTAATAAAATGGGAGTTTTGCCCCCTTTCAGTTTCATCTAAAGTAACTTTGGTTTGTCTATTGTTTTCATGTAAACTTTTAATCTGCAATGTTAACTTGCCTCCAGCAAACTATGTCTATAGGATGTTTTCCAAACTGAGCAATTCTAAGGGGATTCTAAACCGTCTCTATCAAATAATACATGAAGAAAAAAATCCGTTCCTTGAGAGAGATGCAGGCAGAGACATAAAAGCCATACAAACCCATTTTGAATCTTTCTTCTTTCTTTCTCTCTTTCTTTTGGAATGGGCTCCAAAATAATAAGAAAAAAAAGGCCTTTGGAGAAATTGTCTAAATAGCAGCTGCTGTAATATGTTTTACACATGGTATAAAAGGTTATGGAGGAGGCAATAAGGGTGGAGAAAATGGAAGGAAGATTTCCAAATTAGTAGAAGCTGTAGGTAAAGAAGACACCCTATTTATTTATTTATTTATTTATTTATTTATTTATTTATTTATTTATTTATTTATTTATTTATACATACATACATACCCTAAAAAGGACCCATAATTAAAAACACAATATTAAAAGCTGAAAACAATAGATTATTCAAATATTAAAGAAGAATTGATAACATTCTATTTAAAATGTTAGGTAGAAGGATTACTAAAAACAGATTTAGAAGCAACAAAATATAAACCGTCTCGTTTATTGTCTCCTAGATGGTCAGCCACTGAGGAAAAGTCTGCCTGAAGAGAAAGGTCTTCTTCACCTGCTTGTGGGAGAGAGTTCCAGAGTCTGGGAGCAGTGACAGAGATGGCCCTCTCCTGTGCCCCCATCAAATGCACCTGTGAGGATGGTAGGACTGAGAGAATAGACTCCACGGATGGTCTTAACACCCAGGAATAAAGGGAGATAGCTTGAACCCAAGTTGTTTAGGGCTTTATAGGTTAAAACTAGCACTTTGAATTCTGCCTAGAAACAGATTGGCACCCAGTGGAGCTGCTGTAACAGGAGGGGTCCCCTGTAACCAGCCCCAGTTAACAATCTGGCTGCAGTGTTTTTGACCCACTGACGTTTCTGAGTACTTTCCAAAGGCAGCCCCACAGCTGTGGGACAGGAGGGGCAAGTCTTTAATTATCAACTTTCACAAGCTACTTTTCTGAAGATAGCTCCCAGAACCTTGCAACCAGTGAAATCCTGCTGCCTTGGGAACTCTGGGATTTCTCATCAAAAACCCAAACCAAACCAAAACCCCAGGAACTTCTCCACACTATGGCTGAAATCCCAATGCATAAGTTCACCAGCACAAGAACAGTGACATCAGCCACAGTGGCAGATTGTCACTACTGAAGGTGTTCATGCTTCAGTTTTAGGATTCCCCCCCCCCCCATCAGAATAAGATGGAATTTGTAGGTATTGTAAACCCTGGGGTTGGGTGTGGTGGGTGAAGATTACTTATGCCAAGCTACAAGTAGGTAATGGGGAGTTGCAGAGAGAGTCTGCAGAGCCACAGAAGTTGTCACATAAGCCTCAGAGTAATGTGTGTGTCATGCTGGCCTTTTGGTTATCAACAACTTGGAATAGAAGAATTGATAATCATTCTAAAATCATTAATATATTTCATATGAGAGGCTGAAGGTTTCACCTTCAGCAAAACATGTCATACTAGTGTGTAATGCAAATTAAACAGCATTTTGTGTTATATTATATTAGAATAATTATGACAAAAAAGTAACAAGGACATCTTTCACAATATGGCAGATAAAGGGGAAATGAAGTAAAATTATATCCATGTAGAGAACATCATCAATTTAACTCCATTTCGATAGACGAGAGACAGTTCACACAAACATTTCAGTGTGGAATCCATATTGAGCTGGTTGTGTGATTATCTGACTTGTTTTAACGTGGCATATTTGATCATGGCAACCTTGCAAATAGATGGAGTACTGGCATGGTAAACTGTTGGTTGCACCAGGAAGCACTGGCACAGCCACCTTTGCACTTACTTGAGGGATGGCTTTGCCAAGAAGACAATACTCACCACTCAGTTGAGCATTCTGTCATGCTACTCGAGTTTTGCTAATCACCTTCAGACAAGACTGCATGCCAACAAAGTCTCCACTAGCTTTTGGAAGTCACAACGCTCTGACAATGCAGGTCCTTGGACGGAGCACTTCACCCCTCATTAAACTTGTGCTTTCAAGCTAAATGACTCAACATCCATAGCAAGCAACCTTTTTGACTGATGGAATTAATCCAGATTACAAACAGTTGAATTCAAACTAAGGTAGTCCCAGTTGTCATTTGCAACCCTGTAAACTAAATCAGCCTTGAACCTTATCCACCACCAATGCCTATCACAATAACTTTTTCTCAATATCTGTCTTCACGCTGAACATACAGTGTGGATTAGTTTTTGTTTTAAGGTGTGAGATTACTTTCTATAATGGAATTTGATTGCTAAGTACTAGAGATTCCATAACTTCAGGGATCCAAAAGTTGCAAGACCCATGGTGTAGTGTAGGGGGAATATGGGGAAACACAGTTTCCTCATGTTTCCTCTTCTTAGCAGCAGTGCCGACATCATGTGCGGGAGCACCAGGATAATTGGCAGTGAGGTCAGGTCACAATGAGGCTTTCAAGTTTTACTGCAATTTGATTGTAAAAGTAGCATTGCTAATCTGTTCTCCAGTATCCCATCAGGAAATCAGATTAACACTGAAGAAGTCAAAGAATGAGGGTGATATTAGGCAGAGAATACTTTTTTTTCCTGTTCTGGGCTGTGGCTCCGACTTCATACCAGCACATTTCTTGCAAGTTTTTTTGTTTTTAATTAATAGTTAAAGGCTGTGTTTCAACTGTTTGAAGATCTTTGGTTAAAGCCAACTGTGGACTTGATTAAATGGGCATTTGTTCTGCTGTTTGGTCTACTGTGGGGATGGGTTGATTTGCTCTTTTTTCTGGCAATCACATGATGTAATCACTGGAGTGAACAAAACCATTCACACCTTTCAAGTGCTTCTACTCTTTTGGCGCAGGTAGGATTGCTCTGTTTTGGTCCACTTCTGGCATATGTGATCACTGGGAACAGACCAAAAGTGAGCCTTCCCAGCTGTCAAGGCTTCCTCCAACTTGAATTTCTGATATCATAAAGTGGCTTAATAAGAGACACTTCAGGAGATTGGCCCATTGAACACTTCCTCTGCTCCTTGGCAGAGAGGAAGGGGAAGTGAAATTTCTTGCAAGACTCTGGCGGACTGTCACTGAGGTGCTGTATCACTTTAAAAAAAGAGAAAAAAATAATATTTTCTTTGGTTTGTCTGAAGGGTCTGTGGAGAAACTGCCCGCAGCTGAATCTCTGTACACCAATCTCCTGTTCTTCCACCAGACTTTTGAGATGATGCTCAACTCTGGTTTAAAATGCAGTGCTCATCTTCACTCATTCCCAGTTGATGTGAAAGCTCACTGGCTCATTGTGAAGGTGACAGTTAAACTAATCATGCCCTTTGGAATGACTAAGAACTACACTAAAGAAATGAGGAATAACCAAAGCAAATTAAACCAACAAAAGTTCCAACCACTCCTAAGCACAGGGACATACTCCGACCAGCTTCATGTTAATTGGTTATGCCCATGACAAAGACTCCTCCGTAATTTGGGAGTTCATTGAGGAGTATGATGCCTCTACTCGTTGCTGGCCCATTAGTTCCTTCTACATATACCCATCTGATTGCAGAGGGCCAATTCCAGATTTTAGAGTGTTAACGTATTCCATAGCCTTGAACAGTCTTTTGAATGAGTCAGCTTCTTTCTGGTCCTTCCATGTTATTAGTTCTTTTATTGACAATCACTATCCCCTATCTTTTGCTCATTACATTCATTAAGGGCCAAGCGCAAGAAAAAAGATAACGATCTCCAGAACATTGTTATCCCAGAACAGGTTTAGCAATGTGAATGGTAGTTGCAAGACAATCTGCTGACCATGGCTGAGGTTATGGCTCCTCAACTACAACAAAGTGAGGCACTGATTTGGGCACATAATGCTCTGAAAGTCCAGTGCCTAAACTGAAACAGGATAAGAGCTAACACATTTCATAAGGAAGACTAGAGGCATAACATAAGATCATCACTAGAAAGCAAAATTGGGATTGTATATCACTGCCCTATAAAAAGATTCAGGGAAAATCCACATAAGTCCAACATTTCTCTGCATCCTGTTCAATATTATGCATGACAGTAGTGCAGGCGCCATCTGATACAATTACATTTAGGATTACAGTTGAAGTCCAATTCATAGCCTAAGAGGAAATGAATCCAGTGCAAAATATGAGATGAAAGGGAATACAGCTGTTGTGTTCTAAGGAAGCAAGTCTCCGTAAAGAGCAGCTGCAAATCATGTACATACTGATCCTAAGAGTAGCAAATCTGCAACAGTCCAAATCAACAGGCAGGAGTTTAAGATGGTCTGATACAAAAACGGTTCGAGCGGAATGTGAACGTTGCTTTTAGTAATTTTGGTTTGCCCAGGCTACTGGTAATTATTTGCCTGAAGAAAGGATCCTTCCCATTTTCAGTTGGCTCTAATTGGCTAGTTACTCAAGTCAGTAACTAACATTCTAACTGTGAGAAGGCCCACACTGCCTTTGTTGTTTTCTGTGTCTCACACCCAGAATCATGGTATCCTTTATGGCTCGGAGCTTCTTCACTCATCAAGCTATCATAGTATCTCAGAAGACTCTCCCTGCCATCTCCTCAGCCTCTGGGAGTGGGCTGCAGGCTAGGGCCTCAAGATCTTCCCCACCCTTGGTCTCTGCTGAACTAGGTCATCTTCAATTTCATCCTCCGAACAGGGCTCAGCCAGTAAGGGCATGACAGCAGCCTAACCAGTAGAGATCACAGCTTGCCAGGAACTGAACTCCATTAAGAATATAATTTTTATTTCTTATTTGTTTTTTACATTTCTACCCCACATTTCCTTCAGTGTGCTCAAGACAGCATACACGTCTCTCTCCCCCCCCCCCCCTTTATCTTCACAATATCCCTGTGCAGGTGGTCAGTGTGAGAGACTGCAACTGTGGCCCAAGATCTCTCAGGGAACTTCATGCTAGAATGGGGATATGATTCTAACCCTCTGCAGTCCTTATCCAATGTTCTAACTGTTGTTCCATGTAATACATGTCCCCCATCCCCTTAGCATTTGATAAGGAGAGGAAAAATAACCCATTCAAAATATTATTCCTTCTATAGATCAAAGAGAGTACATGTACACACGGCCCTGAAAGGATTTGAAACCTTCCAGCAAAGGTATGCCAATTAAAAGAAATTGTAGGAAGCATATGTGTGATGTTGCAGAGAAACTTGATGTAGAGATACAAAGCACTCCATTTAACATATTATTCCTACCATCGATTAAGGGAAATGTACCTCACAACAGAAACTAGAACTTGCCAGCAAACTATTATTAATTTCCAGGGCATTGCAGGATCCTACCTATTTGCTTATTGCTGGGCAGGAAAGTAGGAGAGACGCCTTTTGAGCTAAAAATAAAACGTTTTTTGTTTTTGTTTTGCTTTTGTAATAGCTAGCAGTGGAGAAAGTCCAGACAAGCCACAGGGAAATGTTCCTGGCATTCTGTCCCTCCAGTGGGTTCCATACTCATCACTGGGTTTATCCAAAAGAGTTGGTATTGGTTGTTGGAGGGTATTGCTCCAGACCAGACAGAAAGTCGTACCACTGCAAAGAGAGCCATGCACTTCCTGAGTAAAGAGGAGAATGAGGCTGTGTACTATGGCAAGTGTCTCCCTGCCCTGGAGAAAACAATGACATCCTGGGTAGATGCTTGTGGATTTCCCCCACTGTATAGCTGCATGCTTGCTGGTAAACTCAGCAGTGAAGAGATTGTCCTTCTCCTTTTCCATATCTACTCCATGCACAATACTTTACAAAAGATTTCAAATACCTTAAATGATGGTGAGGTTTTATAATAGGGTATTTCTGTGTGACTCAGTTCTAAATCCTTTACTCAGACATAGTGAACTGGAATGAAAATGTGACCTGGAATAAAAATGACCACACTCTTGCCTACATCCACACTGCTGACCCACAGAAAACTATTCAAGTGTACACCCAAACAATTCTGCAAATGTTCTTCCATTCAGAAACAAAATTTCTTTTGCAGAACTCGAACACTCATAAACAGAAGTTCACAAAGCAGTTGTGTAGAAATACCACTTTTGCGAGCTGTGGAATCTGCAATGTATGCATGCAAAGCAGTAAAAGAAAAGGAGGTTAGGAGAGAAATGGGTTGAATGCATCCTTGTAAACTACTGTAGAACAATCTCAGAGACTGGAAAAGCTGAAACAGGAACACTGGATGCATCAGTCCCCTGCAGGGAAGTTAAGGTGTTGTGCCATATACAAAAAGTGACCTTACCTCTTTTCTTTTTCTTTTTTGGAAGAAAAGGTGCAAAGAATAGTAAAAAGTGGAAATTAAAAAAAAGAAAGAGATACAGAATGGCATGAAGGAACCATGGTTCTTTTCCCGCCAATATTGTCAAGGATGCTGCTGGATTTCTCCACTGCTGATGGAAAAAAGGTGAAAAATGCTGACAACTCAGATCCAGAAACAAGTAAAGAAACTTTTCTTGGGTTCTTAAAGAAGAAGATATTTTGCCATCTCTTCTTGGTCCTCTCCAAAAGTGGGATGAAGATACCCTGTAAGACAAAAGCTCATCCTGATGGAAACGAGGCTTTCTGCTCTCAAAGGCCTTGCCAAGACCTGCCATGAATTGGTGTTATTTTGCAGCTTTTTTACGGAACCCATACTCCATGTGTCATTTATTAAGCGAATGCGCTAGATCTATCTATCTATCTATCTATCTATCTATCTATCTATCTATCTATCTATCTATCTATCTATCTATCTATCTATCGATCGATCGATCGATCGATCGATCGATCGATCGATAGATAGATATTGTCTTCAAAGTCAGCATGCCATTTTTAAAATTCTGCAACAGCCTTGGGGTTTCAGGCACTTCCTTTGTCTGGTGATGGGGCCACAGGGCAATGAGGACTAGCTCAGTTTCCTGTTGCTACACTTGATGGGCACTCCACTGCCCCCCCACCTGCATGTTAAGCCAGAGTGTTGGTTGGTATTCCAGTATAGGTATTATGTGATACATGTGATGGGCGATGCAAGTCTTCAATATGCAACTCACTAGAGGCATGACTAAATGGGAGAGTTTGGAGTGATCCAAGTTGAATTTTAAAATCCCTTTTCTTTGGTGTGATCTATTTTGTCTTGTACTTAAGGAGCCAGACAACACTTCAGGTTGCTCCATTTTCTCCCCCTTTTGATTATTGATGTTACCGCCCCCTCCCCTTTCACCACCATTTGTCCTGACTGTTATTCTGTGGGCTTCAGCAACTTCCCCCCTTTTTTGTTTAATTTAATAAGTGGCATAGCACTACATCAATAGTTCAACCTAGCATGGATGCCCCCTTGTATCTCAATTAGAGGAATCTTTTTTAAAAATTGTGAGAAGAGGAAAATAGAGGAGAGGGTTTCTCTGCCATTCTTTCTACTGTCACAATCCACTGCATGTGTCACAGGATTGTCACCAAACAGAATGCCAGCCACAGTTCTCTTTTGGGACTGAATTAAACAACCACACAGACTGCAGAACAGGATAATCAGGAGTGCTCCCAGTCGCACCAAAGAAACTGCAGCCCTAGCACTGTGCCAGAAAGGAGCAGAATAGCTCGCAAAAAGGGTGGGATGGATCTCTTTTACTTAAAATGCATTTGGTCACTGGAAAATAGGGTGAACCTGACCACACCAAAAGTGAAACAAACAGCAAGCTATATGTGTGTCTGATCATCCCCTATGTGAACTGTAGCATATCTTGTATTCTGCAGAATGTCAGCTTTAACAGTTACCATTAGACATGGGGATAAATAAAAAAAATGAATTGCAATATTCATGAAATATCACTGATTTGTGGGAAATTTGTCCCTTCATATTCATCAGATCTGGAGACCACGATGAATACGATGGGATGAATATTTACCCATTTTTATTCATCCCTTTGTGCAGGCTGGCTGCAGGAACTGAACCCGGGGTTTGTCTTCCTGCAGCCAGCCTGCTTGTCAATGTCCTGCCAATCAGCTGATTGTCCAGTCACTGACAAGCAGGTTGGCTGCAGGAAGACAAACCTCGGGTTCAGTTCCTGCAGCCAGCCTGCTTGTCAATATCCCGACCGTCAGCTTATTGTCAGGTCACTGAGATGCAGGCTGGCTGCAGGAACTGAAACTGGGGTTTGCCTTCCCACAGCCAGCCTGCTTGTCAACGTCCTGCCAATCAGCTGTTCAGCAGGACATTGTGTTTTAAGGACTAATCAATGAAGATTCATCGATAAAATTTGGTGCTTCATTCCTTTGTCCATTCTTCAACTTTAACTAATGACAAATCCCGATGAAGCACCATTTTTTCGATTCATCCACATCTCTAGTTACCATCCTGAACAATACCATGTTCTTGACATAAGAAAGACATGGACAATATCAAATGCTGGGTGACAGAGAGAAGCAGGTGAGCCTTGCAGAAGTTCCCAGGTATTTGACCACTTTTCCAGGTGCAGAAAGTGATCTCGGTATTAGTATGTGAAGGATGAGATGAGGAAGGTGTGTGAACAGGTTTCAGCAATAACAACAGGGCTGATGGACATGAAGTGTTATGGGAGCTGGTTTTGATTCTTTAATTAATGCAAACGTCAGTCCCTAAGGTAGGAAGAGAAGATGTATCCTGGGATGGGATTTAGAAACAGACATGAGTAATTACCATAAGGTTGACTTGAACACAGTATTCTAAAAGGTAACATTTCTATTTCCAGCACACAGAGAATATAACCAATTATTTCACTCGCAGCCCACATGGTGACGCAACTCCCTTCCATTTATGTTCCTAGAATTTGAATCATTTTTTAAAAAATTAATTCACCCCTTAATTATTCATTTAGGAATTGCTTTGTTGGATTCCCATGAGTACTATATTAGGAATATCTTTTGTTAATCAGGTATTTAGAATTTAAGAAGAATGAAGGTTTGGGGCTCTTCTTTGAAACTACTGAAGATTTAGATTGAAATGGATGTGCAAACAAGGGCAACCTGTAATTTGTGCTGCTCCTCGCCTCTCTTCCCAAAACAGGCTTCCAAAATGTGGACTATTATTTATTTTAATATTCTTGGCATCCGTATCTTAAAATTCACAGCCTTTCAAAATTAACATTGAAATAGCAAGGCTAAAAATATAAATCAAAAGCATTAAGCTATAATGCAAGCCTCTAACATGATTCTCATATTCAAATGGAATAATTATTTTTCTTTACTTATCTGAAAAATAAAATAGAAAAAACAACAACAACACCACCACAAAGGAAATGTGTCAGTCTTTGAAGTGTCTAGTTTTGCAGTCAGTGAAGAAAAAACTGGCACCAAGCATTTTAAGTGCTCAAGAAAGCTTTTTTAAAATTTTGGGATGAGCCAATGGTCTGATGTGAACCTGCACTTGCATAGTTGAAAGCCCATGTGTAATTGTTTGTATGCACTTCTGTTTTGCACAATGATTGGGCTTGGTGGAATAAGCATAGACACAGCCCCAGTGTCCTGTAGGGCTCAGGCTCAGCCTCAAACCCTAAGGTTCCCATCTTGTACTCCCAACATACCACCAAAACCCAGCTGACTTTCTATGAGTTTCCTATGAATTTCTAGGTGCTGCTGTTGTTTTAAATATATTATCAAGAATGGGTACTTAATTTTAACCATGCTTTTGAATGGATGGTGGCAGTGGTAAGGTAAAGGTAAAGGTTCCCCTTGACATTTAGTCCAGTTGTGTCCGACTCTAGGGCGCGGTGCTCATCCCCGTTTCCAAGCCATAGAGCCAGCGTTTGTCCGAAGACAGTTTCCGAGGTCACGTGGCCAGCGTGACTAGACACGGAACGCCGTTACCTTCCCACCAAGGTGGTACCTATTTATCTACTTGCATTTTTACATGCTTTCGAACTGCTAGGTTGGCAGGAGCTGGGACAAGCGACGGGAGCTCACTCCGTTGCGTGGATTCGATCTTACAACTGCTGGTCTTCTGACCTTGCAGCACAGAGGCTTCTGCGGTTTAACCCACAGCGCCACCACGTCCCCTCTGGCAGTGGTACACATACTAAAAACTGGACTCGTTCAACATTGTAGGTGTTTGTTCCGAAGCTACATAAATAAGTGCTACAATATAAAACAGAGGTTGGGCCTTAAAATCTTCCTTTTCTTCCTTGAGTGATACTTCTCAATCACATTGGTTCCAAATTGACTTTTTCCCTTTTCCAAATTGTAGCATTTCCCCCTTCCCCCATCAATCTGATGTCAACTGTGAGATATGCGATTTGTTTCAGAACAACAACAATTCACAATGTACAAGGTAAAATAAATAGATATGACATAATTACCATAATCTGTGGAGAGAATTGTCCTATTCACGAGTTATTAATGGCGGAAGCTACATTTGTGGCGTGAAGGAAGTGGAAAGGAGTCTGCTAACTCCTCAACTACTGTCATCATTTTTTGCCCATATTTCTGACTGGAGAGTGGTTTATCTCAAAGATGAGCCACCTCCGTTCATGAAGTTTCTCTTCTCAAGTTAGAAAATCAGGTTTGCAAATCACAGGGAGAGCCTCCACCAATACAAGAGATTCTCCTCCTCAGAAAGTCACCCTCTGTGCATGGGGAGGCAATGAAAAAAACAAGGAGGGTGGTGGAACTGTCATTCTTATCCCCATTCCTCCTCCTCCTCTGTTTTGCCTTCACAGTTGAGAGGAGGGCTCTTTGTTTAGAATTGTGTATATCACAATATATACAGTATATGGTTCAACCTCCAAAGAAAAATGTGGAGATTTTTTTTAAAAGGTCATTAAAAATCAGGGGCCCTCCTCTTCATAATGAAATGCATTGTAGTCACCTGGGTTATGGTGTCCACAATATATAAACATGTTTATGCTGACAATGAACCTACATTAGCATGGTTAATGGAGAAATTAGGTTCTCTTTGAAATAGCAGTATATACATTTCCTATATTGGAAGAAATCTGGTTGACATGTCAAGATCAAGGCACTCATATCATGGCTCCCAAGTATAATTCTTGTTTTTCTTAATACCAGAATGTTTTGCCAATATGTTTTGCCAAAAGATGCTCCTCCCTGAGAGGAAATTATACAGTCAACTGAATATAATACCTTTCTATTGCTCTCCAAGCCTGGCTGGCCATCTTGCAGTTTTATATCACTAATGAAATACAAAGAAGATTGCATGCCACAGTACATACTCTCCATGAGACATCACCTCACAGGATGCGATATAGGAGCAGTGCTGGAGCAGAGAGTGTTTAATATCTTGCAGATCTCTGAAAATATTATAATACGGAAGGCAAGGTGACAGAGGAAAAGCGCCTATAATGTTGCAAAGTGAACAGAAGTGTGCAATCCATTTAAAAGTAGAACACATCTTCAGAAGTGGGATAATTTTTCAGGAACAGTGGGAAAGTAAGGAATAAAAAGAAATGGTCTACTGTTAGTGGTTGAAAAAAGAGAAATGAATGAAGTGGAAACGGTGTGCTTCCTGGCTCCTACTGTTCAGACCAGAGAGGGTCACTGCACTGCAGCTCCGTTTCCTATTCCACTCTAGGACTTTGAAGACAGCTGATGGGATGTAATTGTTCATTTTTCAAAAGCTGCTACAAAGCCACACAGAAGCTAGCCATCCCTCACCCTTCCTACATAGAAACCTGTCTTCCATTTTGAATTTGCATTTTGCTAGTCACACTTCATAGCAAAATAAATCAACAAAATTTAAATTAAAAAAAAGCCAAGTCCTATGGCTTAACAGCTTTCCAGTATAAATTCTACCACACTTAATCCCCCCCCCCCCAGTGCTTCCTGATTGGAAACATTTGCTGGGCTACTACAGTACTTGTATATTAATATGTCCCAAACAATTCAGCAGGTTACTATCTCATTATTATGAAACATATCCGATTAAGTGATGCAGATATCTCTCGCCCCCCACTTCCCGTGCCATCATCAACTAGCTGCCGCTGTTCTCAATTTTGCACACTGCAGTGCCTTCGGTGTGAACTCTGAACTGAAATGCTGGTTTCAAAATGATGCCATCAAGGGCTGCTGCTGCTGAGGTTTCAAGGCCACTCAGCAACTGTGGAATAATAACCCCCAGACAACAACTTTGGAATCTTAATTGTGTAAACAAGCTTTTAATCGTGTGAGCAGTACCAGTCAAATTACCAGATGTCTTCTACAGCGGCCACTTCTGCTGAGGGAATCATTTCAACAAAACGACAAACGGATACAAAGGAAAGCTATAGTGCTTGGATGTTGCGCACACAGTTGGAGTTCGACCAGTTCTCTGTCAAGCTCTGCTTTCTGTGACTGAGTTTGTTGCTTCCATTGGCATACAGTGTTTTCTTTGTTATCAGGTACAAGAACATTTTAGGGGAAAGTCCCAGTGGCCTCTGTCTGACCTTTCAGCTCGTTAAAGGTCCAGATTTGGTCTCCTTGGCTTCCACTGCATCTCCTTTGCCAGAACTGCAAACACCTTTCCCACCAAGTGTCCTCTGGAGATTGCTTCTAGGGCTGCCTTTTCTCTAAGGTCAATGCCATGGAAAGAACACCGCAAGCAATTTTGTCTTGCTGAAGCCTTGGCAATGTCTTCAGACTTCTTGCATCTTCATTTGCCTCTGGGAATAACAGGAGCTTGTGGGAAGGTTTTTTGCCTCTTCTCCCAGTCCAGAAATTGAAACTGATCTTGCCATCATGGCTTCTTTTTAAATTCTGCTTTCCTCAGTAGTACTTAGGGCTTAGGAGCCTAGGAAGACCTTCTTCATCAGCACCACAGACGTTCCTCAACTTCCCTGTTCTGCCATGGGATCTACAGAAAAACCACAGGGTTATAAGCATGATGGGTGGGTTCCCAATTCCAAATCAATTCAACTAAGTATTGCTTCTACCTGCCAGTCCAGAGTTAAGACAAGTTACTTTTTGTTGTCCAAAAAGTAACTTTTCCAAGTCACAGCCTCAACTCATAGAGGACAGGACTATCAATAGCTGCTACTCATGATGGCCACATATATCTTCTAGTACCGGAGGTAATATCCCTGTGTATACCATCCGCTGCAGAACAGAAGTGAGAAGGTGGTGCTGCACCTTATTTATTTCACCTCATTTCTAGCTCACTTTTTACCCCTGTGAAAGAACAAAAGGTGGCTTGCAAATGGTTAAAAAAGAGGGAACTAAAAGCACAATTGAATTATGGCATTAAACATAATTAAATGTACTTAAAAACTAGCTTTGAAACACACTGGAAAACACAATAAGCACATAGCATTCTACAATGATGCATTTTTCTTCTGCCTAATAGGGAAAGTCTTTAAAAAGGTAAAGGTTCCCCTTGACAATTTGTCCAGTCGTGTCCGACTCTAGGCGGCGGTGCTCATCTCCGTTTCCAACCCATAGAGCTAGCATTTGTCCGCAGACAATCCTCCGTGGTCACGTGGCCAGCGTGACTAGACACGGAATGCCGTTTTACCTTCCCACTGAGGTGGTACCGATTTATCTACTCGCATTTCTGCATTTTGCATGCTTTCGAACCGCTAGGTTGGCGGGAGCTGGGACAAGCGATGGGGGCTCACTCCGCCGCGTGGATTCGATCTTACGACTGCAGGTCTTCTGACCTTGCAGCACAGAGGCTTCAGCGGTTTAACCCGCAGCGCCACCATGTCCCTAGGGAAAGTCTTTACCTGTCACCAAAAGAAGAGCAAGAAAGGGGCCCACCTAACAACCTGGGAGAAGCTATTTCATGACCTAGGAGCAGCTCCCCTCCCCCCCAAACACACCTCACCATATTCTCACTGAATGTGCCTGTGAAGGTGGTGGGACCAAGAGAGGGACTTTGGATTGTGGCTGGAAATGGATCTTCAGCCAATAGGTCTGTAGTAACAGAGAAGTTCTTTGCTCACTGTAATCAGTCAGTAGTGCTGAAGTTTCCAAACACTCTTCAAAGGCAACCACACATATGGCACATTACAGTAAATCAAAGAGGATGTAACTAGTGCATGTGTCACCATAGCCATTACTCCTTATTAAAAGAATAATTCATCATGTTACTTGTTACAGTTTCAAAATTCACATTTTAAATTATACAGTTTTTAATACTATAGATTATTTTAAATAAATAGCAAAGTGTGCTGCTTATATACTGTCCCATAGAGCTTAAAGTACTCTGTGGGTGGTTTACAATTTAATTATGCAGGCTACATATTGCCTCCCCCCCCCCCACACCCCCAGTGAGCTGGGTATCCAATTTACCAACCTCAGAAGGATGAAAGGATGAGTCAACCTCGAGCCAGCTTCCTGAATTCACCGGAATCAAAAGCATGTTGTGAGTAGAGTTTTTACTGCAGTACTGCAATTTAACTACTGGGCAATGAGACTCAAATAAGTAACACCAATGATGTGCTTTTAAAAATAAATAAATTATGATGGGTGATTTAGATTTAGAAAGTAATGACCCAAGCTCTGGGCTTTCCATTCATATCCTGCTGGCCACTGTGGGAAGCAGAATGGTGCACAGCTCTTATTATTATGTATGAATCTCCATTTTATCCTTAAAGGGAGGGGTGTCACATATGTAATAGCAGTATAAATACAATGGCCTGCTTCATGGACCTTAGAGTGTATTCATTCTCAGCTTTTTCAGGACTTTTACATTAGCAAATTACTGATTAAATTAAAAGCATTAACATTCCATTGCACATTCTATACTACATATAGAATATAAAATAAAAATACAAGTCTTTATAATAGGCCATCAAGTATTTCAACTCAAATATTAAAATCCATATACCTTATACTATGAAATATTATGTATCCTTGGATGTCAAATCCTGAAGTTTAAAGAATGAGGTGGCAGAATATTAGTTGCTTTATCTACTTATTTTGTTCTTTTTGGAATGTATGTATAAAAACAATATTTTATGGCGAAGACCAATGTACTGCAGTGTGGTGGTGTGACAATGGCTGTTTCACTACTTACACCAATGTAAGGCTGATGCCGTCAGAAGGGGAGAATTTTTGGAAACTAGACTTTTCCTCCTGCTGTCCTGAGGCTCCCACAGCTCCTATATAATTCCTCTTATTGCCACAAGAGTCATGGGATCCATGGGATCCATGGGACAGGAGGAGGAAGTCTTTAGTTACCAAGAATTGCAGGCACTGGTAAAGTCATTAATTTCAGAAAAATACCCCTGATTATGACATCACCAGCCTTACACAGACTTAAATTATGGAACAGGATTTCAGCCAATCTCCCAATCTCTCTCTCTCTCGTTTCGATATTTAGTGTTACTGCATGAATACCCAAACTTTTCTCTGAAGAAACTATCCTCACTCTAACCCCTTTACCCTTGAAACAACCCTGTGATGTCAGTTAGAGCAGCGGTCCCCAACCTTTTTAGCCCCGCGGACCGGCTGGGGAAGGCGGGGCACCCCCCTGCGCATGCGTGCATGCGCGAAGGAGTGCTCTCTCTCTCTCGCTCTCTCTCACTCACGTGCACATGCACAAAGGAGCGGGGGTGCTCGTACAGGCGCATGCACGCTTGTGCACATGCGCAAAGGGCGGCGTAGCACTCGCGTGCAGGCGCAAACAGGCTGTGGGGGGGGGAGTGCGTGTGGGGGAGAGAGGTCTGTCTCTGCAGCCTGGTCCGGCTCAGGCCACGGACCGGTGGTTGGGGACCTCTGAGTTAGAGTGAGAGTAACCGGTCACCTACAAGGTAATCCTATACCTTATCTTGGAGAGGTCCAACGTTGGACATTTTGAGAGTTCCAGAGTCCTAAAAGACTCACAGTAGTATGACAAGAATAAGAGAGGAATAGCATCTTTGTTCTTTTTGCCACTTGCAGCTCCTTCTCTTTGAAACCAAACTGATCTATGTGTGTTCTTGATGTACACTTCCAGCTGGGCTGGAGAGGTTCCAAGGACGAGGTGGACTGTGGATCCTTTGGCATCAAAGAAGGGCAAAATTAGACAATATGAGTAGCTTCAGGTTTTAGACATAGGCATTGACAGTTAGTGTTCAAACCATGAGGTTCCTCAAAGCCTTGTACTTGAGCAATCAGACTTGCAAATGAAGCCCCCTTTACCTTCCAGTGATGAATCCTAAGACAAAGAACTAATTTACAAGATACAAGAGTCTTTCAGCATTTAAGGAATTCTAGTTTCCAATGATGTCCCTGCACCATCTAACTTGACCTTGAGTTTCATAGGTACCTGGAATTTGAGTTGGATCCTCCCGTTTAGGGATTATGCAGTAATCATTGCACTTTCCCATCTCTACTATAATGGCCTGTGAATTGGATGTTTAATATAAATTAAGTTAAAACTCCAGATAACAAATATTTTGCAGGTGTTTGCTATTAGTATTCAGAGGAGGACTTGGAGAAGAATTTATCTTAGGCAAACTATTTCAGCTCTAATTTATGATACAGTTCAACAAGTAATCTAGACAGTGTTCACAAGAAAAGAAAATATAAATCAGTGCATATGGCTGTCCAACCCGAAGGCCTGTTTTAAATACAAGGGAAATAAACAGTAACCTCCAGTTGACTTTGTTGGGCATTGGACATGGTCCAAAATCACTTATCCCATGACTAATATGACTGTACACAAGACTGTAGAATATATATTTTTAATTCCAAAGCAATGTAATTACAGCTAAGTTCTAGGAAAGTTGCAGTAATTTTGATACAAAATAAATTATTCCTCCCGACAACAGCAAATGGAGCAGGTTTTTTTCAGCACTGTCCTTTTATTACTTTTAACTTGCATAGATTGCATTATTTTATCATCTCTCACATCTCAGAAACCTCTGAAATGATCATACGTAGAGCACAGTGAGGGGCTTTTAAGACAATTTTTTTGGTAGACTATTGTTCGTAATAGTTTTTTACAACCCATTGTCAAAATAAATCAAATTTCACTTATCTCAACAAGACTGTTTAAAAGACGCAGGTGATGGTGGGTGAATCACATTACTTTATGACGTTGCATATTTCTATCATTTGGAATGAGAGAAGAAGAGAATTGGAAATCAAAAGAAAAGATTTTCTCTTTTGATTCAAAAATTTCCTTTTGTGCAGGTCTAATTAAAAAGCACTTAAATCAAGAGTAGGAAGAATTGGGAGATGCAGATGCAGTTTGAAAGTCACAAATTGCCATTATATCCCTTATATGATTGCTAAACACAGGCTTGGTTCTGGACTAGAAATGAGCAGGAACTGCTGGTTTGGCAGTTCGTGCCAGTTTGTTTATTGGCCAAACAGGTGTTTGGTGCTTCAAAGCCCCGCCTCTTCTGGCGGGCACTCACTTGGAGGCAGCAGCTTGGCTTCCCTGCCTCGCCTCCTCCAGGAGGTACCTCTGAGTGGGCACCTGCAGAGGAGGTGGGGCTCTGAAGTGCCAAACACCTATTCAACCAGTAAATGAACCACCAAGTCAGCAGTTCCTGCCCAACTCTAGTCTGGATCCGTAATGTAGTTGAAAACTGTCTTACATATGTACTACTAAATGAAAAGCTATTAATAATTGTTAATCAGAAATTACTGGAGCATGAAAGGAAGACTTTCCTCTGTAAACTATAGCATCTGGTCACTTTGAGTCCTCTGTTTTTCTCCTATTTTTCCTTTTCCTCCTCTTCTCCCTACTCCAATAATAAGATAGGTAAGATTAATCTCTCATCTTTATCTTACTCTGAAAAGAAAGGTAAGATTCAATGTAGGAACCAGTACATAGGCATAGGAGAGTTCCTGAGTGTTTAAATACAGCATAGCTTTTAATCTACAGAAATCAGAATTTTCAAAACTTCACAGAGCATATGTTCAATCCACTGCAAAAACAACAATATTGCTGAAGACGTTAGGAAACTGAGCAAAACATCATCTTATTCCTTTATGCAACTTATGTTCATTACCTATGTTAGGGAATGCTGAGGAAATGTCACAAATTACAAGCTGAAAAGCTGATTGGGGTGGGGGGGAAAGAAATTCAGATGAAATATGATATTGGGTGTGCTAAAGATCTAGATGAAATGCAATGACACTGAACAGAATATAGAAAAACCAGAGTGTTAAGGAAAAGAATGGAAAAGAAAATAAGTAACTTGATAGACGAAACCTAGGTTAAAGAAGACTGAGGATTAATTGTGCATTTGTCCATTATCAGTGTTAGAAACAGGTTTGCCATTATTATAACCATGAGTCTTCTTAGAACAAATATGGACCAAATATCCTTTATGTTATGAATGTGAATCACTGTTTATCTAGTCCTTGCATATAAGTATGAGTAATTGCAATCAAAGAATCATAAAATAATTGAGTTAGAAGGGGCCTATAAGGCCATTGAGTCCAACCTCCTGCTCAATAAGGAATCTTAATTAAATCAGATCTGACAGATGGTTGTCCAATTTTCTCTTGAATGCCTCCAGTGTTAGAGTGCTAACCACCTCCTGAGGTAACTGGTTCCATTGTTGAACTGCTCTAACAGTTAAGAAATTTTTTCTGATATTCAGCCAATATTCTTCTCCTTGCCAGCAAGGATGGTGAAACATTCCTTGGTGCTCTTGATAGATTTCTTTGCTGGGCAGGAATGAAATTTTATGCAAAATTTCCCATTTTGTGGAAGATCTCATAATCTGTAAAAATGCTATAAAGTTCATGAGCTAACTCCCCCCCCATCCCATAGAATAACTCCTTTTTAAAAACACAATCTGAAATTCTGCTGAGGTTGTTAGCTAAGACAGTCTAACATATGCAGTTCTTTGAAAGATTCTGAACTATAACTGCCTTGCTGGTTAGGAAATTCTGGGAGTTGTGGTTCTCCCTGAAGGGGGCAACATTTCCAACCTCTTCTGCTTTGCTCTTCACAGGGAAAGGGTGTCAGTTTTATATAGAAGCATTTTCTGCACACTGCAAAAAATTTGAGGGAAAGAATGCTTGTCTCATTCCCACATAGTAGATAAGGGAGGTGGCAGGGTTCCTCAAAATAGTGCCTCATTTAGTTAGATAGGTGAAATGAATGAGAAGGAGGAATGTAGTGAGTATTTTTAGTACAGAGAAGCAAGGAATAGGCAATTTACCCTTTATATTAGTATACTGAGAAATACATTCCAGTACAGATACAGGAGGATCACAGTATCCATGGGGGATTGGTTCAAAGCCGCTCCCCACCCCCACCCCGCAGATGCCAAAAAAGTAGTAAATATAGCATTGTCTCTGGCTCCCTCTAGTAGCTAGTTCTGGTAAAAACACCATGGAAACATGTGTATATATATATATCCCTGTGGTTTTTTATGTAATATTTTCAGGCAGTGGATAAGTGAATCCATGGATGCTGATCCAGCGGATAGGGGGGGTCCTACTGTACTGACATGCAATATTTTGAAATAAATTGGAAGAATAAGAACATGTTTGCCAAACCTTTGGGGACAAAAAGTGAGCGAGCGAATGAGCGAGCAAGCGAGCAAGTAAGCAAGCAAGCAAATTTTCCCTGATGAGTGTTTCATATTTTTCACAATAGAACACACAGGAGTGAACCGGATTCAATATTTTTCATTTAGAGCACACGTGCATGAATCTTCATTCACACAGATGCACATTGAGGAAAAATAAACAAGGAAAATACTTTCCAATACCCGGTTGAGAAAAATACAACTGTTCTCCTGTGCTAGAAACCATCGCCAGCCAAATAAAATATCACTGTTCCACTAGGAAATGACTAGCTAAACAGAAAGTGTAATGAATCTGCAGCTGAAGATTTCTCTATGAAGTCCCCTATGTTAAAAGAGAGAGAGAGAGAGAGAGAGAGAGAGAGAGAGAGAGAGAGGAAAGAAAAAAATAGAAAAGAAAAGAAACAAAAGAAAAAAATCTATAGAAGCTTTTTTTGTGGGTTTGGATATTCACAAGCCTGCTTGCTTAGTGTTATGTAAATGACAAATGGCTAGAGAAAAATGGCTGGAACAAATGAATAAAGCATGTGATTCCTTGGTAAAGAGATTAGGAGGTTACACTCTTTTTTTAAAAGAGCAATTTCCAGCAACTAAGTAAAGCTAGACTAAACTTCCAGTATCATGCCACAAAAGCTAGCTGAACCTCTGGAGTCTGTAAATTATCTAATTTAACTTTTTAAAACCTGTTGAACAATTTACTTGATTCTTTATGGTGAGAATGTTGGAAATCTGCTTGTTTTTCCAAGTCAAGAAACAGCTGCTGAAAGTCTCCCCTGCTAAGCTAGGAAAGAAAATGAAAAGCAAAGCAAACCAATCCACCAACAATTTTCTATTCTTAACTTTGGTTCAGGAGAGGAGTCCAAATTAAGTGCAAAGCTTTGAGGTAGAGATGAATGCTACTTGGACAACTAGATATTTGGGGGTAGTCCTTAGAAAAGGCAAATTGCTCACCCCTAAATTCTGGGGGTGCCTTCTCCGTCTAGTTATAAGCTGCCTATGCAGAAGACCTTCAGTGTAGCTGGACAGTGCTAAATTTTCATGGGAAAAGTTGAATGGCATGGAGGTACATACACTACTGGGACTGTTATTTCAAATATAATTAATGACAGTTACAGTTTCAAGTCTCCAACTAGTTATATACTACGATAGTTGTATTTTACACATGACTCACGACTCGCTCATTATTTGAAAATAATGAAAATACTTTTTCACTTTCTGAAAACCACATGTACATCTGAATGCTACAGATTGCTGGCCTATGGTGAAAAGTGTACATCACTACTGGGGCCACACTTAACTATAAATATAGATGTAATTAAAGAATTACAGTTACAGTTTCAAGAGAAAAGGAGTAATACTATATTATAATGTAGCTTTCTTAATCCTGAATTTCAGAGATATAAAAGGTACTTTTGGGGGCTCCAGCTCCCAGAATCAGGTAGCCATCATGGCTTCTAGAATGGCTCATTCCTGTGCATGGGAATGTAGTTCAGAAAATGAACTTCTAAGCTTTATGTAGTTTTCTTGCTAGAAGGAATTAATTATAAATGACTTATTTCTGATTAGTCACTTCCAAGCTGTGGATGCAAGCAGAACCTGTGTACAGTTGGAGACGTACCAGGTTCTTCTGAGTTGTCTCTGGCATCACTTACTCTTATTGTCACTTAGGAAGAATAGCATGTTGGAAGCTGCCTTGTACCAACAAGACCTTCATTCATCTGTGATCACCATTATCATCATAGAACTGCAGAGCTGGAAGGGACCTTATAGATCTGAGTCCAGCCCCTGTCAGGGAGGCATAGAGGGGAATCAAACTGCCAACCATACATAAACCACTGAGCTATCTGGTCCAGTATTGTCAGGAATCTCCTAAGGTTTCAGGTAGGATTATTTCTTATTGCTACATAGTCCCTGGTAGTCCCTTGTGTTACTCCACGTAAGTACTAACCAGGACCAACCTTGCTTAGCATCCCAAATCAGCCAACTGATTTAAAATGCTTGTTTCATTCCCACGTGGGGGCCAAAGAAGATTGGTTTGGGTGATTATGGCAAAGGGATGACACAATGTTGAAGTAGGATCAGGTCTACGAGCTTAATTCTTTGAACATATAATGTACATGGGGCAAACCTAGTTCAAATCCACAACCATGGCTGAATAGACATGTAGACCCAAAGAGAAAGCATTCTCAGCCCTCTGTTTGAGTACACAAAACTGCCTCTTTCTTTCACATCCATTTATCTTAAAAGGAAAAAAACAAACTCTTTTTTCATCCCACTTATAAAGAAATCTATGAATTCTGAAAAGTTGTTATCATAAAATGAAATAAATATTTACCCATTCGTCTTCGGAATATTTTATTTCAAGAGTTGACAACCTTGAAGCAGAAACTGAAATCTGCAGTGGGCGCCCTAAGCAGTCTGAAATATCCTTAATTCCTGTTTTAATCAACCCATTTCCTTTCTGTTCCTTCAGTAGAGGCTGTCTAAAATAACACATGGTATTAACAAATGTTGCTTCACTAGCTTCCTGGATACTGCTGGGAGATTTCCTCTGACTCCAGTTCAATACCTCCATTGATATATGTCCCCTTTTTGCTTGCCTAATTTTTGTAAAAAATCTGCTGTTGAAAACTTGCCCAAATACTTCAGATTATGACATGGTATTAGTCTCAGGCCTTACACTGTTAAAAATACAGTTTAACCCTCTATCCACTTGGCTGCAAGAGGTTTCCTGCAACCATAAATTCAGATTGTGATAGCCGCTGTCTTGTAGTGACAGGAAACAGATAACGGTGAAGGTAAAAGAAAATAAAAATGTTTTTTTAATTAACTGAAAGCACTGTAAATTCTTTTAAATGTAGACAATTTAGATATAATATTTACTAGCTTGGAACTTCTAATTAGTTCCTCTTGGGAGATGAGATGAGAATAATGAACTAAATGCAAACCTATGTTTTTGCATAATTTGTATACTAAAATGTAAATAATACATAATAGCCAGGAAAAACATTCTTGGAGGGAAGGATTTAATAGAAGCCTAACACCTATACTATAGGCAAAAAGTTTTTCCTCTCCTCAAAAGGAAAATCTTGTTTTTTTATATTGGAACTCAATCAGCAGTGGTGTTTTTGTAATTTTTTTTCTTTTCAATTTTCAGTGCTCTTTTTAAAATTTACCTTTTTAATACATTCATTGCATTAATATCCCTTCAGCAGAAATCTCTAGTAAGATGCCAAATTCTGTAGGCAGGTGGGATTATCAGCAGGCAGTGTTGCTTAACTGGCAGATTTGGGGTTTCACAAACAAACAGCAGATTTCTAGTCATTTGCTTTGTTATTAGTGCATTCTTACTTCAAGGAATGAAGACCAATGCTTGTGAGATTCTTTTCCACATTTGCAAAATACTGTGGCTGTCTGTGGGTAGCATGCACCTCGACCTGGGTGTGTCTGGGGTATTTGCTACTTTGCTTTAGAACGCAATGTGTTTTTGATTGGCCCAGCCTTCAGCTATCTTTATATCAATCCATGGAGGACAAAGTTCTCCTGCCATTTGAAGTGGGAAGCCAAATGGAGGCACAGTACATACCCATATACCACATGCATGCATCCAATCCCGCTGCCCATGTTATATCATAGGGGGAGGTAAAGGTGTTGTTAGCACCTCAATTCCAACTCTGTCATTGGGTTATGCTAGGTAGGAGGGCTTCACTTGTCTCGATCCTCCATCTATTCATGAACTGACACTCTAGGGCTGTATGACATCATCTCTACTGGTGAAAATTGCCCTGGGACTCCGCCCTTGGCTTTGCTGCATCACGAGTGGTGCCTCAAAAAATTGTAAACAGAATAACAGTAAGTATTAGAAGAAAAAAAGGGAAGTCCAGTCTCACAGTGTTTAGATTAGCCATAACATTATGATAAAATGTTATGTGTATCTGATTAAATAACAGAATGAATAGTAGGGGAAGGCTGTTTCTGTCACATTGTGCTTGTGAGCTTTAAAGAGGGAGTGTTCAGGGCCCCTGTCACAGGTAGAGTAACAGGTGGATTAGGTAGGCCTTTAGCATCATCTAAAAAGGCTGTTCTTAGATCACTGTCACAGGTAGAGTAACAGGTGGATTAGGTAGGCCTTTAGCATCAACTAAAAAGGCTCTTAGATCACTGAACAGCAGATCTTTCCCCAACCTCATGGTGATCTGATCATAATTATCAGTAGCTTGTTTTTCATTCCAGTTCATTTGCAAATATGCAATCTGAGCCTCAATGCCTGTTGGGCTCTAAGGTTTAGATGTGAAATCATCGTGGCTTATCTAGAGTTGTTGTCCCCTGTTCATTTAATGGGACTACTCCTAGTAGATGTAACTAATAAACTGCCTTGGGCACAGCAGATGGCGTCTAATCTGATCCATTATGAAGCTTTCGAAACAAAGACCGTGTCTGGAAACTTTTACGTGCTGGAGGTACCAGAGACATAGCCCGGCGTTTTTGTTTCTTTTTGATCTTCTTTTCTCTGCTACTCTGCTGAATGTCATGGATATTTTGTTATTGGAAGGAAAAGGAATGAAGAAAAACATTCAGCTGTACCTCCAAAAGTTGAGATAATAATGTAATATATAATATATAGTATACTATATATTATATAATATATTATATTTATGTGATATAAATTATACTATATAATATATAGTATTATTTATATCACATGGAAACCAGGGACAAAGGCTTCATTTGGTAGCAATTGTGGCAGCTTGTGGTGGTGCAGAAGAATATCAGTGCTCTCCTGTGCTGTAAATCACCCGAGTACTGATGCTTACTAAATTCCTTATCCTCATCAGTTTAGCCTGTCTATATGCAGCAGGACAGTTGACTCATGAGAATCCTTGTCTCCAGCTGAAAGCAAAGTACAGAAAATCCTTCTTTCTCATCTGTAATTTATGCAAAATGTATCTCCAGAAAGTTAGCATCCTTTCCCCCTGAGAACCAAAGCATGCGCGCACAGGTGCATGTGGGCTCGCAAAGTAAAAAGCAAAGTGTGCTGCCTATATACCATCCCATAGGACTTGAGACTCTCTTGCGGTGGTTTACAATTTAATTATGCAGTCCAAACATTGCCCCGCCCTCCCAGTGAGCTAGATACTCAGTTTACTGAGCTTGGAAGGATGGAAGGTTGAGTCAACCTCGTGCTGGCTACCTGAGCATGGGATTGAACTGAAGTCATGAGTAGAGTCTTCACTGAAGTACTGCAGATTGACCACTGTACCACAAGAAAAAAGTTACAATAGCTGCTATACAACATCAAGTTGCCTCCAAACTATGGCAACCCTAATGGGTTTTTCAAAGTACTTGAGGTGTTCAAGGAGTGGTTTGCCTTTGCCACCCTCAGTGAGTTTCCGCATCCAAGCAGGGATTTGAACCTAGGACTCATAAATCATAGTTGGATGCTCTATGCACTGCACCACATTGGCTCTCGATGTTCTCCGAGGGGAAAGTAAAGTGCCTACCGCAAAACAGAGCAGATCCAGAATTGATTTGTAAAAGGAATTAAAAACAAGAGACACCCTCCTCCACCCAGTTAATCCATAATAACAATAGGCTCATTCATGAGAAAAAATCTTTGCAAATATGGTGGAGAAATCCATAATCCCAGTATAGTGGTTTTTCACAGTTCTCATTCATTTTGTCAGGTTTATAGAGGAAAACTTTGCAATGGATTGTAGTAAACAACACCAGCTGTAACTGAATAGCCCAGAAATGAGTGACTAACACAACAATATGCTAAACCTCTTTGCATTTTAGGAGCAAATTAAGCTAGGAAATACAGTAACGGAAAATAAATGAATGGAACTCTGAATAGCATAGCATTCTCCATCATTAAGTTTCATAGTTGTGAGATGAATAATCACGATATATTAAGGAGGGAAAAAACACCAAATCTCAAAACAGCTTCGTAAAAGCCCCACCACAGCCGAATTTCATTTTTCTACAAGAAGGCCAATGTGAATCATAATATAATATTCCTTACCTTCTTTACTTTTCTTGATAGTTTTCGGATCCCCAATTCTTTTTATCCTATTCATCACCACTCATGTCCGACTCTTTGTGACCCCATGGACCAGAGCACGCCAGGCCCTCCTGTCTTCCACTTCCTCCCGGAGTTGGGTCAAATTCATGTTGGTAGCTTCGATGACACTGTCCAACCATCTTGTCCTCTGTCATCCCCTTCTCCTCTTGCCCTCACACTTTCCCAACATCAGGGGCTTTTCCAGGGAGTCTTCTCTTCTCATGAGATGGCCAAAGTATTGGAGCCTCAGCTTCAGGGTCTGTCCTTCCAGTGAGCACTCAGGGTTGATTTCCTTCAGAATGGATAGGTTTGTTCTCTTTGCAGTCCAGGGGACTCTTAAGAGTCTCCTGGACTCTTGAGCCACCTACAGCCCACCAAAACTCCTCATGAATTTCCCAGGGTTCCCCTGATTCCCTTCTTTGCTCCCAGGCCCTCTGCAGCTACCCATCCCTGGTGGGAATGAATCATGTGCAGAATTAGGTTATTTCGTGCCTGACTAACTTTCTTCTTGTGGCAATAAATAAACCTTCAACCAGCAGCACCAACTTGCTGTCTCTAATGTTCAGTCCACTCTTTAACTCCTTCCACAGTATGCCAAGGCCAGGAATAGGTTGGGCCAAAGAGATTGTGGATATCAGTGCTACCAATTAAGCATGTAAAAAAAAAAAATTAGCAGAATGAACTGTTTGCCTAGTGGAATTTCTGGTACTCATGAAGATACCAAAGGCGACAGGTGACAGGTTTCTTTTTAAAGCAAATCTTGATCTTTTCCACACCAGTAGATGGCTGCTTCAGTCACTGGTATGTACAACAAGCAGCATTACACTGGGTATGTATTTCAATGCCGCGTTTTTAAGCAAAGGCTGGTGACTGGGAAAAGAAAGCTACTTATACAAAATACATTTTGGCATTTCAAGAATTGCACACTTAACCATTCTGAAGATACACTGCCATTCAGTCACCTATGAGGTATTGTGCAATGCTGGAAAGAGAGGTATGTGTTGATATCATTATTCTTCAAACTCTTTGTCTGCAAAAATGAAAATTATTTCCGTTCCGGACATTTTGAAATGGGTGCCACAAGTTCTTATAAAGTAAACGAGCGATTCATTTACAATGATAAACTATTGGAAATTCTTTTAAAAGTCCATTGGTGGATTGTAGTACAATCCTACACAGGTCCACTTCCATGAATTTCAGTACAATTCTCTTAAAAATATGGATGGACAGATCAGTTCATTTCTAATGAATTTCACATCCATTTATTCAAAAGCTGCTTAGTTCCAATTCTTCATTAAGCTCTGATTTTGCAATTTATTTAAAACCGTACTTGTTTCTATTTGATTTTATTTATTTGCTACATTTATACCATACCTGCCTTTAAGGTACAAAAGGAAGTATATATATCCTTCACGTTTTCCCAGATGATCTTCTTCCTCCTTAATTTTCCCTCATAGCTATCCTGTATGGTTAGTTAGACTGAGAGAGGCCCAATATCACTCTATGAGGTGGAGACTTGAAACTGAGTTAAAACTGTATATATTTTTGTCAATCAATCAATCTTTATTTTCGGGTCTCTGACCCATTAAAATACATACATGTAATATTTAAAATAAATGGAAGCAAAACATTTCAAGATAGCTAAAACAGTATAAATTGATAAAATAGATTACTCATACATTGTGTTTTTTTTTTAAATGACGGGGTTAGGTAGAGGTCAAGATTGTCTTTCGTATTCTTTGGGCAGAGAGAAGGCATTTGGCCACTGATTTGGTGGTTATCTTGTTTGTGTCGCTTAATAAATATTTTGTATGCCAAATCAGAGTCCTACCTGGGAAGACATTCATTATGGGCTTGAGGAATTTGATACGCTTATTTCTGTAAAAATTACACTCCAAAAGGACGTGCTTCAAAGTTTCAATTTCTCTATCCTTACAAGGACACAATATTTTTTCATAAAGGGTGCCAGAATATCGCCCATTTAAAATTGCGGATTGGAGACAGTTAAATCGGGCTCTTGAGAAGACGTGCCTGTATTTTGGGATAATCAAATTCTCTAAATACCTAGCACTTTGGGAGAAATTATAGTTTAGGCCAAGGTGCAAGATGGAGCATGTTTTGTGAGCCATTGAAATAGAATACTGAAAGTCAATGTCCCTAATCCGCTTTTCTAAGATAGAGTTGGCTGCCTTGGATTTGCTTCTCGGCCTTTTGGCTAAGATCAAGTGTAGTATATATTTTTGTGTATATACATTTCCCACTATCCATTCTTTGGAGTTACACATTTAGAAAACAATTATCCAAAAGCATGCAGCCTTTTTCATACCTGCATGTGAAAAGCTCCCATTCCCCATGCAAACTGGGGCATTCTGTAAGTCACAGCCCTATACGGTAACATATCCACACTCTGGGCTTTGAAATATCCATTTCTTGCACGGCCTGTGCCTAGAACTGCATCATCCCATCTGGAACTGTGTGATGTTTGAAGCACAGCAACATACTGAATGACAGATCTGTCTGGACATCCCACATCAGTTTGGTTTTAGCTTC
The DNA here is from genome assembly GCA_037013535.1 of Intellagama lesueurii. Lineage (NCBI taxonomy): Eukaryota > Metazoa > Chordata > Lepidosauria > Squamata > Agamidae > Intellagama > Intellagama lesueurii. Next base: position 97,066,461 of record JBAJHW010000003.1, on the reverse strand, counting down.
AAAATGTGAACCAAATAAAGTCCACAAGCAGAAGTGTGAATAGGAAAGGATGTGAAAATCCCAGTGGAGCTCCTCTGAATTCCACCTGCATTGTCTTCCCATCTTTGGGTCATGCTAGGTTATGAGACTGATTTTTCTCCATATGGAAATCCATGCATATTTTAAACACATTTTTCCTAACATGTGCATTTATTTATCCATTTTGCCTAATATATGCATTTTTCCATGTTGACTAAGACGGCTGCAATTGTACTAGAATGAAAACAAGGCCAAATCCTATTCATGCTTGCACATCTTTTAAAAATCCTGTGCATTTTTAGCCGTGTTTTATACAGAGCATGTTTTATGTGCACTTTATTCCTCTGAAATGCTCTGTAAGCCTTACTGTTGTGTGAATTTCTGAGGTGTGGTATGTAATGAATTACAGGAGGCAGCAAACACCTACTTTCCTCAAGCCTGTGGAATCCAATGACATTTGTTTCCATCCTCAGTAGAAGACTGTAGTCTTTGGTGGGTGCCTGAAGTCAAAGGAAGTCTGGAAAAGGTAGTTGTCGAGGGTAAAATGTAGGCACCTCTTGCCCAATGATACATCTTATATCCTGGGACCTGTATCTGAAGAATATGCTGAAATCTAAATGAGCTGATTTTAAAGAAAATTACTTTCAGCAGGATGAGTTAATTAGGGAATGAAGGGAATAGATTTAGTAATTAATTCAGATTACACAAGGCTATTGAGAATACTATGAATATAATTCACTGAGAAATGCCCATCAGGGAACCAAAGATTGTTTTTCCCTTCCCTCCCTCCTAGTCAGTTTGAGATGCTATTCAAAATTTGAATAGAAAGCTCATTCTATGGATCATAATTGGTGTGCAATGGAACAGTTTACTTGCTCATTACGACCTATTTTATAATCCTCGTGCCTTGGTAGCCCAAGTGAACAAGGCATCTTGAAATAGTGGCATTGTCAGAATCATGCTCAAAGGTCATATATGGGACTCCCATTCATGACTTAGATAGAAGCAATAGAGAATCAACCTACTGGGAGTCTGTGCTCATCTGAGGGCACTGAAGGCAAGACAAGCTGCCTGAGTCACATCTCATCTTCAGCCACTGATATTTCTGCCCCAATCAAGATGCATCTTGAGCTAAATCCAGTTGTTATTCCCCAGTAGAGTAGACTCACTCATTGAATAGGCTTATGCAAGTCACGACTGGTCTGATTGATTCAATGGGTCTACTTTGGGTAGGGCCAACCTTTGCATTTAGACTCTTACTTTGCAGAGGAACTGAAGGTTGTCTCATATTTGATTAAATCACTGATCTAACTAGCTCAATATTGTGGACCAACTGCTACCTGCTTTCTCATATTTCAGACTTTCTTGACTCTATTTTAGTCTGGTGGGTGGCCCAGACATCAGTGGCTTGGGAAACTCCCTCTCTTTTTGGGGGGTTGACTCTTGCCACCAAGAGTGAGGTTCGCAGTCTGGGTGTACATCTGGACCCGGCGCTCACCATGAAAAACCAGGTGGCATCAGTGGTCTGTTCCGCACACTTCCATCTTCGGCAGATTGCCCAGCTTGTCCCTATCTTGATGTGGGGGCACTCACCACTTTGGTCCATACGCTCGTAGTCTTGAGATTAGACTACTGTAATGCACTCTACGTGGGGCTGCCTTTGAGACTGATGTGGAAACTTCAGATGGTGCAGAATACGGCGGCCAGACTTCTTACAGAGGTGAAAAGGTATCACCATATTTCCAGCACCCTGGCCGCCTTGCATTGGCTGCCCATTCGCTTCCGCATTGATTTCAAAGTCCTAACGATGACATATAAAGCCCTAAACAGTTTAGGATCTCGATATCTGGCAGAGCGCCTCCTCCTGTCCAGTTTTGCCAGAGTCACTCATTCCAGCCAGGCTGGGCGGCTGAGGGGCCTAATGCCAAGGGAGGCCCAGAAGGAAAGAACGAGAAACCGGGCCTTCTCGGCAGTGGCCCCTCGCCTCTGGAACAACTTGCCCGTGGAGATCCGCCTGGCTCCCTCCTTGGGTGTTTTCAGGAGTAAAGTTAAGACCTGGCTATTTAGGCAAGCTTTCCCTCCTGCCGTATCTTAAATTTTGTCATTTTTGCCATCTTGGATTTATGGTATATGTTTATTGGGTTTACTGTTTTTAAAAATTGTAATGCCGCCCAGAGTAGACCTTTGGTCTAGATGGGCGGGGTAGAAGTCTAATAAAATAAATAAATAAGTAAATTTCCCAGTCCTGTTTAGAAAGGAAAACAGTGACTACCTAAAGCATGTGCTCTGTCACTGAGCTACAGTTTGTGCCTGCTTTTTTATTCTGGATCTGAGTGCCTTGTTACAACAGCATAACAAAAGATGGTATTCCTGGTCTGTAAATTATATAAAATCTAGAGGTTTTGGCTAACACCATATTGAAAGACCCTCTCCTCACTACAAATCCATTTCTGATATGACTTGAGACAAATAAAAATGAATTTCTAATCATCATCAGTACCATCATCTTAGAACTGCAGAACTGGAAGGATCCCTATGGATCATTAAGCCCAACCCCTGTCAATGTACCCCGGAAAATTGAACTCCCAACCTCTGGCTCCACAGCCAAATACCTAAACTACTGAGCTTTCTTGAAGGTCTCCTGGCCATAGTGTATGAGGAAGTCCCTCGAGACATTTTGGCCTGCAACAACTCTCTATTCTGACAGTGCTGGCTGAGTTTGGTGGAAGCTGTAGGGCCAAAACATCAGGAGGAATCTGTTTAGGGAAGACTACTCACTCAACAGGCTATCTTCTTGAAGCAACACTCAATTAGATCTCTTGGCCTTCATTCACAACATTTGCAACACGTGGCATGGTCAGAAGGAATATTCAAAGCCCATTGACAGTAAACAGATTAGAGACAAGGGAAATTACTTCTTTTGAACTAAGACTCCGAGATTACCACAGTGGACCCCAGGCCATGCTGGCAGCACTATTCTGGAGATCACAGATGAAACAAAAAGTTAACTTCCTTCCTCTGATATAAATGCGTCATTTCCATTACCGCCCAAAGGAGATGATGTGACACATCAGTCTTGAGCAGACAACATGCTCATTTCTGTTTGCATAGAGACAACATCCACCTTATGGGAATCCCTGGGCCATACAGTGCTGGGATAACAGGTAGGTTTTGCACAAACCCCATCAACATCCCTGAGTGCAGCCCTGTTCATTCGCTTAGGAATGAATGGGGAAAATATACATTCAAAGGCTATTTGTAATCAACTCTTTAACGATCTCTCATCCTAACTCCCTGGGTCTAACTGATTAATATTATGGCATATGCTCCAGCTGTTCCTGTGTCTTGGTACCTGCCCTTAGTAAATCAGTGTCCTGTTTTGCCTCTTTAATAGAGCTTTTATGCACACATGTGCAAGAATATGCATTCTCTGCGTGCCCCCAGGCAGACAATAAATGTTCTTGACTATTCCTGACCGATTCTGCTATGAACATATGCAAGATTCAACATGTGATTAGACAATACATTTGTTTTGAGAAAGAAAACTTTAAAATGTGCAGTTTATAAATAGAACCTTCAAGTAATGGTCAGGTGATTAACATACCCAGGTCAGTTCAAGGAAGAATATGGCCAAGTCAAGGAGCAGAGCATCTAGCAGGCTATGCTGAAATGAGAAATAGTGGATGAGAGTGATGGGAATAGCTATCAGTCTGAATTTCACAGTGTTTCTTCAAATCCAAGCTGCAGTTTCTTCTTGTCCTTGTTTTTTTTAAAATATTTTATTTTATTTTATTTCTCATTTCATAGACAGGATGATAGGCTTGAAAAGGGGAATAAGGGATTGGAAAACATCACAAGAAGCAATAAGAAAGAAGACAACTGTGCTAGTTGTACATTGAAATGAGAAGGCCTAATAAAATAGTGCTGCATGATCAAATCTGCTGTAAAATGTAAGATACCTCCCCAGAACCAGATTTTGGGGAGTGGAGGCCCATGGAACTATTTGTGATCTGCCATAGATAAAATTAAGAAATATTAAGGGATACCAAATTTTCATGAAATTCTGTCTTGATGTGATAATTTACACAATTATTTTTCCTGCAGAATGGAAATTCATGTGCATTTTCACACATTTTTCCTAACATGTACATTTCTTAATGACTAGAAACGGGGACAAATATAAAAACAAATCGGGATATTCAACAAATATCCCTGATTTGTCAGATATTCGTTGCTTCGTATTCTTGGGGTCTAGAGGCCCCGACGAATACAAAGCAACGAATATAACCCTTTTATATTCGTCCCCTCATCTATCCCTATTTGCTTATGCCCCCACGGATCAGCTGTTCCTTGGAGGCATAAGCAGAGAGGGATTTTCCCTTTGGGTGGCTTGCTAAAACCTACATGAATGGAATCCCACTCCCCTGTTTAAAAAATGGGGGGGATCACTTTGCTCAGGCTTACCCTGTTTTTCTGTGCACCTGCAGCATATATGGGGAAGCCTGACCAAAGGAGTTCTCCTCGCTGTCTTTGCAAAGATAGCAGGGATGGGGAATCACTTTGATCCTGCTTTGATCCCGCTTCACCTGTCTTTCTATGCCTGACCAGACATAGAAAGAGGAGGGAAGGGGGACCCAAGCAATCCCCCATCCCTCTGGTCCTTGCAAAGACAATGGGGGTAGGGGATCACTTAGATCAGGTTTCACTCCTCTTCCTATGCCCCAGCAGTGATAGGAAGAGGAGTGAAGCCTGATAGAAATGATCCCCCATCCCTGCTGTCTTTGCAAGGACTGTGGGGGTGGTGGATCACTTGGGTCCCACTTCCCTTGTCTTTCTATGCCCGCAGGGGCACAGAAAGATGAGGGAAGTCTAACTGAAGCAATCCCCTGCCCCTGCTGTCTGTGTAAAGACAGCTGGGGAATCGCCTCAGTCAGGCTTGCCAAAACAGAAGCCCTCCCCGCTCCTCCTTGCAAAAACTAGGCTGCTGGAACTGAAGCAGCCTGGCCATGTAAGTAACAGTGGGAAGGGGGTGGGGGGCAGGCTGTTGGGCCGGCCCCCCCTTTTTTTTTTTAGATAGCCCCATGGGCTGTCTTAAAAAAAAAAGAATTGATAAATTGATTCATGGTTCATCGGGCCACTAGGCACTTCGTCCCCATCTTTACTAATGACTAAAGTATGTTTGTATCCCCATACCCCAGTTGGGCACATTTTTTGCCATTCACATTTGAAACTTTGTGCATTGATCTGTGCAGACTTTACTCCTTAGTAGTGCTTCATAAGCCGCATAGTTGTGTAAATTCTTAAGATGCATTTGTTGTCAGACCAAGTCTCGGGAAGGGTGAGAACGCAACCTTGGCCAAAACTGTCAAACCCAGCAAAATTATATCTCATTCCTAAGGAAGGGATGGGATGGCTGAGACTCATCTTTCGACTAAGAATGAAATATCACTATTACATTTTTTTTTTATTAGTCAGATGTTGGGGCATGTCCTAGTAGAAGCAACATAATTCTGTTTGCAGGGCACAGAGGCATACAGACACTGCTCCCTCTGTAAAACTCAGCGAAGGGTCCTATGCCCCGGCAGTGATCTCACATCTCAACAACAAATGATTCCTTGCAACCTGATGAGCTATCAATTGCCTGCTTTCCCAGATCGTCTGTGGAGACTCAGGGAAACTAAATCTTCCTTTCACTGCCGGGGCCCAATGCCAATGGCTAAGGGCAGGCTTTGTCCATACTATGTTACCCTGATTATTGAAGGCCCACCCCTTGATCTGCATAGCCACATCCAAAGTTTTGCATTTTGGTCACACTGCAGTGTGAGGGAATACCAATAACTGGCATTTAAAGAAGCTTAGCTACATATTCTGTCTGCATAGATATTCAGATAAATACAAATGTAAATCACGTAACTATCGCTTAAAAAAGCAAGGGGCACTGTGCTTCATGGGCTTTCCCCAGTAGAACTTGATTCATGTTTCCTGAAAAGTTTACTGAAGAGTGCGACACTGAACATGGTATAAATAAAAAAGAAACATATAATTTGTCAAGAAAGAAAAGAATGAAAGGCAATGGTAAGAAAAGGTGTTACATTCCACAGATGCATTTTTAATTCTTCCCTATCAATTCCATTTTTTTCTTCTTATTTCTTCTTAACCAAACATTCAAGACTTAGTTGAAACTGAAGATAAGTGCTAACACTTTGTCAAGTCGTTGAATCCCTTCCAGCATATTGTAGTATAATCCGCTGTCCACAAACATCCCCTTCATTATTGCCTAATTACATGCAAATTTCATAAAATGAATGAGTTTTAAGTACTTGTCAATCTGTCATCCAAGGAACCACTGAAACATTTTGACTGCTGGATAAATAATCAGCAATAATCACACTATGCAAATTTGATATTTTCTGTACAATTATCTGAAACCATAAATAACTGGACACAAAGACATTTGGCATTCTTTCAAAAAGACTTGACCTAAAGGGTTTTTTCCCCTCAGAACGTGCATGCTTGTGGAATTTTTAAAATTCTGACTGAGTAAATGTGACCACTGGAAAAATTATGTGCACTTAATGTGCTAATATTTTGGTGTGTCTCCTATTCCCCCCCCCCCCTTGAAAGGCAGAAAGAAAAATCCTTTATTTTATTTTATCATTTTAACTGTTAACTACTTTTGCTAGACTATTTTTGAAATCCTGTTTCTCTTCATTTTATTCTTTTTAAGTATTTGAGATTATGCATCTGACATTTTTTTTAAAAACAGAAATAAGTATTTCATAATCATCACTCATCCATATGCAATAATAACTCAACCCAATCAACTCATCTATATCTCAGTTCAGCTGATCTGTGAAGGTTCTCACTCATTCAGGTGAGGTTATGTGGAAGTTGAGTCTGGCAAATGGACTTCTTTCTTATTAGGTTGAAACGTTTCACTACTCATCCAAGTAGCTTCTTCAGTCTTCAGAGTAGCGAAACATTTCAGCCTAATAAGAAAAAAGTCCAGTTGCCATGACTCACCTTCCAGATCAGTTCAGATTAGTTTATGGTTGGATATCCACTCACAAATTCACACCTCCCTAACAAAATGGGTCTCTCCAAATCCATTTCTTAGGGTCTCTCCAGACTGGCCATTTTGGTTGTGGGTCGGTGGTGGATCAGGCTACAAAGGTCTGTTGATGTGGGGGGAGGAGCGATGTGCCATTTGGCATGATTCTCACATCTCAACAACAAATGATTCCTTGCAACCTGATGAGCTATCAATTGCCTGCTTTCCCAGATCGTCTGTGGAGACTCAGGGAAACTAAAATACTTTTTACATCACTTCTCTCTCCTTCTGTCCATGCCATTCTGTTTTCTTCCTTTGCCTCTTTCTGTTTCCCTTCTCTTGTTCTCCCTTTAGTCTCACTTGGAGAATCTTCAGCCACAAGACTGAGGCTGCTGGAGGGTGCTTTCTCCTGGCTAAACAGAGTGTCTCCACCGCCCCATGCATGCTCTACGACTGGGCCAGAAAGGTGTGTGACAGCTCTTAAATGGGAAGGGTAGCTCAATCTAAATCTAAACATAATCAGATGTGGGCCTTTTTTTCAAGCCAATTTATGTTGTCAATGATCCATAGATCATATCTATATGCTAGTTTGGGTTAGTATGGGCCTCCTGACCCACAGTTCTGTAGCTGGAAGAGTGGAATTGAAATGCAGAAAACATGAAGCTAGCTCTATTCAGACATTATGCCTGGAAATGTGCAGAGGGCTAAAAGTTTGGTATGGATAAGCGCATGCATTGTCCTGATACGATGTGACTTGGAGTTGGAAAAACCATAGGATCTCTCAAGTGCTTCCAGCATCTCTTTGGTAGTTAAAGTTAAATATTTCAATATATGAAATAAATATAAAATAAATGTTATTTAAAATTAAAAATTATTTATAAGTATAGATAGTACTACACATATGAAAAGTCACAGTATTGCCATACATCTATTTGGGGGGGGGGGGGGACCACACTTTCACAGAAATTTAACTTTAAAACTCCAAAACTTCACTCGCCAGTGTTATTATTTAAATTTCAATATCACATTTCATTTCTTCATTCTTAACCTTGCCAAGTATCCAAGCAGTTGGTTTTGCCCTTGAATTGGTACTGCTGTCTTCAAACTGAATAAAAGCCATCCAAGTATTTATAAATTTGTCAGTGTATGTTGGGTTCCTACCTATTCTTATTTTATGTGTTAACTTTTCAGCAAGGGCTATCCTCCAAACCCTTTCATACCAATCGTTAATAGATAATGTTGCATTAGTCTTCCATCTTTTGGCTATTTCCATTCTAGTCGCTATTAGTAAGAAGAAGGGAAAAAAATCCTTATGGGGAACAGTCTTGTTTTCATTTGTAAAAAATGTAAAAATATTTAAAAGGGCTAATTCTGGTGTCAAACTAAATTAAAATTTATTATTTGACATATTTCTAACTTCTAAATTTGCTAGTAAAGGGCAGGGCAACCATCCATGTGGTTTCAACACTTTGAAAAACAACAAAGCCCGAAAAATATTTTTTACCTACCTGACTGTTTCTCTAGTCCCATGACCTGTTGCAAAGTTTTGAATTTCTGGTAAAATTCCTTTTGCTATACAGTATAAGTACAGAGATCCACAGAGGAGAACAGCTACAAGTTACCCAGAGTCCTCCCCTTTCTTAGTAACCGGCACTTAGAGTCTCAGTAACTCACTCTGAGACATTTGTAGAAGAAAGAATAAAAAACATTTCTTTGCTTATAGTTATTTGTAATTACAGACTTCTGTATTCTGCTTTCTTTACAGCATATATACTTAGCAACCAACTGAACTGATCAACAGCAAACAAACGACTGACACCAGTCTAAGAAAGAGAGGGAAAGAGTTTTCAGCAGACAGGCAGTGCTCTCTTTGGATTCAAAGGCTGGAAGGAACAATTGGTTAGTGTTAGATCACCCTAGCCCAGAAAAGTCCCTCCCAATCATACAAACTATGGGCAGAATGTGAGTTTGTGAACTCTCCAACATCTCCATTGCAGATCTTTAAGCTGAAGGGCACTGATTTCTGACAGGGGAGGGATATAAGGGAAGGACTTACATGCATTCCTATTTCTCCACCAACCCATTTAGCCTGTCAGAACAGAGTGATAATTTTGAAATACCCTTTTTGTTAATTAGACAAGAACAGAAAGACATGCAGTTTTTTTATTTACAGGCAAAGGTTGCTTGCCAGTTGCAGGCATTAGTTAATCATGTGTTGTCATGTTGGAACTAATAGCGGCCCTAATAAGGCTTTCAAGGTAAGTAAGATATTTAAGGAGGGGTTTTGCTAGTTCCACACCCCCAGTGGGTCTTCATGGTTGAGCAAGGTTTGGAACCTTGGTCGCTGGTCCATCACTCTATCCACTATAGCACACTAGGTACCCAGTTGCAGGCATTACTAGTAGGAATATAAATCCATGCTTGTAGCATCATTGCATGAGCAGATGAAGAACCAGAAGATTATCAACCTTGTGTGGCAAGAGAGTGAGGTATTATATACCACTCTCAAAACAAAAACAAAAAACCAACAAGATTGATTTCTGCACAAATTAAGCAAAATTGCTGTGATACTGGTTTAACACAAATCAGCACTTGCCCTCAGATAGAGGTGGTCAGGTTACTTTTGGACTGTGACCCTTATGTTACATACAGAACAGCACTGTTTGCAAAAGCGGCCAGAAATATTCGAGCTAATTTCCTGAAAGCCATCGCGATCAATTGTGCGGGGGACTCCCAGATATGAAGGGTTTCTTATTATTTTATATGTCTGTGATTTTATCATGATTTTATTTGATCATATTTGTATTTTAAACAATTGTGACAGCTTTTAGCTAATACAATAAACTTGAACTTGAACTTGAACAAATCAGCACTTTTAACACAAATGACCAAAACTGTGAAAAATAATAATAGCTGCTGCTTTGTTGCATGAAATGTTAAGGAATTTATGGAGTAGATGAATTGGAGAGGTGTTTGCATCATTTAAAAAATAATCTTCTAGTCCTTTTGTGCTTGTGTTTTCTTTTCCCACGTTTGTGCATCTGTGTATCTGGTGCTTTGCTTCACAAAGGAAAACAGCAGCAATTTTGTTCAGAGGCAGTTCATACAAATTACGGAGATATGGACAAGAAGAAATAGTGTTCCTTGCCTCACTCTCATGCTGGAGGAGTGAAATTTTGTGGGGCCTGAAAAATTCGTACTGAAGTAATTCATTGAATGAGGACAACCCAAACAGCCAAGACGGAGGAATTCAATGAGCATTCTTTACATCTTTCATCACCTAACCTGGTCTGCCTAAATGGCTATATTCATAACATAGACATGAGGCTGTAAATCTTCAACTGTTTTGTAGGGGAGTTTAAATGGTTAATATTTATTGATAAGACATTTAGGTTTTCCATCTTGTTGAAATGCTGCTGCCTGGTTTGATCTTTCCTCATTATCTAATGTTTCTTTGTTGTTTTTCTCTTTTTGTGTGTTTAAATCTTGCAGATCCTCAGGAGCAGTTCCTGGTGGTCGCTCTTCGACTAATTGTTTTGCTTGGTCTGTCATGAATACAGTTCTTCTTCCCTATGGTAATAACACTTCAAGTGCAAACGGGATTCTCCAGCAATACTTGATATCTTTCTTTTGTGGAAATTTTCTTTCTAAGTAAGGTTGCTGAGAGGTCTTGAAAGAACTGGACTTCTGTCCCCAAAACCTTTAGCTGAGAATCTTTCGATTTGTTCAGGAGGAAATCTCTTGTTTTCTTCTGTGTAAATTTGACTAAAATGTCTCCGGGTTTTCTATTCTTGGTCGCAGATCTTGAGTTGGCTCTGTATATTTGGTCAATATCTGGGAAATCCCCTTCGATCTTGAAGTGGTCTTGTATTAGTATGTGAAAGCTCTTTTAGAGGTTAGTCTCACCATAACCTTCTGAAATAGAACTGAATTGATGGTTACAAATTCTGCTCTGGACTTCCAAAGTTTTGATCTGTTGGTCAAAATTCAAGTTGTCAATTTAAACCTTCTTGTTTTGATTTAAGTCCTGCCCAGTATCCCCCCAGGACTCGGAAAACAGTGGAGTATGAAGGACTGAGGAGGATTCTCCATGTGGACACATATACAGATCTCCTATGACTGGGAAGCAAGATAAAGGAAGTCTGAGGAAGTGGACTTGTCCACAAAAGCTCACACTAAAATATAGCAGTTGGTCTTTAAGGAGCCACAACGTTTTTGCCTTTATTTTAAATTTTTCTTTCGGTTTTGCCTGATGTGATAAAGCAAGGCTCCTAGGCATGGGAGCTCTGTAAGATTGTTCAGCTGAACATATTCCCAGGATCTTCATTACAATCTTTGCAATCAAGGTCTGACTCACATCTACATGGTGGGGATTTTGGAGGTGGACATGGCAGGGAGATTTAAGTATTGAGTGTAGCATAGAAATAAAGACAAAACTGTACGAGGTTTATTGGTGCAGATCTTGTCCTAATTCATCCATTATTCTATGTGAGCAGATCCATTATAGCTTTGCACAGAAGCTCGAAAGTCTGATTAAGATCCTTGGCTTGGGGCATATGCCCCTGGCCAAACACCACGCTCAGCTCCATGTCAGGGAAGGTTAACCTGTGATGTTCCTATGCTGTAGTTGTCATTGAGACTTGTCTAACTGGAACTGTCAGGAAGGATATACTTGCCACTGTACTGGATGTCCCACTTTTCTGGCTCAAATTCTTAGTACATGCATGTCTTGATAACAGAAAAGAGTCTGAAAGAGGAGAAATTTGGTTCACTCTGTTGTTGGCAGCACAATGTGAAACATATTTCTAAGGGTTTGGAGAAATGGATTTTGATCTATGAAAGCTCATACTGTAATGTATCTGTTAGTCTTTAAAGTGCAGCACTTTAAAGTGCTACAATATTTTGCTTTTTTGTTCTTTTCTTTCCCTCCTTTACTTTTGCCAACATATCTATAAAGCTACTAGTAGAAAAATGCCTTTACTAGGCTGATCACAAGGAGTGTGCCATTTGTCAAATTCATTTCTACAGACATCTTCCTCTTTCTACTTCTGCATGTTTCCCTGCTGACTTTTTTTTTTAAATCAAAAAAAGCAGATCTTTTAAAAACAAAATGAACCCATCTGCTTTTCTAGGTGAATCTTAAAAAATGAGTGTAGTTTTCAATTTGTATATATCGGTCCCATGCATATATCCATTGACTATAGCACGTTATGAAATGTATACATTTACATATTTTATTGTACCACTTTTTCATAGTCCTGAAATGTGCAAATATTTACATCTGTTTTTCCATGATTCTATCCACTAGGTAACATAGTCCATAGCTGTTTCCAATGATGCAGACTAAAGAAACCCACAAACAACATTTTGTAGTCTGTAGTTTGGAAGATGGTTCCATGAAAGATGAGGACTCTATGTAAGTGTCCTCACCAGGTGTAACCTGGGATGTCCCGTAGTCCAGAAATGAGGGGCACCTGAAACTGAAACAGTAGTTGAACACTAAGGTACACACACCATGCTTAGACCACAGGCTGCTGCTGAATATAATCACAATATTCTCCAAAAATGGCCTCAGCTCCTCCCTAAGTGACTATTCCCAAAGTTTTAAAGCTATATTATTTATTACAGAAAAAACATGGTGACTCTGCACCCTATAATTGCAGTGTTTTGCAGAAGTTATGTCATGTCTCCCCTTCATGACCCCCAAATGTAATGAATTAGAGGTGGCATTGTTACTTTAAGTTCTATTGCTTTTGCGCTCTGGACACACATGCATACACTTTCCAGTCAGGAGCTCCCAAAGTGGACACATCTGAGGGATGAAGGCCTTCAGTCTAAGGGTGTGATGTGAGATAGCAAGGTTTGTAAGACTGCGTCTTCACACCCACCCCTGCTCTGCCAATGCATTTGTAAATAACATAAGTCCTTCGATATTACCAGAAGTCTTCAGGACTCACTCATTCAAAGGAAACAGCTGACCCTGGAACTTCTCAGGAAATTGGAGAGAAATTTAGTACAAACACACTCTTGCTCTAACTAGAGCAACCCTTTAAAGCCCTCAATTGCATGTTGTGTCTACTCCCCCCTCCTCCGAGCAAAAAATTATGCTGGCAGTTTTAAAATAACTGGCATATTAGCTAATGGAGTAGGTACTCAGTACTATTATCATCACCTTTCAACTGTACCAATAAATTGAAGGATTTTTGAATAGACAGGTATGAAAGGATGTTTTGCTCTTGAGTCCAAAATAAGAAGGATGTATGGATTTAATATGAACATGGGTGTAGTATTGGAAACCCATATGAATTCAGCTGACCTGGGAACACTTAGGTCAGAGCCATTTTATTGGATAACAGAAATATTAACATTAACATGGCAGAAACAAATTGCAGTGTTTGGAATGTTCTGTTTGACTGACAAATTAGTGATACGCCATGCAAAGCCTGAATGAGAAGCTTTTTCTTGCTTATGCAATGAGCTCTTCTGCTCTCTGAAGTTAAACAATAGGCAACCCCTCCTTGTGGTTTCTCAGCTCAGTGTTCATCTCAGCTATCTGTGTGAAGTTGTAGTAGTTATGCATCAGAATAGCTGACTGACCCATAGGGTGAATATTATTCCGTATCAGTGGTGTCCTTGAAATGTCTTCATCATCGTTCATTTTTAAATTACACCGAAACCAATGTCAGCAACATGATGCAGTTTTGCAGTCTTCTATCTCTGTATGATAATAAGAAAGTCTAGGGATTTAATTATCACTATTATTGCTAATATTATTTTTTAAATAATACATTAATTTATTGTTTAATTTATATTGTCTTTGTTACTGTTATTAACACCAATGGAACAATGTAGCAAATGGCTTTCCATGGAAATTGAAAAAAATCAGTACCTGAGTGATGTCAGCACTATCATTTTCATTGGAACAGATGGGAGAATATATTGCTTTAAAGCAGGGATGGAGAAACTGCTGGATAGCTCAGTGGTTTAGGTATCTGACTGTGGAGCCAGAGGTGGGGAGTTTGATTCCCCACTGTGCCTCCTTGACAGGGGCTGGACTCCATGATCCATAGGGTCCCTTCCAGTTCTGCAGTTCTAAGATGATGATGAACTTTGGCTACAGGCAGATACATCCTCCAGTCATTCAGTAACCATGTTGTGTTAGGCTCAGCTCTGGAGAAAACAAAAGCTGAATGGTTGAGCCCTAGTAATGGGAAGAGACACTTCTCTCAGCTCCCTGAGACAGTTCAGTGCCAAGAAAGAGGTCTCTTTTAGTAATAGGCAAGACAGTTCCTCCCAGTTAATCTGCATTGCTCAGATAAGGCACTGGGACGAAGAAGGATGTGTGTGAATGTGTGTATATGGGCATGTTCTGTGCTGTCTGAAATTCTCTGCATACTTTAAATAGAACAATAACATAACACCAAAGTCCTATCAAACCGATTAAAACATTTTAGATAATGCAATCCTAACTGTACAACAATTAACAAGGTGGTATTATTGTTATTCTTTAAGAGTTTTGAATGGAAATGAAAAATATTCCAGGAAGGGTGATATTTACAGACAATATAAAAAAGTGCAAAAAAAAGAGAGAAGCATTCAAAGATGTCATAGTTATATCCTCTTTCCCGCCCCAAACCTCAGGTCTGCATATGGACCTGACCCTGTAAAATATATTGGGTTGAGAGAGTGACAAGGCCATGGTCACTGAGTGAGTCTCACAACACACCAGGAACTACTACCCTTGGCTCCTCTTGGGAATAAAGGTGGGGTATGAATTGAAAAAACAAAACAAATAGACAAATAGAACCTGATTTCCAAAATTCATAGATCTCTCTGCACATTAAAGGGGTGTGAAATTACTGCTTCACTTTCTGGTACTTGTAGTGTAAAGTTATTTAAAGGCTATACCATGGAGTTTCATAGTGGATAACACACATTTTAGTGCATTGTTGGCTTGTAAGAGCTGTTGAAAGTCTCCACCCTACATATGGGAAAGGAATCAGAGGAGGGACCCTGAATTTCTCCAGTGGGACAATAAAATCCCCAACAGTTTTTGCTGCCATTGTCAGTAGAGGCAACAGTCCGTCCGTCCTTCCTTCCTTCCTTTGGTTTCTTCTACTTCTTTTCCATTGTAATTGTCACCAGCAGCAAATCTCTCAGTGGTCTGGCTACTCTTTTACATTCTCCACAATCCTAGATACCCATAATAATTCCAGGGCATTGCTGAATATTGAGCGGTTGTGGGGAGGGGGAAAGAGTCATGATGGGAGATATTTGGGGGGGGGGGCGAAATCTGCAAAGTGATCCTGTTTTTCTAGAGTGGGAAGACTGAGAAAGGGAAATATTTCAACAGTTCCTCAGAAAAATCTCTTCAAGTTTACTTGGAATAAAAGATACATGTATGAAAACAGATTTCCAGAGGCAGAATTCACTCTCTGGGGCAACAGGATATAAAGAAGAGTGCTCCATTGATTTTTTTTTTAAAAAATTATTTATTATTCTTTGTCTTCTTGTGTTTTTCCTAGTATGTGTTGTTGTTGTTTTAATTGTCCACCATGTTGTGTTTCTACAGATTATTAGTATGGCCGGCACAAAGGATGGTAAGAAAAATGTGCCAGGTACTTAAGCAGAGCAAGAAAAATGGGGCGGGGGGGGGGGCTAGAAAAAGTCATACACTCAGAACACGTACATGCCAGATATTCATATAGTCCTAGAATGCAGGAAAACAAAAACAAAACATTTTCCCCCTCAAATTGTCAAAGGTTAGCCCCAAGCAATTTTTTATTATTAATTCACAATCTCATAAAAATAGGGTTTTATAAATGAAAACATTGACAGACCCTTAGCTATAGCCGCACAATGGGGAATAGCTATAAACAACATTTTTATTCCTCAAGCATACCTTACCCTTGAAAGTTTACACTAATTACCTGTAGTTTTGTTAATGTTTTGAGCTGCCCTTCATCTCTCTCAGCCAGACATACCATTCAGCTTCTCCAATAGAAATATGCAACAGCTTCTGTTCACACCTGACATCAATTTCCTTTGATGTTCACAGTCTAAATGAGAATGCTACAGCAAGCTGCATTTGTGAAGTATACAGGATGCCTTTAAAATGATGGCAGGTATTTTCCTCATTAAAGCAGCCATAACAGATAGTTAGATATGATGCTGTCCCTCACCTTCCTGCTAATTAATGAGTATGATTGCAACCCAAATAAGATCAGGCAATTAAACGTGATAACATTTCAGAAGCAAAGAAAATATACAACAATCTTTAGAATGGCTTCCTGTAGATAAATAAAGTTGATCTTAGCAAAATTAACATATAATTGTACCATTCTATCAGAAACTGCATGAACTAAAGAATGTAATGATTTTGTTTTAATTGAAACATGAGCTAGTCTAGTGGCTGAAACCAGAAGCAACTCCACATCTGTTTTATAGCCTCCATTCTGATAGTACCACTAAAGTTTGGGCTCATCAAAGCACATTTTTGAATTCGCAATCTGTATTACTGGAGAGCAAAACAAAAATGAGCTAATCTGTCTTTCACCACCTAAAGCAATTTGAAATACAACAAAAAAGACTTTGCTCGTATTGTTTGTTCTTTAGCTCATGGGGACCAGCATTACAATACATCTAGTCACAGCACCTGTCCAGAACCGGTTATTTAAACCTTTATATTTATTTATTTACTACAGCAGGTTGATTATCGCTGCTACCATGCGATTATCAAGGAAAAATGTCACTGTGGTGAATGATGTGGAGGAGAGTTCGTTCATACATTTTGAAGTTATTTAGAAACCTCTGCCTTCAGAAAATTTCTGAATTTTTTTCCCAGGGTTACTCTAGAATCAAAGAGAACCAAGTCCAAATCTTCATTCACTGGCATACTTAAAAGGCCAGCAATAATTGATCTGGATAAATAAGGCACTGGCGTGCAGCCTTTGTTCAGGAATGGGCTGAGTCATGTGGTAAGTGTAGACATGAAGGACCAATATGAATGGGTGCAACATGCAAACACTTTCTTTCCTGTTGTTACTTTCCCCCCTTCAAATGGAGAGAAGGCTGGGAAGCAGGCTACACATGTATGGATTGCATTGTGTTAGTGATGAAGATCAAATACAAGATCTAGGAAAGGGAAGAGTGTGTGGCTCTCCAGGCATTGTTGGACTGCAGTCATCACTCATTATTGGCTATGGTGGCTGAGGGATTCTGGAGATTGCAGTCCAGCAGCATCTAGAGCAGTGGTTCCCAACCTTGGGTCCCCAGATGTTCTTGGACTACAGCTGCCAGAAATCCTGGCCAGCACAGCTAGTGGTGAGGGCTTCTGGGAGTTTTAGTCCAAGAACATCTGGGGACCCAAGATTGGGAACCACTGGTCTAGGGGGTTACGTGTTCCTCATTCCTAATGTTGAGGGAAAGGCTGGAATATAAGGGCAAGATCCAGAACCTGGAAAAAATACTTTTGGGATGACAGCTACTAAAATTTCCCAGGTGAGATGGCCATCTAGTTGGTGTCCAAAATAGTTGTAGTGCAAAAAGCTTTCAAGCACTACAAGGTGTTACTGTGATCAACAAATTTCGAAACATAAATGTGGGTTTTGCCATGAATTTTGACTGGGGCACAAATTATGGATTTGGACTTCTTAACTTGAAGTCAAATGGATGAAGTAAAAACTATGTAGTACTTTATATAATCTTCATGTCAGTTTATTTGGGATTATTCAGTGACATGTTTTCATTTTGCAGTGTTTTGCAACAGGTATAGGAAGAAGGCCATCAGTATAATGAAATTTTAATTACAGCTGGTGTTAAGGATTTGACATCTGAGCCTAGGTCCTGGTCAATAGTTCTGTCTCAGCCTGGAAAGGAGTCCCAGATAGAATGCAGCAGGAAAGCAGGCCCAGTGTTGTTCAACATCTTTATAAATGTGTGTGTGTGTGTGTGTGTGTGTGTGTGTGTGTGTGTGTGTGGTCTTTTGGACTTGCGTCTCTGATTAGTTTCAAAAAAAGAGAAAGAGGTTAGAGATATTTTGCACCAATTGGGCAAACCAGGATAGAGAAAAAGTGCTTGTTGTCTTGATCTTATGCTGCAGGTCAAATCTCTTGGGAGGCATTGAGAATACATAGCAGGCTATCCCTCTCCCCATGTCAAGACAGACTGCCTCAACCATAAATAAGACTTGGCTGAAATGTCTTCATACACCTACAGTACATTCAGGTGATATAAAGCTGCAAGGGATAGCTAACATCAAAGACACACAGGATCAAGATTCAGAATGATTGATTTGTTACAGACTGGGCCCCTGGACAAGATGAAATTCAAAAGTGATACATGGAAACCCAGTAAATCAAAGACACAAGTACAGGATGAAGAAAGTTTGACTTGGCAGCAGCAATCATGAAAAGGATCTGGGTTGATTTGGTTGAACAATTTGCACATGAGATAGCAACATAAGGCAGGTGCTGAAAAAGTTAACACAAACTTGGGCTATTAGCAATTTTCTATCAACAATTTCACACTCCCCCCCCCCCCCCCGCTGGTCAGATCAGATCATATCAAGAGTGCTATGTCCAGTTTGGGATGCCACGTTTCAAAAATGACAATAGGAAACAGGAACATGCTCAGAGAAAAATGGAGATGGTGTGGGAACTGGAAACTATGGGGGAAAATGTTTTCAGTTTTTCTAGAGGGCAAGTCTAGGGATCAATCAGGATTCCTCTTTTGTTTTGTTTTTAAGTAAGAACTTAAAATGGGACGGAAAGGATGGATTTTTTTTTAAATGTTAAAATAGAAGAACAATAGGGAGAAAGTAGAACTAGCCAAAAATGCCATCCATCCCTAGGCAGGACTACCACTGGGAGGAAATTGCAGGGAACCAGATGTGAGGCTAAATGTTAAGAACAATGTTGTAACCATGAGGACAGACTTGGCATTTATTTTTCTAAAAATCAAGCACGGGGAAACATAAAGAGGACTTGTTCTCCATTCGGAGAAGGAGCTCCCCCTGCCATAAGCAGTCACTGTTATGCTTCTGTTTTCTTTGCCTCTTTATCATTTTCCTGCCTCTCTTCAGAATTGTCCCAACTTCTAAACCCCCTCCCTCCACGGTGTCACCCAGGTTTGAACACAATTCTCTAAATGGGGACTTGCCATTGAGAAGCAGAATGGGCTTGTTATTTCCCAAGCCCTGGGAAATGCGCCTGGCAGAGTGGCATTGGCATTTTGTGCCATACATATATCACATCTCTAATGTCAGTCTCTCTCTCTGTGTATATGTGTAAGTCTGAAACTCAGAGTGACACTGGAATCTGATTAGCTGATTAATTTTCCTTAGCACATATCCAGCATACAAAAGCCTAGCATGCCTCAAGCAGTGTAAATGTCCCAATTAGATGCATGACTGATTTTGATTTGGTTCATTATTTATTCACTATGCCGGCTGCTATAGGGCCTGCTATCTGATTGAGTCTTTGGACACAAGTCCATCTTAGTTATGATTGTGGCTCAAGCTAAGCGTACTTAAAAGCTGCGTTTTGTTTTGGCCATGCGACCTCTAGTTGAAACTTTATGAGGACGGATGGATGTAAACCAGGGAGATTTTAATGTTGACTCCTAGACTGTACTCCCTCTGGGGCCTTTGAATGGGATGGGAAAAGAGAATTCTAAGTGAGTTCTTCACTATCTAAATGAATATACCTTATTTTAAAATAGAAGAGCTATTTTTTTCGGGTTACACACAAGGTCCACATATTTTTGGTCTGGCCCTGCGGCAAAGCAACTGATGGCACCCTCTGGCCTGTATTAAAGCATATAGTACCCGAAGCTAGCCAAGTTATTTTGGCACATGAGGCAGAAGGTTCCTTAAGCATCTCTTTCCATACTTGGCAGCAAAATTAAACAACAACATATTGCGTAGCTAACAATTTGCTGACCTTTCATGACATCTTAAATATGCTACCTGAGACAGCTGCCTATTCTGCCAGTCCTGACAGACCTTTGCTGGTTCAGAGTCATCTCTGTAGGAAGGAGATGCTATAGCTGCAGAAATTTACTCTCTTTCACACACACACACATTCACACACAGAGAGAAAGAGAGAGAGAGAGACTTTCTTACAAGGTTCTTGTAACAAGGACTAAAATAATACATGTGAAGTGCTTCAGATACTCAAAAGTGCTTGATAAATGCTCCACACATATTTTATTATATGTGGAGCTGGTTGACCTCATCCTCTGCCTTCTTCCAGAAGCAGCTTTTCGTCTGGCATGGTTGTTTTCCTTCCTGACTTTGATCATTTTAAAATTTTCCTTCTGTGAAAAAGACCCTAGGCTAAACTCTAGTTTTGACTTTATTTCATCTTCCGCTGCTAGTGCATATGGCTGATCATCAGCTTCAGGGTAATGAGTCTCATACAGCAATTTCAAGGGCTTGCTGCAAACAATTCAGCACAGGATTCTTATTTTTTTTCCCTCCAAAAAAACCCTCTGCACTTGGCTTTTTTTTTTCCTGCTCAGCAACAGGGAGGAATAAACACATCACGAAATAAGAAATATGTCAAGTACAGCCAACGTGTTGAAGATACATAACCCTTCTTTTCCTGCCAGAAGCGTCCCCCTCAATGGCTTCCTTTAACTCAAATCAGGTAAAGGATGGTTGAGGAGCTCTCTTGAACCAGCATTCACATATATTATTTTCACTGCAAATCATCACACTTGCTGATCCAAAGTCTCTTGGTGGGTTTGTCTTGCATGGCCCATGTGCTTCATTTAGTCCTATACTTCTGCAGGAGTCAGTAATTTAACCCTCTGCAGATTTATTCCGAATTTCTCTGAATCGTTTCATTATACAACATGGCAGTGCCAGTGTGAAACTATTTGCGCGATCCATGCTCTGTCCTTTGAGAAGAATCTTGCTGACTCAGGAGCCATATTTCATCCTCAGCTGCTGTTATCTCGTGTTTGAAAACTTGATGAATATCAAAATGAATTTCAACACAATACCCAGGAGCTGCATAAAGATGAAGATTGACTGATATGACTGACAGATAGCGGATATCCATTAGAAAGACTACACACACATTCTAAACTTAGATCAGGAGAGCAATACAACGGCCCTCACTAAGCTAATTTCCAAGGTCTCAGTGAGCAGATTACAAGAATTGGAAAAAACAGCTTTCCAGTGGAAAATATTGGCTACCGTGGTCATTCATCATCCACTATCATGTCCAATCCAATCACATGCCAGGTGAATAATAAAGGTAGAGGGTAGAGCAGTTTCACAGAATTATTCTCCATGGGAAGCCCTTCCAATTTTATGAACAGTATCTCAAGTTGCTGCTCACTACATTATTTCTATGCATGGGATTTTTGGATTTCTTGGACTACAAATCCCAACATTCTCCATTCCACTAGCTGGGAGCTTCCTTACTCAACAGGGAGCTTGGACACTGTTAGGCTTATGCTAAAGCACAAAGCTTTCCCAGATAGACCTTCTTTTCCAGGTGAACCATATTTAGGTTTCTGCAATTGTTGATCTGCCACAGGAGACACTCAGAATGGAGAATGATGGGATTTGTAGTCTACAAAATCCAAAAGCCCCACGCCTAAATTTCTCTAAATTTCAGGTCATATTGAGATGAAGATCTCTTCTGCCTGATATCCTTCTTCTAACTTGCCCCTGAAGTTAGGTTAATGAGATTTGTCATAATGGTAGAAAGCAGGGCATGACTTGAAGGAACAAGATGAAGTTAGGAGAAGGGTTGTTGTTGATGTCATATCCAGAATGATAAGATAAATGTATACTCCACCCGTCTAGTTAGTAAATGGATACTGGTACAAGCTCACAGTTTCTTAAAACCATTCAAACCATTGATAAAATCAAACAAATCACAGGAAAGCAGCACATGAGAGCAAGTCCCTATGTAAAGTGTTCAAAACCAGTTCTGTCTGTTTATATTCTATTCTGTTTATAGTTGCAGGCCCAATGAAGGCAGCTATTAAACCCCATTAGACTGCTATTAAAATACACATACCAATGAAATGCAGCAACGATAAACACAGAACCAAAGGAAGTTTTTCTCTAGTTTTTGTGACTCCTAGGATACGACTTAGGATTTATGTGTCCCCTTTTCTTATACCTTTTTCATGTTTCTATCAGTAGCTGCCTCTGTGACACCCATCTGTTTGTATCACAGGGCTTGAGACCAGCAGGAAAAGGAAAGTAGTGGTCCCCGCTTGTCATCTTCTTCCTTGTCCCCACTTGTGTCCATCTAGCTGTTGGAATTGGACCCAAAGGAAGAGAGCAAGAGAGCAAATATGTTATGACTATTTCTTCTGCTCTTCTTCCTGCTAGCATACTCATCTGGCCAATCCAGTGGCTTTGGAGGTGGTGGGGATCTGTCTACATATGAGATTTCAGGGTGGTGTCTAAAGTCTAAGAAAAGTGTTATGTTTCCCCTGCATTTCCAGATAGGGGAACAAATCTTAGGCATGTGGAGGAAGGCAGAATTTGATTTTCATATGTGAGGTAGCTTTAAAGCAGAGGAAAAATACCTGGGTGGAGATGGTGGCAACCACTGAAGCTGCCACTGGTTGTGCCACCAAAAATGCTTTTTTAAACCTTTTCCTGCCTTATTATCTGGTTAGCAGGTTTTCATCAAGATTTTGGGCTCATTTACCTGGATTGTCCTCACAGTGGTATCCACTATCAGCTGGCCAGAAGCAGGCCAGCTCCCAAACCTTGACCATCCTGCTGCTCTGACATTACCAGGGCATCTCCCATGGTCTGAAGCTTCAGCCTGAAATTTCAGGAAATGGATTGCTGATGGCTTGGAAACTTTGTTTTTGCAGTTCCCAGCCTATGAGCCATACTGACCGATGCTGCTGCTGGGCCTGCCCAGAAGCCTTCCAAGGAAATAATGCAGCTTTTCCAGATTGAGTTATGATCACTTCTTGGACTACAACTCCCAGAATCCCTTGGCTGGTAGTAGGTGCCTAGGAACTGTAGTCTGAAAAAGCTCAGTTTAATTTGTGCAGTAAGCAGGTTTGGCAAGGTACTCTTAGATAGTAAAAAAAAAACAACTCCAAAAAACATAAGTAGAGAAAGCCAGCTCCTGGCTCACCAGTTTATTAACAAGGAGGAGGATTTATTTTTAAAAGGAGAAGCCTCTGACCAAAGAGATAGTGGAGGAAATCTGCTCAGCTGATGGGATTCCGGACTGTATTGAACTGCTAACATACTTCTCCATTTTCTTTCCTTTTTTGGGAAGCAGATTGACTTCAAAAGGTACAGGAGATATTGGAGAGCAATCAGTAGTCTGATATTGCCTCAGTGATTCTGAAAGTCAGCCAAGCCCTCTGCCTGGTTCCTCTTAAAAAAATTTTTTTTGAAAGGAAGTTCCTTTTTGGATCACAAAGGCCAATTCTCTTGAAATTGCTTTCTCTGGAAAGGATCCCAAGCTGCTTTACTAACTCTGAAATGTCTGACTAACTGAATTAAATTTAAAGCCAAATAAATCCAGTTGGTGAGCCTCTAGCCATGTCCTCAGTACAATAGAGGCAGAATGTGCATGCCACGTGAGGCCATTCTCTTTGGATAAAAAATGCTCCCACACATCTCAAACCCGCTCAAATATAGGTTGTGAGACAGTCCATGCCAGCAGTGGTTCAGATCCATCTGAATCTGTAGTGGATGGATCAGCAGCTGGACAGGCTTTCCAATTAGACCGAATTCTTCTTGTTGTTTTGCATTTCTCCACATAGCTCTTTAAAAAAAAAATTGCAAACTATTCGTCTGATCTTGCTTGTGTTACCATTTTATTTTGAAAGGCCATAATTTTACATGCAATAATGGTATATGCTGTGCCTGACAACACCCTCAGATAGACAAACACACTCAGACACATTTGGTACTTGGGCAATATAGCGCAATGCTGAAAAATGTAAGCCAGGATCCAAAGGTGTACTTCCAGACTGTTCCATCAGTGGAAACAGAAACAAGCAGGTTCTCCTCCTGCACCCCTTCCTGTGTGCCCTAAAAACCTGCTCTAGAGAAGTAGGAATTCCACCACAGCTGGTTTTTGGTACCACGGAGGAGTTAGGGAAGAGATGAAGGAAGTACTAATTGCATTAGAAGCAGCAGAATCATGTATGTCAGTGGCTCCTGACTCTAGGATTAAAGTTTTTCAAAGCACTATGTAGTGCCTGTCAGTGTGCAGCTTTCAAAATGTGTTTTGTTGCTTTGGGGACAGGAGTGGCTGTCACACAAGAGAGTGACATTAAATTGAGGAGAAACAACGGTGGTCATTTTTAGGTGTGCAATACAGGGGTGTTGAAAATGGCTCAAAATAACAATCGCTTGTAGCTGAGAGGGTGGGCAGTTATCTATCCTTGCACCAGGAGGTACGCTTGCCAATGGAAGAATTGGTTGGAATGAATCAGAGAAGCTAATTTCAGAGTCAAGAGGAATTGCCAAAGGGAAGCTCTGTTTGTGCTGCAATGAAAGCTGTCAGAGGGGGTAAGAGAAACAAAGATTCTCAATACAATGCCTAGAGGAAGACTGAAAGCAGAGGGAGGGCGGCTGGATTTGAGGAAAGAGAAGCTAAGGAGCATGAAGGTTTCGAAAACCATGCTTCACAGAACCCAAACCCATGCCTGTCAAGCGGAAGAACAAACATTTAACCTCTGGTGTCTTCAGAGACTGAAACTTGTTAACATCTTTGCTTCTGAATCATTTTCATCAGATAGATGCTGATCAGAAGGAATACTTACCAAATCTATGAGTTCCAAGTGTGGTGCTGTTGATATAACAGACTAACTCTTTTTAGCCAGCCACTCAAAAAAGAGTCACTTCCATAACTTGCAGTAATAACTAAGCAAGCATCTAACACACCTTATTTGAATATTATTTCACTTGCTAAGTAAACATTTACCTGATATTTTAAATAAATCTTGAGAAGCATCTGCAGTAATTTTATTATGTATGAATTCCCCATAAATATCAGTGTGGCAAACATTCTTTTGAATCTCACTTACCCAATGGGAATGTACTATTTTATTTGACAATTCCACTTGTTTACTTTCTTTCTTATCTTCCACTCCCACCAAATTTTTTTCTGGTAAAATCACCTCACCCTACTTTCCTGGAACTAAAATACACAATGAAATGGACAGACCACGAGATCATTCAAGTTGTGCCAGGCAACCCTAAAATGTATTTAAAACTTGAATACTTCACAGATAGGTAAGTATTTTCAAGTAAACAACGTACAGGGAGGAAGGGGCAATAGTGCACATAATACACAGAGAAATGATGGCT
Source organism: Intellagama lesueurii (assembly GCA_037013535.1). Classification (NCBI taxonomy): domain Eukaryota; kingdom Metazoa; phylum Chordata; class Lepidosauria; order Squamata; family Agamidae; genus Intellagama; species Intellagama lesueurii. Next base: position 97,041,070 of record JBAJHW010000003.1, on the reverse strand, counting down.
TTTTGTAGGTCTGTTGGCATAGCCAGCATCACTCTCAGAGTACTTACCATGTTAGGGTTGAGATGGGACTTGAGCCATGGCCTGCCTACTCAGCCACTACATTATATCACCTCTTCAACATGGTTACAGCAGCTTGCATGGTATCTAATTGACTCCTGCTTTTCAACTGGAGGCACATTATAGCCAGAAAGTTCATATACAGCAAACTCCCGCACTTACAACCTAATTGGGTCCCCAATGATGGCCATAAAATGAGCTTTGTAAGTCCAACCTCATTTTCCTATTGTGTCAATATAATATACTTCTACCTCCTGGATGAGCCTCAGTTCCTCCCTCTTTCCATCCAGCATCTTCTGTCTTGCTTGCATTTTCTGTCCCCCACCCCTCACTCAAATGCTACTGTGCTTGCTCCTTCTATCCCCCACAGCGATCTTCTCTCTTCATCTGTCGTACTCTGGATTGCTTGTTCTTTGTCTCCCACTCTGCCTTCTTTGTCCTCCTCTGTTTCCTCTGTTGTCATACTTCCTGATGTCAGTTTGCTGGTTCTAGAGCTTGTAAAACGGAATTGTTGACACTAGTGGAGACCACTGGGTAATATTGGAGTGGTCACAAAAGAAAGAAAGTTGTAAAGCAAGCCAGTGTAAGTCCGGGATTGACTGTATACTGTAGTCCTCCCATGACATCTGGTTTGACAAGACTTTGTTCTGAAGTGGCATCTGGGGTTTCTTAATTTGTTCTGCGGTTGCAATCCAAGCATTTCACACTAACGGGCAGGTCACAGTTAACTCAGTAGAGTTACTTCTGAGTAACTGTGCTTAGGATCATCATCTTAGGTAGAAGTAGAGATTGAAAAGTTACTTTTTTTATTACACTCACAAACCCCACCCATCATCCCCTAGAATGGTGGGTTCTGGGAACTGTTGTTCAAAAACAGAACATTTCCATTATTTTAATAACCCCCATTTTAATATTGATCCAATGGGAAAGTAAGGTTAGACTTACCAATACTTTATGACCATAATTAGGGACCCAATTAAATCTAAATGCAGAAATAAATGTTATGTTACATGAAGCATGAGAAAGTTTTTAACCAATAAGTAGCAACTTCAGAACTGTCCTCCTACTCCACTGAAGAAAATTAACATGGCTTAGCATTTGCTTTTTCCATTTGAGATACTGCTGAACAAAACACATTAACATTATGAAAATAATGATGAGTCGGTTAATGTGTGCCAGCCAAAGCAGTAATTTAATTTGCCAAAGAGACAGGTGCTAAAAAGTGTTTTGTTTTTCTTTTGAAAGCCTTGTTAGTGATCAGAGAATAACTGACCTTTGCTTTAAAGTTTCTGTTTATATTTTTTTAAATGTTGATAATATTGGATAATCATTCTCAGCAGGACTGCCAAGGGAAGCAGTAAAGCTCTTAGATTGTCAAAATAACCTGTTTATCAAACTATAACAAATGTGTTGATATAGATTTGCAGGTTATGTTACACACACACATACAAATATCTGTCTATCTATTTATGCTTATATAGAGATATAATAGACGGCTATGTGCTGCACAGTCCCAGGATGTTCCCTGAAGAAGGGAATGGTAAACCACTTCTGAGTACTCTCTAACTAGAAAAACCTGAAAAGTGTTGCCATAAGTCAGAATTGACTTGATGGCACATGATGATAATGATGTTATTCAAAAGAAGAGATAGAATATTAATGTGAGACTTAACTACCCTGTTATCTATTGTAAGTCCAACTCTCCCAAGAAAGTAAAGTTCAATGAGTTCCTCTCTTCCCTTGCCGGCAATTGCTGTAGGGTGGAAAAAGCAACCTGGAGGTGAACTATCCTGGATCTGGTTATCATTAACAGGGAACAACTGGTCAATGAGATGGAAATAGTGGGAAACATTTTGTTGAAGTGCCACATATTTGAGATTTGTTATAATGAGAGAAGGGAAACCAGAGAGTTGCATAATACACATACGTGCCTTCAAGAGACATGGTTTCAATAAGTTCAGGAAAATACTGGACGAGATCCCATGGTCAGAAATAGTCAAAAGAAGGGAGTCCATGATGAAGGTGATAGTTTTTGTACATTTGTCTGAAGAAAGTGCACATGCCTAATACAAACTGAATGTCATAATGTCATAGATATTTATCATTTTCAAAAGAAATAGTAATCCTCTCTATCTAAGCAGCCCATGTTCAAAAGCTTCCTGAATGACTCTTATTCTTCTTAGGTTTGCTGCCTTGAGTACAAACAGTTTTGCTCTGTTTTTTTAAATACCTAGGTAGGAATAGGTTTCAGAAAAGGTCTGAAATTCTTGTACTCCACCAAGCAGCAGTTCACCAACCTGGTATTACCTTGGTATGTGATGTCAGAAACAAGCAAAGGCTATTAAGGATATGACAAATTCTCACTAGGTTTCTAATTCTCAACTGAGGTAGACTATCTCCACATGTCTTACAGCTTATCAAGGGAATTGATTCATACGAATTGACAAATTAGTGATTTTTGAATAAATTTGGTGATTTGTTTTTTAATTCATGCCCATTCTTATATATAAGTTGTATAAGTTGGGATCCCTGAACTTAGTCTGAAAGTGAAGCCTGAAGTTCAAGAGGCAGAAAGGCCAGTCCAATTCCAGTCCTGTTAACCAGGAGAAAGCACAAGACAAGACTTCTAGCATTTGTGCCAAGACTAGCCAGGCCATGATGGAGATGGCATAATGTCTGCTGATTGCCTTTTTCTAAGCCTTGAATCCACTCATTCCACAATAGCTAGTCTAAGTCTCAAGATCTTCCACAAATCTTAGAGGGTCAAACATCTACCATTAGGCAGAGAGAGAGAGACAGTCCAGCAGCACATTTAGGTGTCAGAAAAGGGCAGCAAATTGTTGCTTATTTAATTTATTGTTATTGTATTTTTACGGCCAAGGAAGGGTAGAGTCACTTCTAGGATTTTCTGCCAAAATAACCTGCCTGGCTTTAGGTACTATGCACCCTTCTCTCTTGACTCAGGTGGATGAGTGGTGCAATTGGCTGTTTTCCTGCAGACAGCAAAATGCCTTGGACAAGTCCTACCACGTTTAACAACCCCCTTGAAGTCTGAGGTAGGATTTAAAAGGAGAGATATTTGGGGTGCTTGCTACACTTCAAGACATGGGTGAGTGTGGAAGGAATGACCTTTACATAGGATGGAGGACAGAATTTGCTTTGCCCAAGAGCGTATTTTAAGACCCCTGTGTTTGTATACTTTCTTTGTTTTGTCCTTAATTTCATGGTTTAGGTATTGAAAATAGTTTTGAGGCTTTTGATTATGAATGTTATGTTTTATTAGTTGGAATACACTTTGAAAAGGGGTCAGTGAATCTATTGAAATACATACAGACATGCATGCCTACCCAACCATGTAGCCTTAAGAGGAATAGGTCACAATGTACTGGAAAGGGATTCTGTCTGAGATCATTGGTGAAGGGAGGATATTGGCAGGTAATACATGAGCCTTCAACTCCCACAGCTATAGCCCTGAAAGGTAACTTTTCCAAGTTTTGCTTGGAGCAACTACCTGGAACACAAGGGAGGCCTAAGGGCCACCCTCTTTGAAGCAGAAGCCACAGGACTGGAAAAGTGAGTGACGATCATCAGCACTTTGTAAATCTCTGTTGGGGGGGGGGGGAGACATTGATGGGATGGCCCATGAGCTAAATCAATGTGAGGCAATCTCTTGAGGTGGGACTGCTACCTCTTGCCCTAAGGAGGGTGTGGAATAGAAGCATCACCAGGACTGCTGATGGCTGGAGCAGGCAGAGGGTCCCATCTCAAAACGAAAGGGTGACACCCCCACCACAGGCCACAGACAGCCTGTATAAAATCACAGAGGATCACAAGTTGTGTAGTTCTGATTTAGAAGGGGCAGGAATTTTTAACTCCCCTCCTGGAAGTGTTTGATGGGCGCTTAAGGAATCCACTTGAAGCAGCTCTGTGGAAGCAGCTTGAGGAAGGGAATAATGTTTGATCTTGCCCCAAGAACTAATCGGCAATAATTATCAGTTTGTACTACTTTCTAGCAGCCATTTGTGTGAGCTGAGGATGGTACCTACACAGAGGACATTTTCATAGGATTGTTGATTCACAGCCATTCTTTGTGCCGTATGAAACCACAGTTCACTTCTTCGCAATGTTTGAAAGGGAGTGTATTTCTTAAATAAGGAGCATTTGATGTAACTTGTTGCTGTCTGGCACCTTTTATGTTTTATTCTGTTTGTTTCTCCGCTTTGGTTTTGCTCTCTGGAGCAGCTCAAAAATAACTTTCTTCTCCGCCTTGTAAATGTGAAGCATTTGGGAAACATTTTTGTAAAAGCAGATTTGTTATAGGCTTGTAGTGAAATCCAAACGTATGTAGGTTTACCGTAAAGTCTGAGTGCAGTGATAGAAATTTCCTAGCTGCAAGTGAGATATGGGAATTTTATCCTCCTCATTTATACATGTCTGTCGTCTTATAGGCATATGTTTTCACACACCACGTGTGGATAGATTACCATATAAAATTACAGTGTTGCATTTGCAATACTGTACTTAACACTCTATTTGCATCTTTTACTTTAGTGCCATAATATCTTAAGCTAAATATTCTTAGGCTAAAACAGGGTGTAAAGGATTCAGCTGAGAAGGAGAATGCTGTGAGTGGAAGCATACGTAGTCAGGGCCAAGTTTTCCTGAAAATATTCATTTTTTAAAAATCTACCATGAATACTAATGTGATCTTCTGGTTTTTCAGTCTACTAATGTCAAGTAACTATTGCTATTTGGCAAAGGCATTTTATCTGATGTGAGAGCCAGCATCACAATGAGACTAAAATCAGAGTCCTCAGAAGGAAGGATCATTGAGTCTGTGGGTACCGGTGATATTTCCCTGAACTAATTGTGAAATTTGAGGTCTTTTAGAAGTCAGTCTCAAATGAAAATTTCCTTTTAAAACTCAGGAATTCTTCTGCAGCTTCTGGTGTTGTCCTCCATTCCCGTTTTTGATTTTTCATCAATGGAAGCAACAGGAATATCGATAGAGGTAAGTGGCCAAAGCAGAGAGAATGAAGTGTTGTCCCTTTCTATCTTTCCATAACTCTGCCTTGCCAAGGGCCACTGGAGAGAGGTGTCCTTGGGGCAAGTACATTTCCCAGGGTCCTCTGTGGTCTATTAGGGAGGAGGGAGTCCAGAAATCTTTAAGGGATCTAAAACCTTATCCCAGTGATTCCACCAACTTTAGAAGGAAGCTTCTGAAAACAGTAATAAGGGGGCACATTAGAAAAACTGAGAGGGCTGCCCCTTGATACTTTGAACCATCATTGTACAGAATTCTACACTCTGCTCAACAACTGCCTTCCAGCAAAAATTTGAGGGGCATTTGAAAATTGTCAGTTATGCAAAGATCAGTGAGTTTTCTAAGGTTGCAAAGAGTTTTGATAAGATGAAATATGGTGATAAACGGACCAAATGGTGGGAGGAAGGGATAGAGACTCTCCATCTGAACACTGAAGAGTTCCTCATCCATGCTGTTGATGGAACTTTTTCTTTCTAGCCTTTGATCTTATACTTGTCTGTTACAAACAGCAAATTCCTTGACATCAGCATCTCTGGTGTAAAAAAGCTGCAGGGTCCTAAGCAAGGCAGAATTAAGGCCTGTCCACATTGGCATTTGGATACTATATACAGATTGCTGATAGCATGAGTTGGATCAGAAAAAAGAGACCTCATCCACATGTGTTTCTGCATAGAACAATCTATCCTTTACCTTTAAGAGTTGTCCCACACCTTTCTGATGCAGGACTAGGGCATGCATTCTCTTTGGCATGTTTTGGAGCCCACAAGGCTTAGGGGAACCACAGTGATGCAGGCCTGGGACAGGGAATGGGTCAGGCAGGGAAGAGCAGCCCAGGAGGCAGGCAAGACCAGTGAAGGCTTGTCAGCGACGAGTCCCTCAGAGGCAAATGCTCCGCTGGTGTCATACTCACTGCTGTATCTCCAGAGATCACTTTTCTACCTTTTGCTGGACTGCAGTGCAGCAGTGGCGATGGAGGCAGCAGTGGCGATCAGCTGGGGAGTAGACAAGAACAGCTGACAGGCCATGAGCCTGGGCTGAGAGCCACATCGAGCTTTCCTGGGGCTGCTGCCCACTTTCTGCCTCCGCTGATTAGCTGTGCAGTGGGGGCACCAGCTGAGATTTGGCAGCAGCTGAATGAGAGCCAGGGATCCTCTCCGACATTGCAGTGGCTTCCCGTCCTCGTCGTCCCTGGGGTGCAAAGAGCGGCCACAAAATCAGCTGGGAAGCAAAGAGGAGCAGCAGAGAGGTAGCAAGCCTCTCAGGCACCCCAACCAGCTTCCTGAGGGCCTTGAGGCTCCAGTGTGGGTGGAAGGATTGCTCAAGAACGAGTTAAAATGGATTGCACTGAAGATAAGGACCTTTCAAGCATGAGTGGGATCATACCAAATTTCACAGTGTGGCCAGGCTCTGAGACAGCTTTCCAGTATCCATGCTGCAAGGAAGCTCTTAGAGAAGAAGTAGGAAAACAGAAGTGTTGAACATGTAAGCGAGCAAAGTAACAGGTTTATATTTTACTTTGGACCTTTCTCCATTAGAATTCTAGAGGCAATATTTATTCTTGCATTGTATTCATGGTCTTAAAAAAAAATTATGATCTGTGTTTTGTGTGCTTGTTTTTCTTCTTCTTCTTCTTTTTTTCCCGAAGCAAGCTTTGGCTACACTTTGGTGTAAAGAGGCAAGATATAAATTGTTTAAATGTACACATAAATAAATAATAAAACACATGTTCCACTGACAAATAATAGTGCAAGTTTAATACATACATCTCGTGTTTTCTTTCTCTTTCATATGTTGTCATCTTTTCTTTCAGGTATGTTTAGCTAACTAGCCATGAGATTAGAAGACAACATGACAGTGATATTAATCACCTCATCATATATGCAAATCAGCCCTGGTAACGTTATTTATATTTTCACCACTTCTACTGTGTCCCGGATGGGTTATGGAGCCATAAATGACTTGAACTGGAACCAGACTGGAACTACTTTAGGTTCTGGAGAAGCTAGTCCAGAACTGTTCCCTTCTTCACAAACTGAATGTAATGGAAATGGTCTGGATCAAGATGTTTTCTGCTGCTGCTGCTGCTTCTACAAGATGATGGAGCAAAGAGCTGTGAATCGATTAATATCTCACCACAGATGCAGCAAACCTGTGAATATGGCCGTGCATATTCCATATCATGCCCTCTCCCTTGTGGCAGGAGGAATCCTGATTTGACTAACAGAATAAGTGTTACCAGTATTCCAGATCATTGCTTCTCACTGGCAGGCTTCCTACAGCAATCATTCTGAATATTTCAAATCAAACACATGCATTCCTTAGCAGAATAATTAATACACCTAAAAATGTAGGTATATGGCACATACTTAAATCTATCCTGGTGTATTGACAAAAGAGAATTACTTATGCAGAGTAAATAATGTATTTCATCACCTTCCATAAAACATTCCATTTGTCTTTATTTAACATGAACCCTCAAATAAATTCATGTATCTAATGTATTTTAATTAAGTAAAGGGCTTTCCTTTCAACCTCCTTAGTTGCACTCTATTGCTCCAGTCAATGAAAGTGAAACCAAAAGCCTCCATCTTTATCAACATTAATTTCATTTTCTTTCAAAAGACTTCAGCAAAGCAGCCTTCCTGTTTTAGGACCGGGATCTTTATAGATGTCTTCTCTAATTGCTCTCCCACGATCAGCCTTGCACAGAAAAGGCAGGAAGTCTACTTAAGAAAAAGTTTGTTCTTTTCAGAGACTAAGAAAATGCTTTCTTTTGAAGCAGAAAAGCATTTTTTCATTGCTGTCAAAATCAGCAAGAAGGTAGCAAATCTTGTTCAGTACACAACTCAAAACTGAGAACTTGAGAAAGAGTCCTTTTCATGTTAGTTTTCCAGAATTTAGTTTACCATAATAGGTAATGAGTTTCTGTGAAAATTCCTTATTGCTCAATAGTAACTGTTTTCCTTATCTTGTCTCATGGTGCAGTGTTTAAATTGCAGCACTGCAGTGAAGACTCTCCTCACAACCTGAGTTCAATCCCAACTGGCTCTGGTAGTTGGCTCAAGGTTACTCAGCCTTCCATCCTTCCAAGGTCAGTAAATTGAGTACCCAGCCTGCTGTAGGGGGCAATATTTAGCCCACATAATGTTGTAAACCACCCAGACAGTGCTTTAAGCACTATAGGGCAGTATATAAGCAGCACACTTTATCTTGTCTTAAACTATAACATATACAATGAAGCTTTGCATGTCAGTACAGAAGCTTCCATAAGGTTACTTTAAAAGTTCAGATCTAAACCAAATTGTTTAGATGTAGTTGAAACAACAGTGCCCCTTCCTCCTGATTTTTGGATTTGACTTGTAGCAATCTTTCCCTTTTGATCTGTAGTAACCTCCGTGACGTAGAAGCTGTAATCTTTCTTCTCCTTTCCCAGTCACTGTGGAAATGAAAAGAAATATGAGGCCATGCAGGATGATCAGATCCTTCAACTCTTCCCGACACTAGTGGTGGCTCAGCGTATGACTGCTTTAGCAGCAGAGAGTGAAGTAGTGTGGGCCACTTGGGAATGGCTCTGGCGAATATTGTGAATAATAAGCAGGCCACTTTTCCTGATCAGCAGGGGAAGTGGGGGGGGGGGGTTGACTGTATATAGACCATTGCTGATGTGCCACATCTAGAAACTGACCAGTGTAAGACTCTGAAATTGACAAGAGCAACAGAGAGGTAGGGAAAATCATGTAGTGGATAAATACCTCAGGCACAATTAGCACAGAACTGTCAAATTTAATCTTGTGCAAGACAATAGTAGTTAAAATATATTTGGGTACTGATAAGAATCCAGTGGAGAACAGCATCAAATCCTGTGCAGTGCCTAATAAACTATGCATAGGATTGCATAGGAAGCAAGCAAGGTCATTTTTTCATGTTCTGTTCCTTGCATTTGACACGGAAAGTCTTTTTTGCATTTTCCATTTGTGTTTTCCCATTTGTGTTTCCTTGCTCTGTAAAAGCCCTAAAGAACCCTCAAAAACTACTCCAAAAAAGCAGAGGCAAAAGAGAATCAATTTACTGCAAAAGCAGGCAACAGTACACAAGAAAGAAAAATCATCCAAAAAACCCCAACAATTATACATCTTTAACAGAACAAAGACACAGTAAATTAAACAAACAACAATTGATGGCAACAATCAAATAGGGAATGTACCACCTCCCCAAACACACAAGGGAAAAATAGAAAAACAAAAAAACACACACATAGCTCCCACTCCCATAAAAGAAGAAAAGCAACCAAAGAAATAAAAGCAACAAATATAACCGAAGCCCCCCCCCCGAGCAGAACTAGTGGAATATGAGGAGATTTCCCTCCCCACTGCCACTTGATGCCTTTTCTTTTCTCTTCGAGTCCAGCAGACTGCAAGTAGGCCAGGCAGCAGCAGCAATAATCCAAGAAAGGAAGGACTATATATATATATATATAAAGAGAGAGGGGGGGAATCCCAAAGAAATCAGGGGGCAGGGATCCCAAAAAATAATCCCAAGGAGGCACACGGTCACAGGCAAGCGGCCTGGAAGCAGCAGAAATAATATTTTTGAAAAAAAATGACCCCACAATGTTGAAGACCCAGTGATGCTGTCTGCATCTTGTATTTATGCCCCCCTCTGATCACACCCATGCATATGCATGTGCAGAGAATGCTGAGAGTTTTTAACACACACACACAGAGAGAGAGAGAGGTACAGACACACATGCTCACAAAGTAACACAGAAGTAAGGCTGTGAAGTCAGCAGCATCCCATTCCATGAGGCTCAGGGCCTAAACCTGAGAACCAGGGTGGGGTGGAGTGGGGCCACACTTTTAGAGGCAGCAAAATGTACCCATCAGACAGTTGATGCCATTCCCGTTAGAGCTCATATCCTGTGCAGCCTCAATATAAGCATAGCATATATGATACTGTTGCTTGTGCCAGCCCATGGGGGAGTTCTTTTCCTTAGCCCAGACTTCGTGCCATTCCTTCCAGGGCTTAGGCACTAAGAGTGCCTGCAAGTTATGATAGGACCTTAAATATCTGGGACTCTGCCTGATAATAAGTCAACTATTCATCCACCTATCTCAACATTGCCAGAACTAATGGGTAGCAGCTCTCCAGGTATGCAGGCATGATGCTTTCCTCGCCTACCTGGAGATCCCTGATTGCTTTCTCATCCAAATAAAAACCAGTTCCAACATTTATTTTATTTTTATTTATTTATTGCACTTATATGCCGCCTATCTAGACATAGTCTACTCTGGGCGGCTCACAACATACAAGATAAAAACAATTCAAAATATATATTAACAGTTTTTCAACAATATACAGGACAACAATAGTTCAAGATGGGATGAAAAGAGAAGTTAAGTAGTGCCTGGAGGGAAGGCCTGTCTGAATAACCAGGTCTTAAGTTGGTTTCTGAAAATACCCAGTGAGGGGGCCAAGTGAATCTCGGAGGGGAGTTTGCTCCAGAGAGAAGGAGCCACTGCCGAGAAGGCCTGGTGTCTTGTTTTTTCTTTCTGGGCCTCCCTCGGCATTAGGCTCCTCAATCGCCCCTCCTGGCTAGATCGGGTGGTACGGGTAGATCTAGGCGGGAGGAGGCGCTCCGCCAAGTATCGAGGTCCTAAACCATTTAGGGCCTTATATGTAATCATTAAAACTTTGAAATCAACGCGGAAGCGTGCGGGCAACCAATGCAAGGCGGCCAGGGTGGGAGTGATGTGTTGGTATTTCCTCACTCCAGTGAGAAGTCTGGCCGCTGCATTCTGCACCATTTGGAGCTTCCGCATCAGTCTCAGAGGTAGCCCCACGTAGAGCGCATTGCAGTGTTCTAATCTCGAGAAAACATTGCACAGCTTCCAAATTAAATAAGAGCTGACATGTTCTGGGTGGCATGATGGTGATGTTACACTCTGTGCATTGCACCAAATGGCAGAATAGCACCAAATTTATGCAGCTAACATTTCTGTCCCCAGTCTCCTCCCCTTCTCCTGACTTTGGAGTGCATCAATGTCACAATATACAAAGGTCTTCAAAGTTGAGCCAGGGATCTCTAGTGCACACTCGCAATGGGTAAAGCTGAATGTCTAGTCATATCTTTAAAGCTACATCACAGACACACAAATCAGACTTTCCCCTCCTCTTCCTGAGATTTGTCTTCTCACTAGTTGATCCAAAGAAGCATAATAATTCCTGAGACTTTAGCCAGGGACTTGAGCCCTGACAGCTGTACATGGGAGGAGGAGATATAACACAAATACATACATATGAGGAAGGAGGGAAGCAATTGTCTTTAATCTTTGCCACCACCACAGTGATCCTGGGATGGCTTAGGAGAGAAGGTTACTTCAGGAAGACCAAGGGATAGGGCATCTCAAGGTTTCTTGTTGCTAATACCAGCACCAAAGCCATGATCCCAGTGGGAAGGGGAGGTGTGGCAGCAGAGGTGAGGTCCATAAGGCTCACACGCTTGGTGTTTAGAAGTCAGATGTGATCTCCAGGTCTTGGGCTGTGAACCCCTGGAGTAGATCATCCTAGCTTTAAGAGTTGTAGTGATGTACTGTAAGAGGGTACCGTAGCCACATCACATTCTCTTGCTCTAATGAAAAGTATACAATATACAGTGCTAAACATTTCAAAAGGAACTTGATTGATTTATTCATTCATATATCTCTGTGTACTTAAAAAATTCATACCAGTCTTAAACTTTTCCTCCATTTGGGAGAAACTATTTAACACATATGAGAGCTTATTTAATTGCACTGGGGTTTTTCAAATCATATCAGGGCAAAACAGGATAGAATATTGGCCCCCATATGCTAATTAATAGCTAGCAATACCTCTGAAATAAACCTGAAACACTTCATTAATCAGACAGTAATTGAATTGGCACAGGAGTTCTATATAAACTGTATGTGGCTCATGAAATGGCAGACTTGCCAGAAGAGACTGTAACTTTTTTCACAGTGGGCTTAAAAAAAACCTATTGAAATGGCAATCCTGTATATACTTACCTGTAAGAAAGTCCCTTTGAACTCAAGGAGAATTACTGTTGAGCAAACATGTTTAGGATTGCACTACGATGCATTGTTTTCATAAGCTTAATGGCCTTTACATTCCTGAGTTTTCATCATGCAAAACGCCATTTTACTGAGCCTACTGCTATTTCGGGGGCATAGATTTCTGTGATCACAAGGTCACCTCAATGGAAAAGAACAAATTAGAGCATATACATTTCACTTTGTCATCTCAAGACATCTGCCAATTAATGTTATTATAAAATAATAGTTTTGAACAGATGTTGCATTTGCTAATTTTATATTTGACTGTTTGAAATCTAACTACCTGGGGATTTATTTAGCTGCAAATGCTTTGAAAGAGTGCTAACAAAAAGGGAGATAAATTTTCCTGCAGAACTGAATGAAGATTTTTTTTCTTGGATATTGATTGCCCCTAGTAAAAGCTCAATGAGAAGACTTATTGGCTATAAAGGAAGAGAACAAAAACGGCGCTTGAAGCCTTTTGCTAGGAAATGGTTCTCAAGATGCTCCTGCCAAGGGCTTGACACACAGCTGCTGTGTGACTTTGAGCCCCCTTGCTTCACCTCTGTGTGCCTGTTTATCTTCCTAGCTTGGCCTCTCCGTCTCCTCAGAATGTAAACTCTGCAGGAAAGAGACGTTTTTTCACCATTGGCTTTTGCAGTCCCAGACTGAGTACAGTAAGTACAGTGAAGTCTTTATGTAAACAACGTGTGAGATGTGAGCAATCATTTTAATCCCATGGAGGAGGAGGAGGAAGAGGAGGAGGAGGAAGAGAAGAAGAAGAAGAAGGTCCAGCCTCAAAACCTGGAGCTGGTATCAGAAATAAAAAAATATCTCAGTGCTGTGAAATCATTGTCAAAAATGACTCTATGCCAGCACTTCACTGGTGTAGTATGTTAGCTTCCTATACATTAATGTACATGTGATTGAGAAACACTTGGTCCCAGCATACCATTTGTACCTCATTCATTGGGTCACTCAAAGCCTCTCACCTTAAAGTTGTTGGGAGAATAAGATGAAGAGGAAGAGAGTTACGTGTGCTGCTCTGAGGTTATTTGAAGAAAGTTGCAATATATGGATATAGCAAACCAACCAACCAACCAACCAACCCCCTGAGTCATGGAGAGCCACTGGAGTGGGAATGAAGGAGCCAAAGTAAGTGTGTTCATTCTCACTCTCCTCCCTGCAGTTCTATTCATGTGGAGGATTTGAATGCCAGAATGGGGCTATGGTCTTGTTAGATTGTGTCATTTGTGTTTTGGTTACAAAAACAAAACAAAACCGTACTTTCCTGCTGGCGGAAAGGGTGCCCTTACAGTATGTTTGCTAACAACAGACACAATTTCCTAGCTATTTTAATTATCCTGCTCAATGCCCCCTTTCACCTGAGAGTTTCTCATTACTGAGGAACATATGGGTGTATATGTTTCTTCAGCAATCATGGTCTGAACAAAATAATTATTCACTCATTTTCCAATTATTCCTCAGAATCACATGAAACAAGGCTGTTTGCTAAAGACAGTTCCTCATGATAAATCCCACAGAACCATATTTAATATGTCTTCCATTTAAGCAGTTTAATTCCAGGATCACAGTGTAGATGGCAAAAGTGTTTGAACATTTTTTTATATATATAGGCCAACAATAAGGTATCTCAAGAGTAGGATTAGAGATCAAATGAAGAGCAGACTGAGGAAAAACCAATATTAAAAGATGATTAATAACTGGTAGATTACTATACTTTACCTTTATCATCATCTTGCGATTGGTCAAGGAAATTCATATAAGTACAAAAACCTCATGGATGGGGGAAATATAGGGCCCCTTCTGATGTTACATCACAGTCACTGCAGGATGCTTCTTTTCTTCAATGCTAGAGTAATATCTAAATTTATGTAGCATGTGTTGGGCAAACTATAGGCCCCCAGGAGTCCCAATGTAGCTCTCTGGTCCTTCTCACAGCCATATTCACACCAAAATCGAAAGCCTTTTTTTAGAAACTGAAACTCATTATTCAGTCTCTCCTGGTTCTAAAAGGGATTTTCAAGGCCTAAAGATGGCAAAGCTGGTCCCCAAAGCCTCTAGAAGAGCACACATTGCTGGTTTTCAGCATTTTTCCCCAGAGTATTGACAGGCAGGAGAGTCAAAGAGAGGAGGATGTTCCCCCAAAGTCCACGAGAGGGAAAAATGTCCCTGGATGGATTCTTTTCCTCCTGTTGTGGCACAAACTGAGGATGCAAATATTTCCTGCACCAACCATCCTGCAACTTGGAAAAGAATCTGGAAACACGATAGGAAAAGTTAGCATGCTGGTGTTATGATCATGTATTTTTTAAAAAAGTAGTTTGTGGCTCCTAGGATTTACTTACTCACAAAATATACTCCACTCTGTATCCTTTGAGATACATTTTGACCTGCTCTGCCCTGGGCCCCTGATATTATCTGTACTTTTCTGGAACTCTGTTAAAAACAGAGTGACTTTTCCACTCAAAGCCCCTACAACCATCATCCTCCCACAGTCACACAAACACACTCAAGACTAATAGCGTTTAATTTTAGTAATGTTTAGTACACTAAGCTGAATGAGAGAACAAAGAAAAAGAAGAATATTCCAGAATGTAAAAGGGCCGTCCAAACAATGGTGCAAGTGTTTCCCTTCACCTTACAGCTCTGCAAAATGGCTGGCAGGGCCCTCCCTAGTGCCTCAGTTGTTGGACATCTGTGGAGAGCTTGGACTTTATTGGAGGAAGGGCAGCTGTCACTCACCTGTTTTGATGCTATCTCAGTCTAGTTGTGTTACTCTTGATCCACCCTTTCCTCTATTCAAATTGATGATGATTTTTAACCCTATGAATGCCTAAAAATGTTTTGAAGGATCCTTTATGGTGTTGCTCTACCATAAAGGTAAAGAGTGACTCCTTTTCCACCATGTAGTCATGGCAGGACCACAAATATACTCTCCCATTCAGCCTGTTTTTGCACATTTGTCCCAATACTGCATATGTCTGCTTCAATCTCTCTGCCTTGATGGGCACAACCGTTTATTTCATTAGGACTAGACAGTAATTACTGACAGAACAAGAGTATCATCTCTGAAGACACACCACTTTCCTTGAAGAGCCAGCTAGGATGGAGAAGAAAGGAACAAGGTACTCTGCTCTGTCCATGTCAGTAACAGCATGAAACAAAAAGAAAACCAAAGCTAAAGAAAATAAATAAACAAACAAAGAAAGAAAGAGTCTAGAGACTGTAAGCCACAAAAGATCACACCAAAAGTGCTGCAATATTTTTGTTTTGTTTCTGTTCTGTTTCTCCTTCTTTTTTCTTCTTTTTAAATCTCTTTTTAAAAATCTTACAATAATCCTACCATTCCACATTTCAACTTTGTGATCGGGTTCTACTTCTGATTTGGACAACTCCTCTTTCGGCGCGGAAAATAAAATTGGAGACGTTTTAACTGTACTCATATCTTTGTCTTTATTGGTTCCATAATTTTCAACATTACTCATAATTGGATCGAAACAGGTTAACTCTGGCAACAGGCCATAACTTGGGGATGTAAATTCCCTTCCAAAGTCTAACGAGATCACTGGGGTGCTCGGCCAAACCGTTCCCGGTCCGTAGGTCTCCGGAGAGGGGAACTCCGCACCGCGCAGATGGTGCTGCAGCATGGATGCCGGGCCCAGTCACCTTCTTTTGGGGGAGTGTTGAATCTTTCGTCCGGACGAATTACTTGTTTCCCTCGGCCTTGTCCTCTCGAGAACACGATAACTGTCCACTCTTGTGTCTCAAAGGTTGTCTCGCCTTCCGTCTTAAGTGGGGGGTCTGGCAGTAAACCACCCACTTTTAAATTGGGGAAATCTTTCAGTAATTCTTGGCTCTTTTTATATTCTAATTCCACGTGCCTCTCCTCCTCTTTCTTTCTTATCCAGTTTTCCAATTCTGCCCTGAACCAATGCTCTCCCTGTTCATTTATACTTTCCTCCCACATTGTCAGCTGTTGCTCCTCCCCTTTCCCTTTCGCGCCTTCTTCAACCAAACAGATCTCTACCTTCCCTTTTCCCCCCGCTGACACTACTTCACTTTTTCCCGCCATCGTCGCTGGTTCTTCCCCACTCTCTCTTACAATACTGGTCTCATTCTCTTCCATCACAGCTTCAATTACTACGGACGGCACACTCTCAGTTACTCCTCCTTCACAAACTTTTAAATTCATGTTCTTTCTGCTGAAATTATAAAGAGATTTTTGTGACTTCTTTTTAGAAAATGAAACAGATGGAATTCTCATCTGTCCTTAAATAGAGATTATCCTCTAGTATCCACAAAACTAATTCAAATAAAGAGAAAAGTTTGAGAATTTACTGACAAATTTCAGATCACTTCAGGCTATTAGAGAACATGAGTTCTCAAATAACCAAGAGTTCTATAGGAAGTCTTACGTAAATTTGTTGATCTCCTAACATAAATCATAGAACTTGTCATTATATTAGCTGCTTTACCAGACAATTTCAAGGTGGCTAATGAAACTCCAGTGTGTGTGTGTGTGTGTGTGTGTGTGTGTGTGTGTGTGTGTGTGTGTGTGTGTGTGAAAAGCACTTAAGAAATTTCTTAGCTGCTATCCCAGGTTAATTAATAGAAAGAACTATTAAATTTAGTGTTTTTAATATATTATTATTATTAGTTTTATTTAGTTTTATATATATAAATATAAATAAATAAATATATATATATAAGGCCAAGTAGTGTAGAAGAAAAAACTGTGTGGGTTGTGTAAAGGGAGGTCCTCCAACACCAACCCTCGGAATTCACTGAACATATTAAAAAACACAGTTAAAGGTAATCTAGCAGGTGTGGCATGACTGACATTACAAAATGGATGTGGCAAAATGCCTCACAAAAGTCTCCTGAGTAGACATAATCATCACTAGTAGAATGATGAATTTTGAAGTCTAGGAGCTTGGCATGAAGAAGAATCTATAGTTGCACCACGAAGACATAATACATCAAGGTACACCAGCACTGTATAAACCCCCATGTGTATGTGTATACATATTTACACAAGTACACACACACAGAGAGAGAGAGAACGTGCGTAAATGAGACAGAGAGAAGCCCTATTCAAGTGGTTGTTGTAGGTTTTTCGAGCTGTCTGGCTGTGTTCTTGAGGTTTTTCTTCCTAACGTTTCGCCAGTCTCTGTGGCCGGCATCTTCAGAGGACAGGAGACAGAATTCTGTCTGTGCTCTGGAGATGCCGGCCACAGAGAATGGCAAAACGTTAGGAAGAAAAACCTCAAGAACACAGCCAGACAGCCCGAAAAACCTACAACAACCATCAGATCCCAGCTGTGAAAGCCTTCAAGCATACCCTATTCAAGTGTTCAGCCTGCATGTATATAGAACTCAAAGGGTGGGGATGATGTAAGGACACAGGTAAGCCTTTCCCACTCATGTCTGCACCCATGCAGAGGTCTTTCAGACCTTTGCACATTCTGTATGAAGATCTGCATGGGCACAAATTGTGTGTTCAACTGAATGCACTTACAGATTTCCATGATTGTCAGCCCTGACAAGGAAGGGTGGCCGATCACAGAAATGCTATAAGTGCATTCAGTTGAACACTGTTACAGTGTCTTTGTAGACCTTTGTGCTAAACATGCAAAGGTATGCAAGATTTCCTGATGGGGTGGGACATAGAGGGCAGGGCTTATATGCATGGCTCCATCTCCACCACAAGTTGATTGCAACTTGATTTGGAGTTGAATGCCTAAATAGGGCTAGAGATATCTACATTACAAGGTTACAGTGCTTTGATGCCCATTTAACTGCCATGATTCCATCCTGTGCAATATTGGGATTTTTACTTTAATGTGGCTTCTGGAACTCTTTACTAAAGGACTCTAGTGCACTTCCCTCTACTATAACACTAGGGCACTCTAGCAGTGCCTCATCAAGCGACGAATCCCAGGATTCCATAGAATGGAACCATTGCACTTAAAAGGACATTAAACTGTGACTACTGGGTAGTATAGATACACCCAGAGACATATGCATGTATGCCTGTGGATTTGTTGGTTCCCATTCCTGCTTAGCCATGGACTTCATCAGAAGCCCTTGTCTGAGCCACTGTTGAGTCTAGCCTACCTTGCAAAGATTTTGGGCCAGAACAGACCTGTTCTCCAAGCTTAAAGCACTGCCAGGTTCCATTCCAGGAAAAAATGGCATCACTCCTGGTCTGAAGGAAGAACAACACAACTCACTGGAGCTGTACTCTTCCACATCCCTGCTCCATTACATGATTTGTGGGAACAAGTCCTCTTATATAAGGGTAAGTGGTTGAAAAACAGGAAGCAGAGGGTTGGAATAAACAGGGGTTTTTTTTGGTTTTTTTTTTTTTATGAATAGAATAGATTCTCTCCCCAATAGTCTCTCTTGGAACCTTTGCTATCTGACTTTCATAAATGATTTAGACTGAGGTAACCATATGAAATGAAGAGAATTCTTGTACCTTTAACAGGTGTGCAGAACAGGAAATGTCTCTGTATTAAAAGTAAAAGAGCCCTGCTCCAGAGCTTGAAAATGATACAATATCTATCTATCTATCTATCTATCTATCTATCTATCTATCTATCTATCTATCTATCTATCTATCTATCTATCTATCTATCTATCTATCTATCTATCTATCTTATATATACTATGGTACAGTATATAAATATATGCAGGGGAGGAGGTGGCAAGAGAACAAAAAAAAATTCCTTGGAAACTTAGTAGAGATGGGGAAGATAGAGAATGGACCCATTTCAAAACATTAATAATGAGTAATTTTTCCAAGCTCTAAATCTGGATCCTAAGGTTCCCTTTTCCCCTTAAGATGTCTTCCCCCTGCCAAGAAAATGGGTTACATCCATTGGAACAGAGATGGGGAGATGGAGAACCTCCAACCAATAACATTCCTCTCTATATGACCCACAAAAACCATTTTTCCAAAGACTGATGGGTGAAACTACCTATTTCTTAGGTTTTGTAGTCATTCCTGCCTTTCTTTACTGCCTTCAGGAGAACATTCTGCACCTACTCAGGGGCATTTATGTTTCATTACTTTAAGCATCTCAAAAATCCTTCCAGTATAAAGTATTCAAAGAATCTTGTGTGCTGATTAAAAATAAACTGTCTTCCTAACTGAGGTTTCCTTCCACTTCAAACTAACGAGTGGAACTATTGTGCCAAAAAACCCCTAGAAACAGCATATTTATATACTCTAATCTTCCGTTTTGTATTGTTGTGGTTGGTGTTTGCTTTTTTTCCCCTTTAAACAGCCCGTTCTTCCAATATTGGGATATTGTTGATTTAAAAGAGCTTTGCATTAATATCATTTTGTGGTCCACAGATCGTAATAACCTTATGTTAGTCACTCCTGGGTGCCAGGGAGGTTGTTCTAAAACAAACAAACAGCAATGATGACAGCTGTCATCCGATGACTGTATGACTTTGAAGAACAGCCTTGCGCTTTGCTCCTTGAGTGGAGGACCGGGATGCGTTGACACCGGGCTGCCATTCTGTATCTGTAATTTTCTGTCTCCTGACTCCAAATCAGAGGCCGGCTTATTTGTCGCATTCGAGCCCAAGGAATTCTTAGACCAAAATCAGTCGGAGCAAACCGCTCGCGTAAAGACCACTCACTTTCTGTATCTCCTTTTACTCTCCCGTAATAGCACAATAATAATTTTTGCCTTATACTTTAGAGGCATTTTGCTCACTTTATTATAGTGTTGTCTGCTGCGGCCCAACCTCCACCATCATTTCTATGACAAACAAATAACCAGCCTTTAAAAATCCATTCAGGGATGAAACCTGGCATATATTGCCTCAGCATGAAAACAATTTATTTTCACCTAAAAAAAATAAAATAAAAATACTTTGTTTAACCCTGCTGAGGGCTTTTTTTAAAACCATAGCAAGATTATATATAAAAAAAGATTTGCTGAAACATAGGTAAACACACACAGAGACTGACATATATAGAGGGATGAAATTACAGCTGCTCTTAGCTGGTAATGTTGGCATATTTTTTTTAATGGCTAAATCGCTTGTGCGGATAAATTATGGCCCGTAGTCCAGAACTGAACAAATGACAGGGTAACCTTAAGCATCTGCATACCTATTCAAAAAGAAGCTCCAATAAATTCAGAAGGACTTACTCCCAGGTAAACTTGTATAGGTCTGCTATCTTAATCTTCTTGCACCATTTTAAAGAGAAGTAAACAGAAACATGGAAAAATTCTTGCACATTTGTTCTACCAAGCAACCAAATTTAATATTTTAATCTTTAGTGTTCATGGATTTACAAATGCCTTGAGTGTATTTTCTCTACCATTCCAAAACAGGAATCCAAATCAGAGCGGGCAGTAATGAACGATACGTGATGTCCTTTCCCATAACTAGTTATTTTTAAGGTAATAAGCACCGTAATGAATAGTTACCAAATTAGCAGTGGAAGTAATAAGCAGAATAAGTAATAACTTTTTTGGTGTATGAATAACTTTTTTGGTGTATGAGTAACTTTTGAAGTTACTTCGCTGAAAAGTTACTTCTCAGCAAGATTTTAGAATCATTTTGCCATGAATTTTTTTCAGGTTTAGTGCCACTCTGCTATCAGTTCTAAGTGGCAAGGGAAGTACTCTTTGGTTTTTGTATTCTTGTAACTAGTTGCAAGTTGTAATACCAGAGTTGCAACTACAAGGAACCAGAGAATATTTCTTTGCGTTTTTTTCCTGGTCTGCTGGTAATGAAAACGCAACACAATAGTACATGGCAGCTTACTTGTCTGATCAAAACAATAACAGTAACCACAGCCTGCCTGCTGAGAAGTGACTGAAATCACGCAGTAAGTCATAACCAGAGTAGGACCATTGAATCCATGGAACTTGCACATATGTTGACTCGCCAAATTCCCACTGATTCATTTCAGTGGCAGATTGCTATTGGATTTCAGCCAATAAGTTCCTTTTATTAAGCAACATTTTAAACTCTTATCCAAATATAAGGTATCCATAAACTACTAACTTCATTGGGACATCCAGATAGGCATTAAGATACTGCATTCCCCCCCCCCCAACAAATCAACAGAAATGAAGTATACAGAATATATTTATCAGTATATGTCACATTGGTAGTCTGGCAGTGTTGCTTGACACTCCACTGTCTCTGGATTTCCAGGCCACAAGGGTGATGAGGAATACCTTGCACAGTTCAGTTTAGTCTCTCAGCTATGACCTTTTCAGAGTGAACTTGGCAATGGTCACACAGTCCTTAGTTACATGATGTCTTGACTGCTGCAATGCACTTTATACAGGGTGGCCTTTGAAGAGGGTCTGGAATTTTCAGCTGGTGCAAGAGGCAGCAGCTAGGCCACTACCTGCTGCACCGTAATGAGACTAGACATGCTCTTCAGGATCAGAATTTATTTATATTCTGAAGCAAATTGGGGGGATCCATCCATTTCCAAAGCGACCTGAAGGAAAGCAAGGGAGACTGAAGCAGTACTTGCATCAAAGCAGGGCTCTGCAAAGTCTCAAACATTACTTCAGAGATTTAGAAAGTTTAAGGGGGTGGGTGGGAAATGGTAAAATGAAAAGTCATACTGTACAAGAATCAGGAAGCCCAGAACAGAAGGAGATTGGTAGCTCAAATACTAGTAAAAAGCCCAAGCTATCCTGGAAACCCAAACCAGAGAACCCCTAGGAGGGAATTCCTCCAGCTTTGTGATCAGCGGCCATTTTGTGGGGGCAGCATGTTGGAGAATAGAGATTGCTATTTGCCTCACTTACATTTCCAGGATGTAAGGAGAATTGGAGAATTTTGTCTTTTTAGGAGCTGCAGATCTCAATCCAATCTATTGAGTGCTTATACAGTATGTGTGAATTTTGTGTCTTTGCACAGGGTTTGCATGGTGGTAGGTCATAGTAGGATGAGGAATAGGATCTAAGCTATTTAAATTGCATGGCTCCCAGCAACGGTAGAAGAGGAAGAGAATAAAACGGTGAGAGTTTTGCCTGCATACTAGAGGTCCAACAGCAGTTGAAATCACAGTGGGCAGACCACAAATTGGTTTGAAGCAAATAATTCAGACCAAATTAAAGCAGATGGTATTTGCACACCCTTAACTGAGACCATATGACCATACAGAAAGATTAGCACTGGTTGCCAGTTGCTTACTGAGTCCAACTCAAGGTGCTTCAAAGCCCAACATGGCTTGAACCTGGCAATCTAAGAGACTGTCCACACTGGGATATAGTTATGATATATGAAACCCTGGTGGCACTGTTTAGCATGGGAAAAAAGACCTTGTCTGCTTGCATTTGTACTTAGAACAATGCATCTTTCCCCTTTAAGAGATGGCCCAGACCTTTCTGACCCTTGCCTAGGGCATGCATTCTATTTAGAAGGCTTAGGGGGCAGACAGAAAGAGCAGCCAAGGAGGTCAGCCTTGTCTAGGCTAGTCCTGGCATGGTGGCTGCTTGTAATCCACCTTGAGCATCACCAAGTAGCAGAAATGCAGGTTAAAATGTAATTAATGATAATAATAACAACAATTTAAATGGTTTCTTCTATGTTGATGCCAAATAGACTTCAGAAAAAAGAGTAATTGCAATTAGTTCCTTTCTTGAACAATAAAAGAACAACTGAGTTGTGTTGTGATAGTAAATAGATAATGGATTACTTCACTTCCGTAGCGGTGCAGTTGTACCAGTTTTCATTCATTTAATAGTTACACGGATGTGACCTTACTCAATGGTGGAAAAGACATATAGCATGGTTCACCTGCTGGCTTGTGCTATGCCTCATGCTACTGCAATGACATGTTTTTAAATCCAGTAATGAAAAAGCTAACTATTTCAGTTGATCATAAATTAACCAGGATGTGAGTAATTACTTTTAATATAGTAATTATAATGGTAACTAATTACTTTCTGAGGCCTGGAAACTATATGAAATTATTATTTTTAGCAGCTTAAGGTGTGGTAATTTTTTTTACAGAATTCACATTTTGATTATAGAACTATGGACCTCAGTGCTATACCAACTCTATTATTATTATTATTATTATTATTATTATTATTATTATTATTATTATTATTATTATTATTATTATTATTATTATTATTATTATTATTATTATGCCGCATTTCTCCCAACAAGGAACCCAAAGCGGCTCACAACATTAAAATTCACACAATTAAAAACACAATAAATTAAATATTAAAATATGAATTAAACAATATATGATTTAAAAATTAAATTAAAAGATTAAAACATGGAAACATGGAAAAGATTAAAATTATTTGCTGAAATGGGGGTTCAGGGATTCAGTTGTAATTGTTAAAGGCCTTCCTGAAGAGATGGGTCTTTAGCTTTTTTCGGAAGGATAAAAGGGAAGGGGCCATCCTGATCTCCCGAGGGAGAGCGTTCCACAGCCTGAGAGCTGCCACCAAGAAGGCCCTCTCCCGTGTCCCCATCAGCTGTGCTTGTGCTGGCAATGGGACCGAGAGGAGGGTCTCTTCTGCTGATCTTAATCGCCAAGAAGGCGCATATAGGGAGATACGGTCCTCCAGGTAGCCTGGACCCAAGCTGTATAGGGCTTTATAGGTAATCTAACCAGCAGCTGGGCTCCAGAATCTTAGACATAAGTCTTACCTAGCTGAATCTTACAACATCCTTTAATTTGAGATGCTGTGGATTGAGCATCTCATTCAAGGCATAAGCTTTACTATAGAGGGAGAGCAGGCTCTCCTTGTGCGTACAACGGAATATCTTCATCTATGATCACTGGACTATGTCATTAGGATCAAAGGGAGTTACTTCCAATTAAATTGGTTAAAATCAGGGTGCTGGTGTAAGATATATGACAGGCAAGATGAGCAGCCAGTGTTTTTAGTTATGCAAATGCCAAGATCCAAAGAACGCACAACTTATTCTATGTGTCCAAGGGTATTTGGGGGTCATGGCTTGGGAAACATTTGCTCCTCTTGCCACGTTTCCAACGTAGACATTGAAAAAATGGTCTGTGATATGACAAAGAGGTCTGGTGTTTAAAAAGAGTCTTAATTCTACCAGGCCGTAGGTGTGCCTGAAGTCACTCTTTGGATCCCGGCCAAAGCCTTATGCAGACATTATTTCCTCACAGGTTCTCAGTGATTAAGATGAACCGAGATCCAAAATTTACTCATTTACATAATTTACACATCTGTCATTTACATCCTTAAAAGTGTATATCAAGAAAACTTGATTGCAATGATTTAGTGTCAGACTAAGTACGCCATATTAGCAATTACCTGTATCTCCATTTATCTGATACATTATGATGATTTAGGGTTGTTCAGTATTACATTTGGCAATCTCATATACATGTTGGGTTGGAAACCCATGTACGCACCTGCCACAAGGAGCAACATGAGATACTGGTATATTATATGCATCCTATGTATTTATACAGCTATGACATACATAATATTCATGGCAGGAGAACATGTGTTCCAAAGAATAGTTGTACTGAACTGTCCCTTAGGAAAGCAAAATACTTCTGATTAGATGACAATCTATACATTTGGGATACAATATTGCTGACTTTATTACTTGCATAACCGAAGCCTATAAAAATGTCTAGAGTCTAATGGAAAATCAAAGGACAATGGCTCCTAGGGTGTGCTGAACTATATTTCCCTCTCCCTTCATGATTATATGACTACCGAGCTTCGTCACTGCCTGCCACCAAACACAGATATTTCCAGGAAAATATGGCCAAACCAATAATTTGAATAACATTGTGACATCGGAGTGAAATCAGCCAACAAGCTCCAATTTATTAGGCACTAACTAGAGCATCAGAGTATCATTGGGTGGAATAATCCACAGCTGAGAGGGCTGGATCTGACAGAGATAAAGTAATTTAGGTGTCTCAGCCCAAATTTGAGACTTGAGGTTTAAAGGGCTTTCCTGCTAATATTCCAGTTTGGCACTTTTATTGCTGGGGGATGCAGTATCTAGACATGTCCTTACTTCTGAAACCATTTGGTGAGTAAAAGATTTTACTGTCCATTTACACACATCACCCATGCTTTAAATCCAGCACGTTTTCTGAGGACCACCTGATGGATGAATGGCTGGACCCTCAAAGATCAATTGGTCATGCCAAGACAAGACATACTACGTTGGTATTCTATATTTAATTTTACAACAAAACTCACCTCTCTTAGGTAGAAATGCTTTCTTATTGCTGTCACAGGGAACTGAACATCCTCTCATTAGCATACTGTCCTTAATGGTTTAGGATCTCAATACTTTTTGGAATGTCTCATTCAGAAATCAGCTACCTGTTTCACCCATTCCTCTCATCCATGTTGCTAAAAGTGGCCACACTGAGGGAGGCCAAAAGGGTGACAACAAGGAATCGGACCGTTTTGGTGGTGCCCCCCCATCTCTGGAATAAATTACCAACTGAGATTTGCCAGGCTCCTTCCCTCCTGTTGTTCAGGAAATTAGTGAAAACAGAATTATACAAAGCTGCCCTCAATAAATGATCCCCTAGATGCTGTTAATATCAATATTTTAATTTATTTTCTTCTTTCTTTTCTTTTTGTATGAATATTAGATTTATACCTGTGAATCTCTGTATTCTTGAATGCATTGTCATGTGGGGCCTTGTGGGGGTTTAAATTTTAATCTGTAAACCACCCAGAAGAGTGTTTGCACTAGAGGGGCAGTATATAAATCAAGTAAGTAAGTAAATATCATTTAGCTATACCAGTTTTGTCTCCTTGTGATGAATGAAGTCTATCACGTATCTTACAAAATGGGCCTGAATGGCAATATCTAGCATATATTGATTCCAGAGAAAACAACAGCAAACTTGTGAATATGGAGGGTCTTGTACGCTCCAGTGACAGTAATTAGTACTCATTCAGGTTCTCAGAAGGCATATGAGGAACGTTTATACATAAGCCTGCAGAGAGGAAGAAGCAACTAAAATAAACAGAAGGGTGGACAGAGAGGACATAATAATACATAGTTAAATAGACAATATAATGTCTGGAGACCGAGGGCTGTGAAAAAAACCAAGGTGGAGAAAAGGCTTTGACAGTAATCCTTCAGGGTTCCTCTCCACAACCACTTCCTAACCAATATAGTGAGAGTTGCAAACATAGCTTCTCAGGGAGAATGATAAGATAAACAATATGACGGTGAACATAAAAGGCAAAGAAGTGCCTTTCTGAATCCAAAACCTCCCTTTCTCAGTTGCCCTGGTTGAAATATTTACCTTCAATGGCACTCGGCCAGGTTTATATTGCCATAACTGATAGGAGAATATCTGATAACCCAGCAAGGATTTCTGAGTTTAGCCAAGAAAAAAATGAAACTGTAGAAATCAGTGGAAACTTGGGGCAGGAATAATTCTAAATGCCAACTGGCTGAGTAATGAGAAAACAATTATTTCTAATAATTAATCAGCATTTTAGAACTGCAGAGCTGGAAGGGACCCTATGAATCATCAAGTCCAGCCCCTGTCAGGGAGCCACAGTGGGGAATTGAACTCCCAAGTTCCACAGCCAGAGACAAAACCACTGAGCTATCCAGCAGTTCATGACCTAACTCAAAATTGGTCTGATGCTAGAAATGAACGGCAATATTGTTTGGCTATAGTTGTTTATCTTCCCCTTTTCAGCCCTCCAGAAAGTGGCTACATGTACATAAAAAATTACACAGGAGTGAAGTCGATGGTTCTTGTGGTAATATTTTGATGCATATAATAGCAGCAGATTCCCCTAAGGAATGAAAGTCTAATATCATGTGGTCCAATTGTGTTGTGTGAACCAGTCCTGGGGGTGCCCAGTATGGTGTAGTGGATAGACTGATGCACTAGGACTCAGGAGATCTGGACTCAAATCCTCATTTGGCTATGGAAACTCACTAGAAAGGTAGAGCTAGTACAACCACACCTTAAATATCTCACTTACTTTGAAAACACTATTCGGGTCACTGTATGTCATTTCTGACTTGATGGTACATAACACAAACACATACTAGCCCTAACACAAATTATACAGTTCCATGATGTCCCCAGAAGAAGGGAATGGTAAACCACTTTTGAGTACTCTCTATCTAGAAAACCCTGGAAAGGGTTGCCATAAGTCAGAGTTGAATTGACTGCTCATGATGATGATGATGATCTTCCATGATACTTTTCCTTTTTCCAAGGAATATGATAATGGTGCTGGAGGCGACTCTTGAGAGTCCCCTGGACTGCAAAGAGAACAAACCTGTCCATTTTGAAGGAAATCAACCCTGAGTGTTCACTGGAAGGACAGATCCTGAAGCTGAGGCTCCAATACTTTGGCCATCTCATGAGAAGAGAAGACTCCCTGGAAAAGACCCTGATGTTGGGAAAGTGTGAAGGCAAGAGGAGAAGGGGACGACAGCGGACAAGATGGTTGGACAGTGTCATCGAAGCTACCAACACGAATTTGACCAAACTCCGGGAGGCAGTGGAAGACAGGAGGGCCTGGCGTGCTCTGGTCCATGGGGTCACGAAGAGTCGGACACAACTTAATGACTAAACAACAACAACACACATTTGATCATGCTCCCCAAAGCTGGTCTACAAAATGCAGACCTCAGATCTGTGTCTTTTCTTGTTAGAGGTGTACAGAGTTGTGGTTTTGGGTTATAATTCCCAAAATTCCACAGTTAGCTATTTTATGCTGCCAGTGAAACTGAGGATTTTTTGGTACAAAAACACAAATCTGTGTATCTCTTTGTTTCACATGAGCAAAGAATTGAAGGCAGCTTGGTAAACTCAACATTACAAGGCTCAGAATGGAGCTATCCTGACTGGGAAATTCATGAAGATAAAAGACTCCTGTAGCACCTTTAAGACTAGCAAATGTATGAGTTTATGTGTTCTATTAACTGCAATAAATCAATTAGTCTTAAAGGTTCCACAAAATGCTGTTGTTTTGCTGCAATAGACTAAGACAGCTGATCTTTGAAAATTACCACAGTAGTTAAAAAAACACACACCACACTCTGGAGTTGACTTTTTAAAAGATTAATGGATGATTTTCTGGATTTTTTTACATAATCCTTCTATCAAGCATTCTTGTCCCAAATATTTTCTTATTGCCATGATAGGTCCCAGAAACACTACTGAATTTTTCAGCAAGGGACATGTATATTTGTTATAAATTAAGGTATATCAGAGACAGAAAGCGTATTTGTACAAACTAAATGAATAAATAAGCCATGCTCTGAAATCTTTTAAATGAACAGAGCAATTATTAAGAGGTGATAGGATAGCTACCTGTAATTCTGGGGCCCTCACATGATTGAAGACAGAACAAACCTGTTTTCTGTCAGTCCTTAGAGCAGGGCACATACCAATAGGTTCAAACTACAAGAAAGGCTATTTTGACTAAACATTAGGAAGACGGTCCTTAAGGTAAGAACCATTGCACTGAAAAAAAAAAACATGCTTCTTTCTTTGGAGATTTTCAAGTCTAGGCTGAAGGGCCATCTATCATAGATGGTTTAGAAGTGAACCTTCTACATCAGGAAGGGATTGTATTAGATGAGGCTCCTTCCAATCCTACAATTTTATATGATATTATCATTTTCTCTTACTTAAAAATGACAGAAAATAAAAGAGAACTTAGAAAAAAGATGAGAATAATCTCACAATGAAAAGCTGACTATGAAAACAAGAAAGAATATGTATGCAGCAAGAGAATGTAGAAAGGGTGAGTAATCCTAAGTGCATTTAACAATTAGCAACCATATGCTCGCTATAACTAAGAACCAGCTCTTTTAAGATAACGACTGTGATCTTCTCCTCTGTCTTCGTTCAGCTGTGGATGACTCAGAAAAACTCCCACAGAATCAGTCAAATATGTTACTGCAAGCAGTTTTCCAAAAAGATGCTCAGGTACAGTGATGAATTTGACTCCTTCTATTTTCAATTCACTAATGTGCATTTGGAGCTTAATAAAAGAGAAGCAAATGAAGGTTCCATAGTACATCTAGCTGATTGCCCCTTTCTTTAACCTTGACTAAAAAAAAAGAGAGAGAGAGAATTATATCAAGTTATCCAAGATGGAAGTCTACTTATCACAAAAGCACATGTAGCAGTAGCTATTTAAAAACTATCATGTAGCTCCTTTAAACCATACAGATATTCTGTAAAACCTGATGCAGTCCAGCTTGTGTTTGTTGTGACATGCCATTAAGTTGTTTCCATCTTATGGTGATCCTATGATTTAAGGGCCTTCAGAAGGTCATGTCATTAACAGCTCTGCTCAGATCTTTCAAACTAAAGGCCATTGCTTCCTTTTATTGGGCCAGTCCATCTCATTTTATATTTACCTCTTTTTCTATTGCCCTTACCTTTTCCCAGCAACATTGCCTCTTTCAGTGAATCTTGCTTCTTATGACATGAGCAAAATATGATAGCCTCTGTTTAGTTATTTTATCTAGTGAAAGTTCAGGCTTAATTTGATCTAGAACTCTCTAACTTGTTTCTCTGACAGTTCATGGTTCTTGTGAAACTCTAACACATGTGGGAATGAACAGATTTTTTTTTCTTTCTCCATTGCCAACTGACAAAGAATAGAAATAATCAGTTAAAAGTCTCTGAGATCAAACTGTTAGAACATAAAACACACAGTAGAAAACCACTCTGACTCTAATTTTCCTAATAATTAGAATAATTAGAACAATAACAACAACAACAACTATAATGATAATAATAACAACAACAACAACAACAACAATAATAATAATAATTAATAATAATAATAATAATAATAATAATAATAATAATAATAATAATAATAATAATAATAATAATAATAATAATAATAATAATAATAATAATAATAATAATAATAATAATAATAATAATAAATCATGTTTTAATAATATAGAAAACAGAGATAAGGGTGGGGGGAACCTTGCTGTCATAGTTTTAAATATACTTAAAATAGTTGTCAGGAGCCTTTGAGGAAGAGCCGGTTTCAAATAGGCAATGAACATGTGATAAGATAATGAAATGTTTATCAAGAGGAAATGGCCAGTTTAATCAGTACATGAACTAAAATGTATATCTGATAACAGCTTATAGATAAAAGGGGATGATTAACTGGCTCTGTCTATATCAAAGAGTTATCAGAAATGACAAAAAGCTTGGAACAGAAAACACAGATGCCAAGAGCCAATTAAATCTGACAAATAATAATAGCTGGCAGGTCTGTCAATGAATGTTAAGCCCAATTGGACCAGGACCTATTGGCCAAAATCCTGTTGCTTAGTATAGTAATTTGCTATAGAATAGGCCCATTGAATTAGTGGGGATTTGGAGAGTCAACTATTCCATAAATTCTCATAATTCAGGATAGATAAGATGCACTGAACTCTTGGAAGCAAATGGAAGATAGCACATAAATAAAATTTGGTAGATGAAAGTCTAATCTTTTATAGCAAGTACTAAAGATTCATAAATATTGTCAAACTGCTTGTTGAAAGCCTTCACCAAGTAAAGGCAAAATATCATTTGCTGAAGAAGAGAGAATCTCAGTTTTTTATGACTGAAGGGTAGCATAAAAACTAAAAATGACATTACTTGAAAGAAATAGAGCTTCACTGGTTGGCTATCTATAATTCGGCAAGATAAAGACATTTTATGTTATAGCAATATAAATGTCTTTGTAATCTTTTATATAATCTTTTTATACTTTTGAAACTTAATTTATGGCTCAAAATGATAGATATACTCTAAGTATAAAGTATGTTAAAACATTTACTCTTGGCTATCTTTGTAATCATATAAAATTTTTACACTCTTCAAATGATCTTTATTGTATACTTAAGACACAAGTTTGCTCAATTTAAAAAAACCGAATCAGCTTATTTTAAAGTAATTCTTTGAGTTTTATGAAAGATATGGAGAAGACTTTTCCTGAACTGCAAATAAATGTATTCTAAATTCTACAAATAAAAACTCTTTATCTGAAAAGGAATGTTTCCTACAAACTGATCAACAGATATTCTGTGGCACTTTTGAGTCTAGTTATTTAGAAGCCAAAGAAGAAGCAATATATTAGACCTATAAACCTATCACAGCATTCACATCCACACACTGTAATCAAGAACATCAGATGAATGATGTTGGCCTTGGTTTCCAAGGGAACATCCATAGCAATCTGGCTGCTATGTTTTGGACCTACTGGAGTTTCCTGACAATTTCCAAAGGCAGCCTCATATAGAGTGTTTTACAGTAATCCAGATGTAACTAAGGCATTTGACACAATGGACAGATCAGACCTCTCCAAGAACGGGCACTGCTGGCATACTAATTTTAATTGTGCAAATGCACTCCTGGCCACCAGCAAAACATAGGCATCCAGGCTGAGACAAATCCAGGAGCAGCCCCAAGCTGTACAGCTGTGTTTTCAAAGGGAGTGTAACCCCATCCCTGTTCCTTGATCTGTGTTTTGGCAGTTTAAACTGGAGTAAGGTTCAGTTTATTCACCTTCATCCAGTCTACTACTGATGCCAGACACTGATCTAGAGCTGAAAAAGCTTTTGACATACGTAATATTCAACTGGAACCTTGCTTCTGTATTTGTTCTTTCATCTTTGTCAGTTGCATCAAGTCCCTGCCAGTAATATGGTAATCATTTGCATACCTTAAATAGCTTTCTGGACACCAATTTTCACCCCTCCTTCTAATCCAGATTTTTGTACAATATGTTCTGTGTATAGGATGAATAGAAAGGAAGATAAAACTCACCCTTTTCTGACATCTTTGCCAATTGGTAACAATTCTGTTTCTTCATATTCTATCCACAGTATAGGTTATACCTAAGGACAATCATATATAGTGACACAGCCATTTCTGTTGGAACAACCTATAACTTTTTATAATCTATGCATCAAAGGCTTTTCCATGACTTATAAGGCACAAACTGTTTTTCTTCTGAAATTCTTCGGTATGCTCTAGCACCTAATGTATAATTACAATCTGATCTCCAGTACCTCTTCCTTTTTATGAATCCAGTTTGAACATTTGATATTTCTTGCTCCACGTGTGATATATACCTTGGTCCTGCTGGTTCCAGCCTCTGATTCTCATATGTTCAGGTGTGAATGTGGTTCTCTGTGTGTAAACGTAGAGTCCTCCGTGTGATATGGAACCATATGCGTTTGGGGTAGCTGACGGCTGACCTAACAAACTTCCAAATATACAGCAATTTCCCCTTCAGACCATCCTCTTCAATGTGTGAATATCTGAGACTACACTTGGAAAAGCCAAGGATACTGGAAGTGGTAAGTCCTTGTAGCTGTACTTCACCATTTTTGCATTAACAGGGCTCCTGCTGTCACTTGGTTTTTGTGTTTATTTTTTAATTTAAAACATTTTTATCCCAAGGACTTTTTCATAATAGCTTTGGCATAGATCAGGCTACTGACTTACACATGCATCATGTGAAGCTCTCTGCATATCAGCCTCTGTGGCCTTGGGCAAGCTGCACAATTCCAGGGCACACCCAAAAGAAGGGAATGGGAAACTACTTCTGAATATTCTGTACCTGGAAAACCCGGAAATGGTCACCATCAGTCAGAATTTGTCACCATCAGTCAGATTTGACAGTACATCATCACCATTATCATCATCATCATCATGGACTGCATTGGGGGGGGGGGGTTTGGACAGCGAAGAAGGCTGACAAAAAAAATGATTCATTTCAAAAATGGTGCTGGAGAAGAGCTTTGTAGATTCCCTGGATCACCAGAAAGACAAAACAAGTTAGTCCTAGAGCAAATTAAGATGAATTATCTCTGGAGGGAAAAATGGCAAAACTGAGGTTGTCATACTTTGGGCACATAATGAAAAGGCAAGATTCTCCGAAAAAGACAATAATGCCGGGAAAGATGGAAGGCAGCAGGAAAAGGAGAAGACCAAATATGAGATGGATTTGTGAGCAGCCCCAGCCGCTGTATCCATGATGAGGCAGCAGGTACTGGTGATCAGTTAAGCTTTATTGGACTCAGCATACAAATAAAATAAAATAAAGTGTCTCTGTAGTCCTTTGCAGGATGGGGCCTCTAGCCCCAAGCAGCAGGGATGGAATTGGTAGCTTTCTATCCTTCCAGTCCTTCCAGGGCTGAGAGAATATTCTGTCCCAGCCCCGAGGGAGTTACTTCACTCCCATGGCAGCTCATCTTGACTGAAAGGTCCAGGCTGTTAAACAATCTTTGCCAGCCGAGTCCCCCAGCACGGCGTCCAGCAAGCAGAGGAGGCTGTGCAGCATCGGCTGACCCTGGGAGCTTCTATCTTTCAGCTTTCAACTTGCCTTCAGATAAGCCAGCCGTCCTCCGGAGATGCAGGCCTCTTAGAAGCTCCTTTCAGTGTCTCCCCCAGCAGACTATTTTCTCTCTTCCCCGAAGGTGACAGAAACTCCCAGGCATCCTCCCAAATGTCCAGTTCCTCCTCTCCCTCTCCTTGCTCACTCGCCTCTATATCTACCTCAGCTACAGCTACAGCTGTTTCTTTGTGGGTGGGTTTAGGGCCTCCACCCTCATCTGCCTCAGGTGTTTCCTTCAAGGCCAACAACCCTTCTGCTGTTGCTGAGGGGGCCTGCCCACACTGGCACTTAGCTCCTTCCCCCCAGCCGGCTGTAGCTGGCTCACAGGATTCCATAAAGGAAGAAACAAGCTTGAGTTTACAAGAGCTGAGCAGGACATTTTGGAGATTGGAGGTGACTTTATGGCATGTAACATCTACAGTCAAGCAGGACTGCAATCTGAAAACATTGCTTCCAACCACTGCATAATACTGTTAATTTGGCTTTAATTCAGCTTCATTTGGCTTCATCTAGTGGGAAGACTAAATTTTATTCCCAATTCTCTGATGGAGGCTTGCCACATTTTTATATTACCTTTTCCCCTGGCCAAATAGGAGTTTCAAAATAAGGCAATGGGGGTGTAAATGGACATTAATAGTGATCCTTTATTTGAAGAGATGGGAGAGAAAATCCAACCTACACCCCTGATAGGCATTTGTAGTTTGCATTTTTGAACTCTTTTTTAAGAAATATACCTGGCACAGACATCTGTCAAGATTTTTGGGACTCCCTCTCCTCACTCCCCATCACACACACACACATTTTCTGCACTATCTATAACACATTGGTGCACAGCCTGTTGAAGAATGATTTAGGTTGAAAGCTAGCTATTTGTTTCAATTTTTAAGTGGTCCAATAAACGCATTATCTGCCCTTGCCTTTGTAAAGTAAATAAAGTTATAAGAGCTTGTTTTACTGCAGGGTCTAAAATACTAATCTTTGTGTACAGACTGTGGCTACAATCTGACCTCGGACTGCTTAAGAACATTGACTCCAATACGCTTAAGCATGCCTAAATCTTTATTGGATTGGTAGCTGATCTGTATCAGAACTACTTGGGGAATAAAATCCAGTTTTTGATGTGTGCACATAACCAATGTCTGCTTTGCTGGAGTTTAAAAAAAAACACAGGGGTAAGACTTGACTGATTTTTATCATTATTAGAGAAAAAGTCATGCACTTTTTCTTACAGATGGTCACCTATGCTGGAAGCACATGAAAGAATCCTAAATTGTGGAAAGATTATTCTAAATTTAGGGAAGCAATAACTCCCTAATACTAAAGGTGGAGCCATGCTGCTAAATATATTAGTATTTCTTAATTCAAACACCTGTTCTGCCCAAAAGATACATAAAAAGCTCTTATTTATTGCTTGCCTCTCCATTTCAGATTTAATTTCACTATAAATTCATCTCATGTTAATTTATGTACAAACAAAGGCACACACTTTTTAAATATCCAAAATGCTGGAAATAAACTTATTTTTAATTTTGTGCTTGTTTTCCATTTGTCAACCAGCAAATGAAAGGACTGAATAAATCAAGCACTAATTGCCAGCGGTGCTAAATTTAGTGTGAGATCTGGAATCCTTTTGATCAAAACCGCTGAATATGAAATCGTCCTCTAGCTCTCTAAGCAACTTTATCCGCCTTTCTATTCTCCATCTGTCAGTCACCTGGGAATTTGTGAACTATTCCATATGTCAGCCTTGTCAATCACAATGGAATGTGGGAACTATCTGCCTACTGCATAGGAATTCTTGTTAAAAAATTAATCTGCATTAAGCTAGGAGTTCTATATTTTGTGTACCCTACCCTTTAGTGTTGCCGTAATATTTTTCCTATAAAGAGAGGCTAAGTAGATGTGACATGACTATTCTAATACCTTTAGAGGCTATATATAGCCATATAGAGAAGCATCTATCTCTCTCTCTCCCTCTCCCTCTCCCTCTCCCTCTCTCTCTCTCTCTCTCTCTCTATATATATATATATATATGCTCAAAAACTGGGGACGCTTGAGTTAAAGTTGGTTTCTATCTTCCATTTCCACTTGGTAACTTTCTCCATCCATTCCTCAGGGGCTGAATTTTCACGTTGCTTATCTCAACCCAAAAGGTGACTCCAGAAGGGAAAAGGAAAAAGAAGGAAGATGATGAGCGAACTTGAGTTACTCATTTTTAGGAAGGGAGACAGACAGAACCCTCCTTTTCCACTGCACCACTGAAGTTCCCATTGATTTTTTTTATCTAGTTGTTGTGTTTATGTGGATGGCAGTAAGAAACAAGGAAATGCAGATATATTGCTTAACAAGCCTCGTATAGCGGTCATAGTATGGGGTTTGGCTGCGGGACACCCATGTTCCATTCCTCAGGTCCTGAAGATTATGCTGGCAAAAGAACTGGCATTTGAATCACATATATCTGCAATTGCATCAATGTTAAAAAAAACTTGATCACACGATGCACAGTGGATCTTGGGGTTTTCCCCCCCTGGGACTCGTGTTATTCTGTTCAGAAATGTGTCATTTAGCCTCCTCCTGGCGGGGTCATTTTTTTTTTAGCTCAGGGCTTGAGAGTCACAGTCTAATGCCTCAAACTGCACAATGTGCCCTCCTCTCCTGCCATAAGTTGCTCCCTGCCCCATCGCCTTCTGCTACCCCAATCACTTGCCTCCTTGTCCCCTCACTAGCCTTCCCTGTCCAATCCCCCCCTGCCAGCACTCTAACTCGCTTCGCAACCTGCTCGCTCAACCTCACTGTTGAATGCCTCCTGCCAGCACACTCGCTTGCCTCCTTTTGCCCTCACTCACCCCCCCTGCCCGATCCATCCCTTCCAGCATGCTCCCTTGTCCCCTTGCTCATCCTCCCTGCCTGACCCTCCTCCTACCAGCACTCTTGCTTGCCCTCCCTGCTCCATCCTCATATTGAACATTTTCCCAAGAGGACAGTGTTTTAGGGCAGATCCCATGTTAAAATCATGGGGGTTCAGGAGGATCCATGCTTGGATCAGTGTTTTTGCACCACTGTAAATCCAGGCACCCCTCATTTCTGTGATGTATTCTATGGGTACAGATGGGAACACCTGGAGCATTTTCAAAGAGAGAGAAGCAGCCAAACTTTCTAAAGTGAGGAGCAGCTTAGCCTTCTCTCTCCTTCCCTCAATGCACCACAGCAGTTGGGGTGAGTGGCCAGCGGGAGGACAGAGTGGGCAAGCCTCAAATGAAATGATTTTATAAGTCAGTATAGCCCGCTCAACTGAGATACAATACAGCTTTAAAACGTATTAAACGTTTTCCCAAGAGGCCACACACTCAGCAGTGTAAAAATGCAGGGCCTTAACCACTATCTGAAGGAGATGCAGACAGCGATTCATATACCATGTGACTGCCGCATGACTTTCAAATTGCAGCAAAAAACTCCTATTCATCAAAGCTCTTTCAGACCAAGGAAGTGATTCTGAAGGATGTGGAAGTTAGAAAGAAAAAAGTCTGCCCTAAAATATGTTCCTCTTTGTCCCTGCTGAGCAAAAGAAAGCTCCAGGACGTTCAATGGGATTTGTTCTTATATAAGTGGGTATAGGGCTGGTATTTCTGGTCACAGAGTGGTATTTCTGGTGCTTACCAACCAATATGTGGTTTATCATATGGATTTGTACATATAATGCTGATTCCACCCCCTTCCCATTATTTGTGATCCATCCAGTAACTCCAAAAAGGCAATGAGCTTCAAAGAGATGTAAGTTGTCATGATGTTCAAATTATACTCAGTAATACTGAGGCTGCAAACATTTCTCAGTGAGTGCAGTTATTTAATGTAATGCTGAGCTGTTCATGAAGTGCTTTGATTTATGCCCTTTATCAGCCACCTGATTCTATTCAAACATTTATCACACCTTTGAAACTTCATATTTGCCCAGTTGTGCTGCTACGAGGTTTTTATATTTACCCTGAACACCACAGTTCAAGAGGGATGTTGACAAGCTGGAAAGGATTCAGAGGAGAACGACAGAGATGATACGGGTAAATCCGACAAAGGACAGGCTGAGCAAGCAGAGGGCAGGTATCAGCCAAGACAAAAGAAGAGTTAGATCCTGGAAAAGACCCTGGTAAAATAAATAAACAAAAACTTAGATTAAGAGGTTCTATTTACAAGAATCTTGGAAGATTAAAAAAAATCTTTATCCTATCAAATTATCACAGCAAGCAATGGCTTTAAAATATGGGAAGGGAAATAAAGAGTGCCATCCAATCAGAGCTCTACTGTTAGGCAAAGTGAGGTGATCATTGTTGACAGATGTTGTCTGGCAGTTCTAGCAAGGCAGTGCCTACCAGTTTCCCCTCTTTCTTTCCTTCTGGATCTCTTGGTGGTTGCCCTCCGTGTGGGAACATCACTGTCATGCCACACAAGTTGTGGCCACTCCGCACTTCCCATCTGCTGCCTTAGATATATGAGAAGGTTCTATTCTATTGCCAGTGTTAAAATAACACAGGCTAGCCAGTTATTGTAAATGGAATGGAGAGGGGGCACCGTCTTGACCTTCACCTCAGGCACACAAAATGTCTCAGACTAGCCCTGAATCCTGTGTTTGTCTGGGCAGACCAAAAGATAGCAGGACAGTGCATGAGCTAATGGGCGAGTCTCATCTCACTAGATGGGGACCAATGGGTTGTCAAAAATTAGGAAGAACATTTTGCCTAGTGTGCTACAGAGGAAGCCACTGAAGAATGTGTGAAACTAGCCTCTTTCCATCTTCCATTTGGTTAATGCTTACCATACCTCAATGTGATGTTATTAAAATTTCTTTGGAAATCCATATATATATAGGAGGAAAAATTGTGTGAGAAAAATGTTTTTGTGGTACAGTCCCTCCTTCATCTATGCTAGCAACATACTGTTTGAAAAAGACACTTGCATATGTGCTATCACTATTGTGGTGGGAATGTTTAAGTTATTTACAATGCTTTCTCTTTATAGTGATTTATAACCCACCCTTTATTTACACTTTTCTCTAGTTTTGGTGGTTATTGTTCCTGTTGTTGTCATGTGCTGTAAAATCACCTTCAACCCATGACAACTCTATGAATGAATGACCTCCGAAATGTCCCATCATTAACAGCCCTGACAAGCTGTTGCAAACTCAAATCCATGGCTTCTTTCAGTTATTCAATCCATCACATGTTTCGTCGTTTTCTCTTCTTGCTTTTCTTCAACTTTTCCTAGCATTAATGTTTTTTGCAGTGAGTCTTGTCTTCTCATGATGTACTCTGGCTTTGGTAGGTCACTCAAATGACCTTGGTGAGGGAGAGAATGTGAGTTTATTGTTGGATAACAAAATACATGAGATATATAGCACATATATGGATATTTTTAATATTTAGAAACTATGACCCTGAAGAAGTTGGAAATGGAGAATGATTTTTTTGGTCCTCATTTTGAAGTAATCTGACCTGACCAACACTTCTTAAACTAATATGCAGAATAATATTAACCTTTGGACTGAAGATGTTACTGAGTTTTGTGATGTTATTCTCAATTCAAAAGTTATGTAGAAAAATGATATACTAAATTGCATTTTTTAAAAAAGTTCCAAACAAAAAGGATGTAAAAAAACACAAAGAGATATTTTTGAAAGCATGCATGCTTTTTAGTGTATTTATGGTTACCCTAATAAAGGTATTACCTCAGTATGAGTCTAAAAAAAAAGGAAGTGTATATTAGGGAAAGGTGAATAAAAATGCAGATATTAGGGAGAATGTGAATTGGCTTGCATTTTAATAAAGTCACAAACTGATACTGTAGCAGGATGGATTTATGACTGAATACACACAAAAATTCCATAGTCTGGAAATAGACTGATTCTCAATGAGTTGTTGTTGTTGTTGTATAACAGATACAACTTTTAACCAAAGACCTAAGTATCTGTTAAATATTGGTGCAGTGTGTATGCTGTTCCTAATATTGCTGTTTTTTGTAGCTCTGATGGTGTTATTTCTGAGATCTGCAATTGCTTATAATACTGTGTGAAATTTCTTGATATTGTTCCCAAAGCCCCAATGACTACATCATCATCATCATCATCATCATCATCATCATCATCATCATCATTATCGTTGTTGTTGTTGTTGTTGTTGTTGTTGTTGTTTCTTCCCACTGTGTTCATCATAGCTGGCATTTATCCCAATAAAGGGTTAACTCCTGAACAAAACCAAAACCATCACTGACAACCATATCAAAACTCATCTGGGTATCAAAGCATAAGTTTTTTTTCACTGTTGAAATAATTGCAGACAACATCAGCTTGCCTAATTATACAAGCTTTATTTATCTACAGTACATTACTGCTATATTCCATATGCATAAAATACTTCAAAAAGTAACAAGTCAAAATATACTGAAGACAGTCTTACAGCTATGAGGAAAGCTGTAAGCACAAATACTTAAAAATATATGAAAGCTCAACTTAAATTGTATGCGAACGCTTAAGTCGTAAGAATATATTACAATCCAACATACAGGAGCAAAATTATAAAAAAAATATTAAAAAGAATATTTTAAGTTACATTCTTAAAATGCAAGAGATAGTCTAAAAAGGCACCTTTAAACAGCAAAAAAACTGAGAATGCATCTCTAAAACTTGAAACATAAATACATATTAAGTAAAATGCATTACGTAGCCTCTAAGCATATGAAGAACACAGAAAAATAATACATTTTAAAATGCTCACCCATCTGCCAGTTAAAATCTATGGAGAAAAATCCATGATGTTTATGAGTTGCCTCTGTGTCCAGCTGTTCTGCTACCTGATCGTTCTTGATGTCCAGCATGTGTAGCACAGCATGTAACTGTCTTGTTATGATAAGTTGAATGCCTTGTATGTGTCCTATCTCCACATATTCATAACTCTTTACATTGTCTTCACTTCCTCCCTGTTTGTAACAGAGATGAGCACGAAGCTAAAAATGAACCAGGAAATTCATCAAAAATCACTGATTTGTTGATTCAGATTGGTTCAGGTTCATCCAAACTGGAGAATCTGAACTTTCCCGAACCAATGAATTTTTGGTGATTTATGAACCTCCTGGTTCATTGCCCCTCAGCCTTCCCTCGCCCCCTTCCCACTGCCCCTGCTACCTCCCTACCTTTTCCTATTGCCCCCTCCTCTTTCTTCACTGCCATCTTGACTACCCCGCCGCTGGCCAATGTCCTTTGCACATTTCCCCGCCTCTCAGCTAGGAGGCGGGGACATGTGTAGATGGCACTCAGCTGGCTGATAGGAAGGCTGACTAAAACAAACAAACAAACAAACAATATTTTTTAAAATTAGCTGATCTGTCAGCCAGAAGGGGCGGGGCTTTGCACATATCCCCGCCTTTCAGATGGGAGGCAGGGACATGTACAGATTTCCCCTGGCCGGCTAACAGGCCGGCTAATTAAAAAATAATAATAATTCATTCTTTTAAATTCTTTTTATAGTTAGCCAACCTGTCAGCCGGTCAGGGACCATCTGGTAGCTGGTACACAAGGACATGCACAGATGACCCTTGGCTGACTGACAGGCCAGCTAACTAAAAAAATAATAATTTATATATATTACTTAGCCGGCCTGTCCACCAGACAGGGGTCATCTGCACATGTCCCTACCTCCCATCTGAGAGGTGGGGATATGTGCAAAGGCCATCGGGCTGCGGTGGGACACTCAAGATGATGGTGGCAGTGGAGGCAGAGAAGGCAGTGGCAGGAAAAGTCAGGGATGCAACGGGGGCAGTGGGAAGTGGGGGAAAGTTGTGAGGTTGGGTAGGCATCTGGGTTGTTGTGTTTTTTTTTCAGACAGCCACCAGGCTATTTATTAAAAAAACCCAGAACAAACCAACTACCCAATTCGTGGTTAATTCAGGAAAAAGTCATAAATTCATGGTTCCTGGTTCATGGACTTCCACGAATCATAAACCAAGGCGAATCACTATTTTGGTGGTTCATGCCCATTTCTAGTATGTAAACAAACCTTATCTTCAGGGTTTGCACATTCTAAAGTCCTGGAAGTCAAGCAAAAACATTTAAATGGAAAATTCTACTGTATCCACAGCCTTTGTGGCTCTAGGCTTCTGCAATTTCATATCTTGCTGGCTGCTATATTTACACTTTCATCATTGTTTTGACTATCAATTTTACAAGCCTCCAGAACTCCAATAACCTGTAATTCTAAGCCCATAGACCAAACAAGTTTTATTGTGCCAAAGGTCCAGTATTCTAAACTATTGCTAAATTATACTTTTATGATCACCAGTAAGATATACTATCAGACTGGCAAACACCATTTTAATATTTTCATGTTTTCATCAAAAGCAATTCTACTCATTACATCATTCAACCTTTAGTTTATTTCCATGCTAAAATGGCAGATGTGAATGAAATTCTTCAAAGCATCATCATCAGACCAATGAACTTGTTCTCAGACTTAGCTGGAAAACAGTTGATTGTTTTGAAAAGTGGCCAATTGTTCAGAAATGTAATGTAAACAATTGTCCCAAACTTACTTTTAAACGTACTTTTATTTATATAATTTTTCTACACCCCCTTTTTTGACAGCTTATAAACACAAACTTTCAAATGTTGACAGTAGTAGTAGTAGTAGCAACAGCAACAACAACCTTCCAGAATTCATGTTGATCTGTTTGTTATGAAAGTATCAGTGTTCAATTTATATTTATACATACACTGACAATTTCTTTGAAAAATCATAGTATATTAGGAAAAAACCCTCAACATAAACAAAACTTATAATTTTAAATGGTTTCTAGCAGAGAATTATATTACTGATGCAAGGAAGGATATGTCAGGGCTTCATATTTCTTAATACTTTGTCTACTTCAATAATATTTCAATAGGTGTTAATTTGTTGTTCCATACCCAAGCACTTGAGGAAACTCTTCCAGGCCTGGCTGGTGCAAATGCACCTGAACGATGGGAACATTTCAAGAACGCTGTTTATAACACCGCCTTGTCCACATTTGGCAAGAAGACCAAAAAGACGGCAGACTGGTTTGAAGCCCATCCGAAGGGGTTGATGCCAGCCATTGAGGAAAAGAAGAGAGCTCTAGCAGCATACAAAACCTGTCCTAGTGAGTACAACTTGCAGGTTCTTTGAGTTGCTCGTAGAAAAGTCCAACAGACTGCCAGGAGATGTTCCAATGATTATTGGCTTCAGCTCTGCTCTCAGATACAGATAGCAGCGGACACAGGTAACATCAAGGGAATGTATGACAGTACCAAGGAGGCTTTAGGTCCAATACAGAAGAAATCTGCTCCTTTGAAGATTGCTACAGGCGTGATCATCCAGGACCGAGCACAGCAGATGGAACGCTGGGTGCAGCAGTACTCTGAGCTATATTCTAGAGAGAATGTAGTAACCGAAGAGGCATTAAATAACATTGAGTGCCTGCCTGTCTTGGAAGAGTTGGACAGCAAACCAACTTTAACAGAAATAAAAGCAGCCTTGGATTCCCTCGCCTCCGGCAAGGCACCTGGGAAGGATAACATCCCTGTTGAAGTGCTGAAGTGCTGTAAAGAGACCATCACCACTGAGCTGTATGAAATCTTTTGTCTTTGCTGGAGGGAAGGTGGAGTACCACAGGACATGAAGGATGCAAACATTGTCACATTGTACAAGAACAAAGGCGACGGGGCAACTGCAATAACTACCGTGGCATCTCTCTTCTCAGCGTTGTAGGGAAGCTGCTTGCCCGTGTTGTGCTGAAGAGGCTCCAGGTGCTTGCAGACAGAGTCTATCCAGAATCACAGTGTGGATTTCGAGCTAATAGATCCACCATTGACATGGTATTTTCCCTCAGACAGTTGCAGGAGAAATGTAGGGAACAACGACAACCACTCTTTGTGGCCTTCATAGATCTTACAAAGGCCTTTGATTTGATTAGAAGTTATGGCCTTTTTAAAATACTTCCCAAAATTGGATGTCCACCTCGACCCCTTAACATAATCAGATCCCTTCATGAGGAAATGAAGGGCACTGTAGTTTTTGATGGCTCAACATCAGATCCCTTTGACATCGAAAGCAGAGTGAAACAGAGCTGTGTCCTTGCGCCGACTCTGTTTGGGATCTTTTTTGCTGTCATGCTGAAGCACGCCTTTGGAACTGCAACAGAAGGTGTCTATCTCCGGACTAGATCAGATGGAAATCTCTTTAATCTCTCTAGATTGAGAGTGAAGATCAAAGTCCAGCTGAAATGCATGCGGGACTTCCTCTTCGCCGATGATGCAGCTGTTGTTGCCCATTCTGCTGAAGAGCTCCAACAACTTATGAATCGTTTTAGTAAGGCCTGCCAAGATTTTGGACTAACAATCAGCCTGAAGAAAAAACAAGTCATGGGCCAGGGCGTGGACTCACCTCCCTCTATTACCATCTCTACACAAGATTGGAGGTTGTTCATGATTTTGTGTACCTTGGCTCAACGATCTCTGACACCCTCTCTCTAGATGTCGAGCTGGATAAATGCATTGGCAAAGCAGCTACCATGTTCTCTAGACTCACAAAGAGAGTATGGCTTAATAAGAAGCTGACGGCATATCCCAAGATCCAGGTCTATAGAGCCTGTGTCCTGAGTACACTCCTGTACTGCAGTGAGTCCTGGACCCTTTGTGCACGGCAGGAGAGGAAGTTGAACACGTTCCATATGCGTTGTCTCTGACGCATTTTTGGTATCACCTGACAGGACAAAGTTCCAAATAGATTAGTTCTAGAACAAGCTGGAATTTTTAGCATGTATACATTACTGAAACAGCGACATCTACGTTGGCTCGGGAATGTCGTGAAAATGGCTGACGGTCGGATCCCAAAAGATCTCCTGTATGGAGAATTAGTGCAGGGAAAGCGCCCCAGAGG
The DNA here is from genome assembly GCA_037013535.1 of Intellagama lesueurii. Taxonomy (NCBI): domain Eukaryota; kingdom Metazoa; phylum Chordata; class Lepidosauria; order Squamata; family Agamidae; genus Intellagama; species Intellagama lesueurii. Next base: position 96,996,552 of record JBAJHW010000003.1, on the reverse strand, counting down.
GAGACCACAGCTGTGATACAAGGATATCTGTAAGCAGGATCTGAAGACCTTAGGAATGGACCTCAACAGATGGGAAACCTTGACATCTGAGCGTTCAGCCTGGAGGCAAGCGGTGCATCATGGCCTCTCCCAATTTGAAGAGGCACTTGTTCAGGAGGCCGAGGCAAAGAGGCAGTCCCGAAACCAGCAAAATCCGGGAGCTGGACAGGGGACAGATTGTATTTGTCTTCAGTGTGGAAGGGATTCTCACTCTCGTATTGGCCTTCTCAGCCACTCTAGACACTGTTCCAAGTCCTCTATTCAGAGCACGTTACCATAGTCTCTCGAGACTGAAGGATGCTTACAGGAACTATAGCACATTCCTCCTCTGACCAGACTCATACTAAAGCTTCAACCTATAAGCCAGGAAGTGAGGTTGAGGAGCCTAATGCCGAGGGAGGCCCGGAAGGAAAAAACAAGAAACTGGGCCTTCTCGGCAGTGGCTCCTCACCTTTGGAATAAACTCCCTCCTGAGATTCGTATGGCCCCTTCACTGGGCATTTTCAAAAGCCAATTGAAAACTTGGCTGTTTAAGCAGGCCTTCCCTCCAGCCACTATTTGATTTATGTTTTTTCTTTTTTCTTTCCATTTTGAACAATTGATTATTGATGTTATATATTGACGTTATATTTAAATTGTTTTACTTTAATGTTGTTAGCCGCCCAGAGTGGTTAATTGATCAGATGGGTGGGATATAAATACAATAAATAAATAAAATAAAATAAAAATATAATAAACAGCAAGATTGTGTATCACTTTCTTCACAGATTAACCTTAAGGATTTATTACCCAAACAAAAATTAGATATTATTTTTGTCTGAACTTTTCTGATCATGGTTATTCCGGAAGTTAAAAGTACTGCACAGATATAGGACTTTGGGAGCTTTATTCAAACCAGAATAAAGGTCACCCTTTTCCAGTACTTTGCAACATCTCATCCTCTTTTAAGTGTTGGCTCATAAAAATGTATAGAGATTAATTAATTAATTAATTATTTTTATCCAATATGTTCTCAGTTTACTTCACTAACCCTCTTGACTAAATTCTCCTTCATGAATTTTTCTAATCAGATTATACTTCAAAGGAGGGAATACACTGTCTTTGGACAAACATATAAAAACAAAACAAACCTAGAATATTTGTGGGATGAGTACAGGGTAGAACAAAGAGTCCACATTAATAACGAGGAGCAAAACATCCACAGATACAATTTATTGGTTCTTTTTTTAAAATTCCATTTTGTAACAGAGCTTGAATGGACAATTCTAGAAAAGGAGGCTGGTCCACCATGATTTCAACTAGAAAGTTCCCCCGTTTTTCTTTCAAATCTGAGGCATGGAGGGAGAGTGTTTTTTCCTTAGGTAGCAAAGAGGTCTAGAAATAAATTAAAAAGCATCTCTTTGGAAACTGCTTTTAAAAGTGTACCCTAGCAGTATAATTTCATATTAACAAGCTTTGCTTTGAGTTTTTTTCCCAAAGAAAAGAAGTTGTAAGAAATCTCTAACGATAGTTGCTTAATTTCAAATTACCTTTTGATGAGCACTTTTAAAAATTTCTGTTACCATTCTCCGTTTACTTTAGCCCCTGCTAAAACTTTGGCTTCATTATACAAGACCAATTAAAAGAGGAAGATTGCTGAGGAAACATAATAGCACTTCCTTCAATTTATTACTCACGGTAGATGGTTACCAAAAAAAAAAAAGAAAGAAAAAGAAAAAGAAAAAAACCACCCTCAGGGGAAAAAAGTCTTGTTCTGCTTGCAGAGTTGATGCATAGCTACTTATGCTATAGATAATTAAGTGTTTTGGTGGGAAATTTGTCCATGAGACGGACATATAATTAGACAAATTTGTTCACCTATCTTGGTTCATTGAAGTCTCTATGAGCTCCTTGGCTTGGCAATGGGTCCTGATCCTAGAAGCTTTTATGCCTGATTAATTGTCCACATTAGGCAGGGGTTTGCTCATTAGTTTCGTGCAGGGCACACTGCCACTCGCAGCAAGCCTGGGGTGGAGAGACAAGGTGTTAACTGTTAATAAACTGCACTGTGCTCCTTGCTTTTGAAAAAGCTTAGCCCACTAAAAGCAGTGCACATTCCAGCACATTTTCAAGAGAACCGGCAGAAATACAATTCCCCACCCCACCCCATGTATAAAGCAACACAACTAGCCACAGATTCTTATCTTATTCTGAACTCCGCAGGGAAAATTTCTACCATCCTATACATATATCTCCCAACAGAAATGCACTGGGTATTATTCAGGCAACCAGTCTTGGTTTTTCAATCCGTCGTGTCAACTACTTTAAATCATGTGAGCCCTAGCATTTTTAAACAAAAAAAAAGCAGCAAATTAAAGTTCATCTGTTTCCACAAAAGATATATTTTGCTGAGAATGAGAAAGCCCTTTTCAAAGAGTCAGAGCTCTCTTTGGGGCTTGGTAGAAAAGGACATTTACATCCCGGTGAATTAAAATATCCCAAATTTACTTTCTTGCTAATTAGGTCCAGTGGCAGGCAGGTCCCTCCCCCACCCCAGTCCTCCCCGATTAGGAATTCAGCGGTATGCAGTGCCTCTAGAACTATTGCTTGCCTCCTTGACAGACAGTTGGGTCTCCTCCAGAATGTTTCAAAACATCAAACTACTGTTTTTCATACTAGCAGTTTGGAAAACATGTGGCATACCGATGCCGGTTGATGCACAGTCCTATAGGTGTCATTAGAGCTTTGTGGCAAAGGTGACTTTACATCCTTGCATTGCTATCTATACCAGTTGAATAACCTTTTTTTTAAAACAACAACAACAACAACAACAACAAACCACTGTAGAAGAAAATAGTCTCTCTAGGTAGGGTGGTCGCATGTCCTCTTTTATAATAATCATCTTTGAACTGCAAAGCTGGAAAGAACCCTATGGATCATTGAGTCCAGCCTCTGTCAGGGAGGCACCATGGGGAATTGAACTCTCAGCCGTTGGATCTGCAGCCAGATGCCTAAACAACTGAGCTATGGAAGACTGTATTCCCTTGGAAAGGCTCCCACAGGGCAGTCTTCCCTTCTGGTGGTGTCTTCTGTTGAGGGTAGTCAACATCTGGTTTATAATATAAACAGCACAAGGAATTAGATTGGGGAGCTTAAAAGTTGTCCAGCTTTAGTGAACAGGATTTGGGCTACAGAGTCACCAGCAGGCACACAGGCCACCTCCTCAGTCTTTCCAGAAGAAAATAGATAAAATGTACAGATGAAAATACAATAAAATAAGAGTTAAAACAATAGCCACAAAATAATAAAATCTGTTTCAGTTATGAAAATCCTTTCTTGCTTTGCCTGTGCAAGGCATAAATGAGCACATTCAGTTTTATGCAAATCCGAACCCTCTTTTCCCTTTCTGTTTGGTGATACACGTCTTTCTTTTTGGAGATGCAGAAGCAGCCAGCCTACCTGGAGGGATCCTCAAGCAGCTGGATGAAAACAGAAGAAGTGAGATGAGGCTATCTTGAAGGGAAGCAAAGGGATACAAAATGAAGCAACAAAGGATTCAGTTTCTAGCCACTGCCGTTTGTCAGTGGGAAAACGCTTCCTCCAGATTCTGCAGGGCTGCAACTACAATTCATGAATGGTGAAGGACGAGGGCTCAAACTCAGAGATCGCCGGTGCCCACAGAAATCTAAAAAGGTGATGCCAAAAGGCTCCGGACATTAGAGAGGGCTTTTCAGGGACTTACAACTAAGCAGATCATGGCACAATCAGCAATTCACACAAGTATAGAGAAGGATGAATACAAAAGAAGAAACTGTCACCAAGCAAATTGGATGAGAGTATTTACTAGCCCATAGCAGCAAAAGGGGAGTGCTAATACACTCCTCTTCTAATCATAGAGGTTTCCATTTCAGCTTAGAGTGTTAACTTCCTTCCTTCCTTCCTTCCTTCCTTCCTTCCTTCCTTCCTTCCTTCCTTCCTTCCTTCCTTCCTTCCTTCCTTCCTTCCTTCCTTCCTTCCTTCCTTCCTTCCTTCCTTCCTTCCTTCCCTCCCCTCATCATATTCTCAGAGCAGTTCATAAACAGAAGAAAACAACCAAAACATACATTGGAGGAGAGCTTTGTGGATACCCTGAAACAAGTGGGTTCTAGATCAAATCAAGCCTGCACTATCTCTGGAGGCAAAACTGTTGAAGGCAAAAATGATGAAGCCGAGGCTGTCCTACTTTGATCACATAATGAGAAGGCTTTTCTCTGGAAAAGACAATAAGGCTGAAGGCAGCAGGAAAAGAGGAAGACCAAATAAGAGATGGATTCACTCCCTAAAGGAAGCCATAGGCTTTTGTTAACAAGATTTGAGCAAGGCTGTTGAAGACAGGATGTTTTGAAGATTACTCCTTCAGAAAGTTGCCGTGAATTGGAGGTGACTTGACAGCACATAACAACAAAAGCATCTTAACCCTGAGATGACAAATCTGTCAGTTTCACTTTATCCCACATTCCAGCACACTGTCTATCCTGCTAGAAGGAAATCTGCATATTTTGCATATATAAAATAAAATAAAATAAATGCAGGATGTCCACCCATCTCTAATCTGTATCAGCCAGATTTCTATGCAACCCTATCTGGTAATTCCCAGTGAACTGAGCTCTAAACAAGCATGAATATGCCTCTCACTGAACATGTAGTAGTTGTCTTTTGTCACATTCTAGCCTGGAGACAATTCCTGCCTCTATGCGTATGTGTGCAATATCATGAACAGAAAATGGTGGGCATTAAGCATGTGCAGTGTTTTGCACTTTGGACAAAAGTGCAAAACCAGGACAAATCAGAGGTATCTGTGCTGCTGTTCAGCCCGGGGCAGAGCAACACCACAGTGAATACCTTATATCCGATTTAGCGTGTGTAGGGTTAATTTGAATTGAGGAAAGAGGAACTTGAAAGCAATACAGTAGATTGAGCTGCTGGCAGCAAAGGAGGGAGCAAGTCAGAGCTGAACCCCCAGATCTCCTGTGGGTGCTCCAATCATTGAGGTGCTGTGGTGGTGGGGGGCTCAGGCTGAGGTCATCACGCTGTATATCTATCCTTCTGAAGACACTCCCCCAACCGTTTTGCAGTGATCTAGGATGAAAGGAAAGACTTGCATGGCTGTTTCGATACCTGTTTTGCATTCCCTCATATTGTTCTCTCCCTCATCTTAGCTTCATCAGTTTTACTGAAATATTATTTGATTACAATTGAGCATGATGTTGACTGTGGAAGGATGATTGCTGTAAAGGCTTTGGGTGGAGAGAGGATATCAGGATCATAACTATTTGTGTTCCTCCCCATTCTCAGGATTAAAAAAAAATGGAGATCAAGAAACACAGAGGTAATGCCATGGACTCAGGGTTTCCTAAAGAGCAGAGGGCGGGTTGTGTATGCACTTCTTTTAGTAAAGAGTGATGGTGGTGGTGGTGTTTCTATAGACTGCTCACGTGCATATATGCTTCTCTATGTAAGAGAATGGAAGCTTCTCCTAGCTTGGAAAGCACATTTTACCACTACTTTTAACCTAGCAATTTAATTTTCAGAACAGAGCAAAAGTGGTTTTGTTTACATGTCTTCATTGTAGAGCAAAGCCAGACATGTCTGTGATCAGAAGTGAAAGAATATCAGAGTTAGACAGACAGATTGCACTTGGACTTTTGTGTCTGAGAAATAAAATTTCCAAATGAATGTTATTCTGTAATCCTGGAAAACAGTAACAAAACAAAGCAAGCTGCTATGTAAAAATAAATCAGATTAACAAACAAACAAAGAAAAAAGACCCCTGCTGTGCACTTAGAGGCTTTCAGCACTTAAGGAATTCCCTTTATATTGATGGATTATATGTAACATCTGTTTTTCCCCCCAGCTTCATATTTTGATAAGCTTAAATTTAATTTACGTCCCACCAAATCAGTGGAAATTTTGTAACTCAGCATATATGTATGGTCTATTGATTCAGTGGGTCTGCTCTGGTTGAATCTCAACATTGGATTTAGGTCATCATAATGTCTAGATCCCCCTTCATGGATTGGTGCCTTGTCATGGTGAAGGGGCTTGAGTAATTCAGAGAAGCTATGGGCTATGCCGTGCAGGGACACCCAAAACGGACAGATCATAGTGGAGAGTTCTGACTAAACGTGATCCACCTGGAGCAGGAACTGGCAAGCCACTCCAGTATCTTTGCCAAGAAAACTCCATGGACAGAAACAAAAGGCTAAAAGATATGACGCTGGAAGATGAGCCCCTCAGGTCGGAAGGCGGCCAACATGCTACTGAGGAAGAGCGAAGGACAAGTACAAGTAGCTCCCGAGCTAATGAAGTGGTTGGGCCAAAGCCGAAAGGACGCTCAGCTGCGTACGCGCCTGGAAGTGAAAGGAAAGTCCGATGCTGCAAAGAAGAATACTGCATAGGAACCTGGAATGTAAGATCTATGAACCTTGGTAAGCTGGATGTGGTCAAACAGGAGATGGCAAGAATAAACATTGACATTCTGGGTGTCAGTGAACTAAAATGGACGGGAATGGGCAAATTCAATTCAGACAATTATCATATCTACTATTGTGGGCAAGAATCCCGTAGAAGAAATGGAGTAGCCCTCATATTCAACAAAAGAGTGGGAAAAGCTGTACTAGGATACAATCTCAAAAATGGTAGAATGATTTCAATATGAATCCAAGGCAGACCTTTCAACATCACAGTAATCCAAGTTTATGCACCAACCACCGATGCTGAAGAGGCTGAAATTGACCAATTCTATGAAGACTTACAACATCTTCTAGAACTGACACCAAAGAAAGATGTTCTTGTCATTATAGGGGACTGGAATGCTAAAGTAGGGAGTCAAGAGATAAAAGGAACAACAGGTAAGTTTGACCTTGGAGATCAAAACGAAGCAGGGCAAAGGCTAATAGAGTTTTGTCAAGAGAACAAGCTGGTCATCACAAACACTCTTTTCCAACAACACAAGAGGCGACTCTACACATGGACATCACCAGATGGGCAATACCGAAATCAGATTGATTATGTTCTCTGCAGCCAAAGATGGAGAAGCTCTATACAGTCAGCAAAAACAAGACCTGGAGCTGATTGTGCCTCTGATCATCAGCTTCTTATAGCAAAACTCAAGCTTAAACTGAAGAAAGTAGGAAAAACCACTGGGCTAGTCAGGTATAATCTAAACCAAATCTCTTATGAATACACAGTGGAAGTGTAGAACAGATTTAAGGAACTCGATTTGGTGGACAGAGTGCCTGAAGAACTATGGATGGAGGCTCGTAACATTGTACAGGAGGCAGCAACAAAAACCATCCCAAAGAAAAGGAAATGCAAGAAAGCAAAGTGGCTGTCCAACGAGGCCTTACAAATAGCAGAGAAGAGAAGGGAAACAAAATGCAAAGGAGATAGGGAAAGTTACAGAAAATGGAATGCGGACTTCCAAAGAATAGCAAGGAGAGACAAGAGGGCCTTCTTAAATGAACAGTGCAAAGAAATAGAGGAAACTAATAGAAAGGGAAAAACCAGAGATCTGTTCAAGAAAATTGGAGATATTAAAGGAACATTTTGTGCAAAGATGGACATGATAAAGGACAAAAATGGTAGGGACCTCACAGAAGCAGAAGACATCAAGAAGAGGTGGCAAGAATACACAGAGGAATTATACCAGAAAGATCTGGATGTCCCGGACAACCCAGATAGTGTGGTTGCTGACCTTGAGCCAGACATCCTGGAGAGTGAAGTCAAGTGGGCCTTAGAAAGCATGGCTAACAACAAGGCCAGTGGAGGTGATGGCATTCCAGTTGAACTATTTAAAATCTTAAAAGATGATGCTGTTAAGGTGCTACACTCAATATGCCAGCGAGTTTGGAAAACTCAGCAGTGGCCAGAAGATTGGAAAAGATCAGTCTACATCTCAATCCCAAAGAAGGGCAGTGCCAAAGAATGCTCCAACTACCGTACAATTGCACTCATTTCATACACTAGCAAGGTTATGCTCAAAATCCTACAGGGTAGGCTTCAGCAGTATGTGGACCGAGAACTCCCAGAAGTACAAGCTGGATTTCGAAGGGGTAGAGGAACTAGAGACCAGCTTGCTAACATGCGCTGGATTATGGAGAAAGCCAGAGAGTTCCAGAAAAACATCTACTTCTGCTTCATTGACTACGCAAAAGCCTTTGACTGTGTGGACCACAACAAACTATGGCAAGTCCTTAAAGAAATGGGAGTGCCTGACCACTTTATCTATCTCCTGAGAAATCTATATGTGGGACAGGAAGCAACAGTTAGAACTGGATATGGAACATCTGATTGGTTCAAAATTGGGAAAGGAGTAGGACAAGGCTGTATATTATCTCCCTGCTTATTAAACTTATATGCAGATTACATCATGCGAAAGGCAGGACTGGATGAATCCCAAACCGGAATTAAGATTGCCGGAAGAAATATCAACAACCTCAGATATGCAGATGATACCACTCTGATAGCAGAAAGTGAGGAGGAATTAAAGAACCTCTTAATGAGGGTGAAAGAGGAGAGCGCCAAAAATGGTCTGAAGCTCAACATCAAAAAAACTAAGATTATGGCCACTGGTCCCACCACCTCCTGGCAAATAGAAGGGGAAGATATGGAGGCAGTGACAGATTTTACTTTCTTGGGCTCCATGATCACTGCAGATGATGGCAGCAGCCACGAAATTAAAAGACACCTGCTTCTTGGGAGGATAGTGATGACAAACCTAGACAGCATCTTAAAAAGCAGAGACATCACCTTGCCGACAAAGGTCTGCATAGTCAAAGCTATGGTTTTTCCAGTAGTGATGTATGGAAGTGAGAGTTGGACCATAAAGAAGGCTGACCGCCGAAGAATTGATGCTTTTGAATTGTGGTGCTGGAGGAGACTCTTGAGAGTCCCCTGGACTGCAAGGAGAACAAACCTATCCATTCTGAAGGAAATCAACCCTGAGTGCTCACTGGAAGGACAGATCCTGAAGCTGAGGCTCCAATACTTTGGCCATCTCATGAGAAGAGAAGACTCCCTGGAAAAGACCCTGATGTTGGGAAGTGTGAAGGCAAGAGGAGAAGGGGACAACAGAGGACGAGATGGATGGACAGTGTCATCGAAGCTACCAACATGAATTTGACCAAACCCCGGGCGGCAGTGGAGGACAGGAGGGCCTGGCGTGCTCTGGTCCATGGGGTGACGAAGAGTCGTGCACAACTTAACGACTAAACAACAAAAAATGTCTAGACCAATAGTTTCCAATAATGGGTCCCCAAGGTTTTCTTGGACTAAAACATCCAAAAGCCTTCACCACTAGCTGTGCTGGCCAGGATTTCTGGGAGTTGTAGTCCAAGAACATCTGGGGACCCAAGGTTGAAAACCACTGGTCTAGATGCAGCATAAATGCTATGATGGAAAGCAAATCTAAATCTAGCTGCACAGCTTGTGGACCTCTAGATGTAGTGCAGCTTTCACTATCCCTTATTATGGACTATGCTGACTAAAGCTGATGAGATAGATAGTCACCCAACACTCATCTACTTTCTACTCAACTCTCAATTCAATGGTGAAAAAGAACCTATAATTAGCAAGAAAGCAGGGAAATAATCCAGAGCACCTTTTGTAGCTTAACCCGTAACTGCATTGCTAGAATCCGGCCAAAAGTGTGGCGGAAGAGGGTGTGATGGACTGCTTGGTGATGCTGGGAGATGGATGTGGCTCCTTGACCTCGCTTTGGAATAGCCATTGATTTTGTACGATGACAGCTGAGCAATGCTTGTGGGCGGGGGTCAGCATCAGCTAAACTGAGCACCTGCCTCCTTGTTTTCGCATAGGAGCAGGCAGTGGAGGTTACCTTCATGTGTTGTGAGGGTTAAAGCCCAGGACAAGGTTGTCTTAAGAAGGTGACTTCCATAAAGCTTTCCCCCACACACCCTTAGATAAATGTGTGGGCAGCAAGGGAGGCTGCAAAATCATGATGGCCTGAGATGCACAACAGAAAGGAAAGGCTAGCGCCCTTACCCGCACGGTAAACTCAAAAATATAACATAAACTGTAAAAAGCTCTGGCGAGAGGCAGAAAAATCGAAGACTCTTTCACAGAGAAAGAAAACTGAAGACCAAATTATCCTGCAGTACCAGCTCCAGCTTTCTCCAAAAGCTGGACATAGCACTGCCCTCCATCACATGTGTTACATGGCTTATAGGGAAGGAGCTGTAGCGTAAGCATCTGCATTAAAGATAAAATTCCTCTGAAATGTAGCATTTGAAAACCCCAGGGAAGGCACCAAAGCCTGACGAATGACATATGCTGAGCCAAGATTTCTCAGAAGACATTTTTCTGAGAAACATGGTCAGATTTTATTTTCTCTTACCTCCCAAGAAACAGAAGACCCCTTTGCAGATGGGCCCCAACCGCGGCTCATGGGGAGACCAACTTTTGAGAAGTTGTCAGAGAATTTCTCCTTCTCCCCCTAAAGAGATCTGGTAAAATGGTTCATCCCTCCCCGAGTTCTCTTCACACTAACGGAGTGGAGAATTTCAAACGGCCATTTGTGCACAGCCATACCAGGCCTTCCCCAGAAACAAACTAAGATTTTTTTAAAAAAATATATATAAAAAGAAGGGTTTTAAGAAAACAAAATAGACCCTTAGATAAAGAATGATTGAAAACGGCTGTGGCTTTGTGCATTTACTTGTAGTCCTAAACAATTGCAATGGTAAGATAATTCAGCCTTTACAACCTGTGGAGAAAGCTGAATCTGTCTCATTTTCAGCATGAGGCAATACATGAAACCCACTTGGGGATCCTGGGAAAAGCTCGTTCAACACTCACTTTATGCTTCGTTTTGTTTTTCTCCTCCCATTGCCGGGCCGACGTGAACCCTGACAGACATCCAATCCTCCTGGTTTCCCCACTTGTAATGAAATATACAGGAGCAAAGGCCCCATTAGAAGAACTCAGTTACACGTCTTCCCTTAGTTCATTATTGCAGGGGAATCATAGGAGTTATAAAAGTGAGTTCTCAGTTCCCCACTGTATGCTGTAAAGGAAACTGCAGGGTTAGTCAGCTTTATGTTCAAAGTTTTGCATCACTGTTGCGCGGGCTGCTAACAGACTGTCACCTCCAAAACATTGACTAGCTTGAGAACAAATAACAAACAGGTTTTCTTTTTCCCATTTATGGAACCTGAGGCACAATCTACTTCAATGTTTGCCTCTCTGAAATGAACTAAGGACTGTGGAAAAGCATCCAAGGCAAGGCTGTGGACATGAGAACTTCCCTGTGGGTCATGCCTTTATATTTTCTTCCTATGCAGAAGTACTTAGAAACATGCCGGGAAGTTCATGAATATCAATATTAGACAATGTTTCTTCTTCCTTCCTTCCCCTCCAAAAGTTTTTTTTTTTTTTTTTTTTAAGGAAAAGAAATCTGCTGATAAGTATTCTGGGTGCAAATGAACTTTACTAGAAATACAAAGTTTCATGAGCAGGTCTATGCGAATCATTAACTTTTCAAAAGGCACCAGTTCCCTTCTGTCACTAATGACATGCGTTACAGTTTAATGTAACACTACTTTTAATTATCAGAGCCCTTTCTTTTAAATATCAAATTTCCCCTTTCTAAATTGTCCTGAGTTCTCTTTACAGTCTCATCTGTCACTGTAAATGTCATCATTTTATTCCTCCTTTGGATGCCGTGACAGGCCCTCTCTTATCCCTAACTTTATCTCTTTTTCCATCCTTTATTGTACTACAAAGATCCCTTTTTCGTAGTTTACAGCTGTATCTGCTTTCCACACGTGGCAAATGATTGCCTCAGTAAAGGTATTTTCTGTTTCAATCTTGCATTTTCCCAAGGGAGAACAAAAAGGGGACCAGCTCTCTGGAGTTGGTTTCACTGAGAAAATTGTTTAGAATTGCCTCATTCCTCAACAGATTAACGAATGCATACAATCCCAGCTTAAGTGCTATTGTACAGCACAATTTATCCATTATACTTTGTCCTTTCCATTTGTAAACCCCCCCTCACCAATTAAAGTAATACAGCCTTCCCATACCTGCTCCCAATTAAATCCAAGCTGCATTACCTGCCTTGATGCAGCTGGTCACACATTCCTACCACTTACCAGCATTCATTAGAGCCTTTTCATTATAAAAGGGCTGGTGGCAGGAATTCAAGCTACTGGCTTTATTTAGAGTCCACCTAAATGATCGGCTTTCAGCGCCAGGTCTCCCTAAGAAGAGGATTAAGCCAGCTGAGGGAGAATTCATACAGTAGCAAAATATCATTGTTCCAGCTTTGATCGTGTCTTCTTAACCTTGGTGTATCCTAAAGACAAAAAAAGGAAAGAAAAAGCACCATCCATGTGCAAAAGACAGCTGGCCGTGATTGAATGATGAGAGCTAATAAGAACAATGTTCTGTGCTCCCAGTTTTATTTCTTTCTATCCCTAGGCTCCTGAGCCCTTTACACTGGGGGAAAACAATAGCTGCTATACAAAATGATTCCCCTTTACAGATGTGCTTTGTCATTAACCACTAAGGCTTCACTGCTGCCGGCTGGCTCAGTGCTGCTTGGGAACCGTTTCCCTTATCAAACTGAAATAAACAGTCACTGAGGAAGAGAGAGAAAGAGATCCTAAAGACAGAAAGTTAAAATAATACTTACTTAAGGATTTGATTCACTAAATGCACAGTGTTCTGCATATTAGGATTATACATGATCTAACTGTTTAATGCAATATTAGACATACAGGATTTCTGAACACAGAAGCAAAATAAATAGCTGCTGCTAACAGTCCTAGTCCAGGCACACTGCTACAATTAATTGTAATCTGTGTAGTGGGCTTTGAACATAATCCAGTTATACTTTGTGTTCAGAGAATATTCTGAATCATACAGGCCCAGTCTTTTCATGCCTACTCATACAGCTCAAGCATAATTGGTTTCTTTCTTCTTGCATTTACACTGTATCTTGGAAATAACAAGTTATAATTAATTAATTACTTGTAACTAATTCCTTTTCCTAACGATTGAGAAATACTTGTATTACATTCCAATTTCAACCTAATGAAAGACAACTTCACTTCATGTTGTAATGGTTACTTTTTAGTTACTTGTACAGTAATGGGAATGTGGCCTCACTGAATAGTGAAGTGAGAACATCACCTGGTTCATGTTCTGTCATGGGTTTTGAGAAGACAGCAGGATGGAAAAGAGGCCAGTGTGTTTTACACTGTAGGCCTTTTTAAATTAAAAGTAACCAGTGTCGTGTAGTGGGTAGAATGGCAGACTAGGATTCAGGAGAAGTGGGCTCAAATCTCTGTTTGACCCTGGAAACTCACAGGGGTGGTGGTGGTAGCGATAAAACAATACTTTAAATAGCTCTCATAGCTTGAAAACTCTATTAGGGCCACCATAGTTCAGATGGGACTTGACAGCTCATAACAACCAACAAATTATTTTAGCTGTCCTTCAGAACAGTAGAATAAAGACCTCCTTTAACCATTTTAACTATAATAATAATAGCTACTTTGTGGTGAGTGAAAACAAATCCGTAACTAATTTTTAAATGTAACTTCCAGGCCTTGTTATTTAAACACTTTGAAGATGTGTCAGGATAACCATCTTTTCCTGGGAGGTGATAGGCTTGTTTGCATGATATTTTCCTAGACTCTCCCACCCTGGTTCAGTGGCTGTGGGGCTCATCTAATTCCCTTGCCAGTATAGGGATTCATTGGATTGCTCTCAGCCTCTCCTCACCTATCAGAATATGCCTGAATATATCTGAATGTACGATATGCAAAAAGTCTGCTCACAACCTGCATTTGATCCCAATGGATTTAAGTAGCCAACTCAAGTTTGATTCAGCCTTGCATCCTTCCGAGGTCGGCAAATTGAGTACCCAGTGGCTGGAGGGGGCAATGTGCAGCCTGCATTATTAAATTGTAAACCACCCGGACAGTGCAAGTGCTATGGGGCAGTCTATGTGTTAGGCCTGCAAGACTCACCCGTTTCTCTTCCTAGGCCTTGTGGCATCACCTCAAAGTCCTTCCTTTTCCTGATAGTGCAGAGTCATACACAGAGCTGAGAAACTGTACACCTGGAGGGATGAAAAAGCAGTTGTTGAAATGCAGAGAGAGCAGTTGTCAGCCTTCCCTTCCTATAATCTTGCCCCCCTCCATGCTACGTTAATTGGCTAGAGAAAATGGAAATTGTTGTCCAAATCAACTGGAAGGAACCTGGTCTGGGTAAACCCACCTAGAGCCTTAGGAAGAGTATGCAGCCACCTGGAAAAATAACTCTATTTATATCAACTGTTTAACCTCAGTCATCCAAGCTGTGTCATCACATCCATTTGTATCTAGTGCAGTAAGCTTTAACAAAGGGGTCCAAGAAGAGATGTGCTGAATGAAGAGAAGGCAATCTATGGCATCGCTGCTCAGTTAGAGGACAAATAAATGTGTTGTTTTAGGCGAAACCTCCACATGATTTCTAATTTCTACCAGTACAAATATGGAGTGATGCTTTTTAGTATGGGTGCCTGTGGAAGTTAGTTTTCCCCCAGATGAAAGTCTCTGCTCAGGCACTTTCATCCCCAGATGAAAGGCCAGGTTTTATTTATCTCCCCCCCCCCCCAAAAAAAAAAACCCCTTTGCTATGAAGACCACATTCACAGGCAATCCCTTCTGGGACTGGTGAAACTAGTTGCCAGTAGGGATGCAAATCTTCACGTGTTACTCTTGCAGGCAAAGCTTTTGAACCAAAACATATTCAAAAGTTTTCTCTGCCAGTGCACAAGATGATGACAGTTTTTCTGCATTTTTGTATTTTTTGCACTTTTTAGTGAAAAAGTCACTGAAGTGTGTGTGTGTTTGTATTCTGGAGAGAAAGCATGTGAAAAATACAAGGTTTTAAACAGAAAATGTAAGGCTGTTGTGCAAAAAAAAAAAAGGGAAACACACACACAAACCCACATGTTCTTGCAGGAAACAAAATGCTGGTTTGTTTGTTTGTTTTGCTCATGTGTAAGAATGAAAAATCTTACAGTAGATGCCTATTTTTTTCAACAGTGTGTTGAGAACCCCCCTTTTTTATAAAAAAATTCAAAGACAAAAAGATTCAGCAATATTTGATACATCCCTATTTGCCAGTCCCTGACTCCCAAAGTTTTGACACCCTGTCCTGTGAAATCCAGCAACCTGTCCCCCAAAATTTAAATTTCTATTCACTCTGGAGGCTGATAATAAACAGATAACCCATGTTACTGGTATTTGCAATCTGGAGAGAAAAGACCCAGCTTATCCGGTCATTGGCATCTTCAAACACATCCTAAGGACTTGTCCATGAAATACAGGAAGCAGAATAGTGAATGGTTCACTTGTGACTACAGAAAGGTTAGGGGTGGAAAAATGTAAGAAGTTCTATCGTGTCAAGTTTTGAGCTATAGAATTCAGACTTATCCCCATTTGGCACCAGCTGAGTAGCAATTCTTGACTGCACGTCTCTGCTCTTATCAAGGATCAACAACATATGCATATCCATAGTATCTCTGCCCCCCACACTTTCTGTTGGGGGAGGATGTATATTAGTGTTTTCCTCTCAATTAACTCCTAGGCAATTTTCCCAGCTAAATACATAACATCTTTGGCAAAGCGCCAAAGAAAATCTTAAGAGCCAATGCGAAGTTCTGCACTTACACAGGCAGCTTAGATTTTCATGTGGTGAACTGGATTCATGCCAGGAACTCCTTCCATAAAGCCAACAGTAGGAATGCAATGTCTATGCACACACGTACATGCACACACACACACACGCACACATTTAAAAAATAAGAAGCTTTACTTTAGATTTCCAGGGCCACTGCAGAAATGTGAAAATTCTGTAAAGTGAAAGAAAGATTTATCCTGGTATTAAATTAACCTGATTAGACCTTTATTTTATGAAAACTTATATTTCCGATAGCATAAATAAAAAAGACCAACACAGTAATCCTATGCTCCAATCACAATGTATGTATTGGGTGGACGATACCCTGACATGATGTCCACAAAACAGCTACCATGTCCTATATATGTTCAGCAGGAAACAAAGTTAATACATTAACAGCAAAAATGGCAGACATTCTGAAGCATTCATAAAAACTCTTCCAAGCCTCACCAGTCAGGCAGGGGCATGGAGGAAGCTTATGAGGATGTGCCATTCTATGCCCCTCTAAAGTAGGGATGTAAATCCGGTTTTATTCCATAGAATGACTGAGAACTAAAGATTTTGGGTGAGAAAGAGACTAGAAGGATTTTCACAGTACAGGGGGAAAAAACCATTTTTTTGGTGAACATGTCCAAGAAAGAGCTCTAAAAATGTTCTATTCTGTACCTCAGTACACTTAGGGGTGTACTCACTTTTGTTGCCAGCAGTTAGACATTAATGGCTGTGTGTTACGTTATTTTGAGGGGACAGCACATTTACACTGTTATACAAGCTGTGCACTCACTGCTTTACATTGTAGCCAAGCGTCATTTCTTCAGTGTTGTCACATGAAAAGATATACTAAAATATTTATGAAATGTGAGGGGGTGTACTCACTTCTGTGATATACTGTGTATATATATATATAAATAAAGTCTCAGGAAAGGGAAAAAAACAATGTTTTCATGAGGGTATCCAGCTTTCCTTCCTCTGTGTTATAGCAGTGTCTTGGTGAAGATCAGATACTAAGATGCACCTGTACAGACACAGTCAGAGGAACATTGGCATTGGAATCTTACCTCTGTACAATAATTTCACATTTGGGGATTGTTTTTCAAAAACTTTGCAGAAACCTTGCATTTTTTACAGAAAGCCTGGTGTTTTGTGCAAAATGAAAGCTTTGTAGGTTTTGTTTTATGGTGACAGAAAATACAGGAGATTGTTTTGCTTTTGCCTTTTTTCTGATGTTGTTGTTTCTTCTTGCTGCCTTGCAGGAGCAAAGGGATCTTGAATCTATGCACAGGTCTTTTCAATGGGGTGTTTTCAATTTGTCACTAGGCGTTTGCATAATATTTTACTTTTGAACCTTTTCCCTCTCTGGTTTAGATTTTGTAGAGGGAGAGTCTCTAAGAGATGCCCTTTCATTGCTGAGATCAGTATTACTCATCTGTCTTATACCTAGGCTTTTCAAAGTAGTCCAAGGTGCAAAGTATTTTTTCAGTTCCCAGCACTGCATTGTTTATTGGTCTTTATCCTACTTTTGGTAACAATATAAGAAGAACCCTGCTGGGTTAGAGGAAAATAACTTGGTCATTCTATTCCATGGGCTTTATGGCCTGATGTAACTGTATCATTTCATGGGGGGGGGGTGGACCCTTCACTGTTACAAACTAATAGTTATGAGTGATTGACACTGGAGGAAACTTATCTCCCAATTTTCTGCGTCCTTCATGTACCCCTACGGCAGCATCATTCATCTGAACTTCTAATTATCTGGACATTTTTTAATATTCTCCAACTCACTCAGATAGAGGACACTTTTCTCTGCATGTTAAATAAATACCGACTGTATGACCAAATAGTGCTGCATTTAGTTGAAAGGACAGCTCCCCGTGGAAAGAATTTTGACATTCAGATAAGCTGTAAAGTGGCCTTTTCAGTCTGAACTACACTTTTTAAACTGGACAATTAAAAGCATGAATACAGGAGGAAAGGCAATAAAAATGAACCATTAGGAGGATATGATCCATAGTTTAAGATGTACAGAATTCTGTACCACTACTGTACTGAAGAGCTGAATAGAACTTAACATAGGCAAGTCATAAGGACTTTAATCTCTGTGGGGTACTCAGGTCTTCTCTTTTCATTCTTCATCATCTAAGGTGAATACAAGCATCACCTTTTAGTTGAAAACCCTGCATGTGGTAGTCTGTTGAACAAGATAAGATGTATTGAAAAGACAAAAACGTTCCTCCTAATCTTAGCCTGTGCATGGCCAGTGGTTGTTCTCTCAAATTCTCTGTCAGCCAACTAGAATAGAAAGATTAAGGGCTGAGTACTTCCCGAACTACTGCTCTTCAAACTGCAGCTGCAAAAAAATAAATAAGGTGAATCAAGTACACATGCGGCATTAAGGAAAAGTAGACTCCAAGGCCCCTTCCTTAAGCTTTTGCTATAAATCCTCTTGCCTGTATTATTTTTGGCATGGGTCTTTTCCAGCTCATAACAGATCCATTTTTCAAAGGAGGCAACTGCAGTGTTGAACCCAGGAATCTTGAGAAGGGTGATGGTGTCTGTGCCTTACTTCTTCGTTCCCAGCTCATCTCATTGATGACAAAGGCAGTTTTATTTTCGACTCATTTGGAATATTTCTGGAGGGTAGCTGAAAGGCTGCTTTACCTTAGGAGATAAAATGGCTTGGGAATATGATAATAAAAGTAATGTTCATGATCATCATCACGATAATTGCTGCCGTTGTTGCTAGCCACCAGTTGTCTCCCGATCAGTAAAGGAGTCATCTGCTAAACCTTTTCGGGTGTCTGATAAATCTTTACATCTCTGATGAAAAAACAGGAAGCAAAGCAGTTTAAAAACAAAGAAACAAACGTTGACAACTCTTGCTTAGATCTCACATTTCCACATAACTTTACCAGATGATAAATGTGAATATAGATATAATGCAAAGGTCCCTGTTATTGTCCAGGATGTCACTATATGCTGAATCAAGAATATAACACTTGCAGGAATTGTGCTTCCTGAATCAGATTTCTTAGGACATGTGTTTTCGTTCTCATTCAAAGACTTTCTGATTTACCTTGGTTCCAAATCCAGACCAAGTTATGGAAACAGAAAAGCTTCAAGACTCACTGATTACAACTTAAAAATAAATGATGATCATGATGTTCTTTTCTTCCTGTCAGGACTCCATGAAATCTGAAGATTATCATATGTCCTCGGAAGAGTTTGGGCTTCCCAAACTATTGACAAGTATAGGTACAATGGGATACATCTTTAGAATAATTTTTTTAAAATACAGGGACTTAAAAAAAATTCTTGATAGAATGGAAAGACATTTGAAGTGTTAATTGCCTCTTCAGAGGGAATCAAGGCTCCACATGTCATACAAATTTTATATATTTGTGCAAGAACAGCCATTACATTATGAGGGTATCAAGCTTCTATATCTCCAGGTTCTTTGTGGACCACAGTTCAAGCAAACAACATGAAGATGACCTTAAATGACAAATCTATGAAGTTTCAGAAGGATGAGTGTGGTGGGGGAGCAGTTCATTTTCATATCCCGCCCACAGTTTTTGGCAAGTTGTATGAAAATGACAAATGTTACCGAGGCGCCCATAAACAAGAATTCTGCAACATTTCAGAAGCTTTGGTGCACAAACCTAACTGTGAGGATGGTTGAAAATCAATGGCTGAAATCCTGTTGCTTAGTATTTTAAGTCACACTAAAGTCGGCCCATTGAATCAGTGGGGATTTAGTGAGTTACATCCTTTGTATGCTCCATTGATTCAAGTGGGCTTACCCTAGTTGTGACTTAATATGCTAAGCAGCAGAATTTAAGCCAATGTGAGGTAGATTTTTAAAGTAGCAAAGCATGGTACTTTTGGAAGAATGTCTATCCCAGGGTCCCCATTCTTGTCCCACCTTACCTCACCTCCAGTGCTGTCTAATGCACCTGCTCTGTCTATAGCTCCACGGCATTAAACGGGTCATCAACAGACAATTAAGCTATGCATAATCATTGTGTATCTGCAGCTGCTGTTTTGAGGTTGGAGGGGAAATGATCAATATTCCACCCTTCCTGCTGAGGATCTTCCTAAACATAGAGCTGACACTGACTGTATGTTGGAACCACCATGTGTTATCTTTTATGTCAGTTTTGCATTCAGTTCATTCTGAAGCTGCTTGGTCCACATTGTCGCCCATGTGGAGGTCAATGTGGTATGCCAAAATGCTAAGCTGTAAAAACTTGATAGCAATAAAATTTTCCAGGTGTGTCCAAGGTGAACATAATCAGAAGCAGCAAAGTTGCTGCTCTCACATGGTGCATATTTTTAATGTATATTTCTTTGTTTCCTTATTTTTTGCACCGATTCCAAAGTATAGGATTATGGAATTACACAAAAGCATTGGATGCTATGGAGTAGAAACGGCAGCACAAGGTAACTGAGGAGATCATTGTATAATGTCTTTTTCAGGGCTGTTGGTATGAATGTGTGTGTTTGTGCTGAAGTCTCGATGGCTGGAATCATAAACCACAGTAGACATAACAGGCAATTAATCCATTGTACTTTCACCAGCCTTTTGAAGCAGCTGGAACAAAACATCCGATGGATGATAAGTTCACCTATAATGTTGAGCTCTTTTCTCCTCAAAGTCATTGTAGATCAATCAATTTCTATTTGACTCCAGGCTAACTGCTTCATTTAGGCTGCCCACCTCATTCTAAATTTTAGGTGAGTCAGGTTTTTTTTTATAGGGGTTTTCCAATTGTAATTCACTACATATCTCACACAAAAACAATATACTAGCAATTTGTCTAAGTGTATACAGACTTCAGAAGGTTTTCCTGTTGAGGGCACATTAATTCCTACTGTCAGCCCATTAGGTGGAACCAGGGTTACAGAATTCCATACCCATGAAGACATCACTGTTTCTAATACTGATTCATGTTTTTCCCCATGCTCAAGCAAATGTAGTCAAAACCATGCCAATGATGTGCAACAGGGATGTGTCACCAGACTCAAAGTAACTATGACATTTGTAGGGGTATGCAAATCTTTTTTAAAAAATCAGCTCAATGACAATTCCATATGTTGACAAAAAATGTATCTACGCTACAGTTATAACTTTTATTATCACTTTGATTTTCATGGTTCCAGCTTATAGGAATCCTGTGATTTGTAGTTTAGTGTTGGGGCACTTAGAATTATCTCTGATCCAGTTCAGGACAGTTCTCTAGCACAAGAGTGGCCCTTCAAATGTTTTGGAATTCAGCTCCCAGAAACCCATTCTGCAGAACTAATGGTACAGAACTATGAGAGGTGAATTTCAAAATATGTGAATTTGTGAGCCAGAACCTCCTTATCTCTGTGATATATGGGTGCTGGAATTTTTTTTCTAATTGCTTAGTGGATGAGGAGAAAAAAGTTGTGTGCAAACAGGTATGCATAAGAGAGAGATCTCTGCCACTGAATATGGCTCAAAACATTTTTTAAATGAAACAGAAAAAGGTGCCAAAAACATGATGCATTAAGCACATGCTTTAAGGCACTTAAGCATGATTTTCTTTCCATAATCTTTCTTCCAGCCATGTACAACATGTGATGTCAGTCCAAATCAGGGATATGGCCTGGGAGTATTTATTTATTTTATTTTATTTATTATTAGATTTTTACCCCGCCCCCCTAGACAAAGTCTACTCGGGGCGGCTTACATACATATCAGTTTAACACTTTCGTCCCTATGCCATTTCCAAACAAAATTTGCTTTCCAGTGCTTCTATTTACCCCATGAAGATGAGACTTTCTATGAATAGCATTTAAGTGGGGGTGGGGGTGAGGAGGTAGCAGTGTGTATGTGTTTGTGTGTGTGTGTTTGAGAGAGAGAGAGAGAGAGAGACTGTTTTGGCAGGGCACCAAAAAAGATTTAGCCCTTCCTTTTGGCACCATGGCCTTGATTCAGATCAGTCACCCCTGCACAAACCCATGGCTGCTTTTTGTGAAAAACAGATAATAGATAATTGTAACAAGGTGTACTGTTCATGTTCAGTGTAATATGTAGCTTCATTCTCTCGCATGATAACATCTGGCCCCTTATTCATCCATCCCATTTGAGTCCTTGGGATGCAAATAACTGTATCTTCCAATGATGTCCATAATAAACTACCTCTCTCTTTCTCTCTGATTAAAGTAGGTGTACTTTAAAGCAATGAAATGAAGTGTGATCCTGTGTGCATTCAAAGCATATCACGATTTGTGGTTTAAAATGTTAAAGAATCCACATTAAGGAAGATGCTGTTGCATTTCACAGCATAATATGCATAAGTTACGTTGCAAGATCCAACTTTTTCTGCATTCTGTGTTGTCTTTGGAAAAATCAAATTCTCATTTCATATTAATATTCAGTATTCATATTGTATGTGGACACCTATGCAAACATGAATGTTCACATTGTCACATTGTTATGACATTAAAGATCACTGTTAAAAACTTTCATAAATTATCTATGAAGCTGTAAACTGGTTTTATCACTGGCATCGTACTTTTCAGAACTGTATTAAATATTTTTGTATAGAGTGTATCAACATAAAAGAACAAAGGGAATATGTAATGGCATTTGATTACTTTATGTTATATTTATGTGCATAAATTTAGTAAATAGCATGGTTTAGGATCATGTAGTAAGACTTTTCTGGAATACACAATAAAAAGAAGACTGCTGTGAGTTTTGGTGAATTAAATAAGGCAAGCAAAATCATGTGGTCAGATTCTATGTCATCAGTGGGGTTATTCCTGAGGGCTTGTTCTTCAAAACATAAACTGGAAACACTACAAACTGGAAACACTGACAGGGATTTTTGAACAGTTTATGAGCTGTACAATCCCAAACTACTGAAAAGGAGTCTGGACAAATATCATAGCTCTGGAACTGGAATAGGTAAATCTGTGCACTTCTGCTCTCACTAATAATTCTGTTTCATTAATGCATGAATTCACACGTTATCAAAGATGTTTATTTTAATCTATTAAAATAAGATGGACTAAATCTATAAAAAACATTTTAAAGTCATTTTCTGGATATAAAAACTGGCTGTTTTGTTCAGCTGTATTTCAAGGAAGAAACAAAATACTTTTGGATGCTAGAGGATTGGACTGGCCACCATTTTGTTTTGTTTCTCACAGAATATTCTAAGTGTTGTCTCAACCTGCAGAAATACAAAATGGTTGCCTCGTTTGCGATTCATGGGGACCACCATTGCAGCAATTGAATATCAACAGAAAACCCCACATTTTTACGGAGTAGGCAGAGCATTCTTTCAGCTGTTCATTTTATTTGAGAAGGGCAGTGTTCAGCATCCCTCCAGATAAAAACAAGTGATTGAACGAGGCTTGTTCAAAATATAAATTAGGCATGGGCTGGACAGAACAACTATCAGGTGAATACACAGATGGTTACATAATCATAGAGAGTGCTTATCAATGGCTCCTTCTTAAACTGGAAGGAGGCAAGAAGTGGGATACCCCAAGGCTTAGTCCTGGGCCTGGTGCTCTTCAACATTTTTATTAATGACTTGGATGAGGGGACTGCAGGAAATGCTTATCAGATCTTCAGATGGCACAAATTGGGTGACAGACCTAAAGCTCTGGAAGACAGAAACAAAATTCAAAAAGATCTTGATAGGCCAGAGCACTGGGCTGAAAACAACGGAATGAAATTTAACAGGGGCAAAATTCTACACCTAGGAAAAAGAAACCAGATGCACAGTTACAATATACTTGGTCCAGGAATACTACATGCAGGAAGGATCTTGAAATTGTTGTATGAGCTAACAGTGTGTTGTGGCTGCAAAAAAGGCAAATACTATTTTAGATGCCTTAACAGAAGTATAGTCTCCAAATCCGGTGAAGTACTAATTCTCCTCAGTTTGGCACAAGTTAGGCTTCACCTTGAGTACTGTGTCCAGTTCTGGACACTGCACTTTAAGAAGGATGCAGACAAAATGGAACAAGTTCAGAGGATCGTTGGCAACAAGGATATTCAGGGGATGGAAATCAAGACCAATGAAGAAAGACTGAAAGAACTGGACATGTTTAGTCTTGAGAAAAGAAGACTGAGCAGAGAGATGAGAGCACTCTTCGAATACTTGAAAGCAGGGATGTTAGCAAGTCTTTGGGTCCAATTCCCAAGCCCCCAGTCCAAGTCTATCAAAAATAAGCTTCTTTCCCCAGAAAAAAAGGGAGGGGTGGGTGGATTCCAAGTTGTGAGTCAAGTCCAAGTCATTGAAAAAGCCCAGAGTCGAGTCTGAGTTGAGTCATTGATGTGACTTAAGTCCAGCTTGAGAGTGAGTCCGGTGACTCAAGCTCCTATCCCTGCTTGAAAGGTTGTAATAAATAGGAGGGACAATCATCCCAAAGTGCACAACATGTGATAATGGACTCAAGTTACAGGAACCCAGAGTTCAAATGAGTATCAGGAAAAACTTCCTAACCGTTAGAGCAGTATGGCAATGGAACTAATTACCTTGGGAGCTTGTGAACACTTCAACACTGGAGGCTTCAAGAGAAAATTGGGCACTCATTTGTCAGATATACTCATTTGTCAGATATACAACAAATCCTCAAGTTCCCTTCTGTAGACCATGTGAATAAATGTTTGAATATTGGGGTGCTGTTATTAAAACAGACCATATGAAATTCCTACACATCACTGATCCTCATGAAAAGGGAAAAATAAGGGAAACAGTATTTAACAATACTAACAATGAATTTACTATAAAATATTTTATTGTTTCTTAGCAAATGCCTTTACAATATATAATATATAAAAAGGGGAAACTATTCCAATTTAATTTGAATTTTTAAAAATTAGAATAGCATTGGTTTCTCTACAGATTGTATAAATCTTTCACCTTTTACGTTACTGATATCCCCACCACCACCACCACTTGTTTGTTTGGGCTTCAGAAGGCCTCACGCAATGACATTTCCTATTGTTAGATCATTCTGAGAGTGTTTTTGTTTTTTTAAAAGGATAAAGAGAAGGAGGCTCAACTCAGATTCATATCTCTGTTTCCCACTTTCCTTTCCTTTGGCTTCTGCCTCTCCCCAACCCTGACTCTACACCAGCTGCTTCCTTCATCCCTCCTCCAATATTGCCTCTTTGTATTGTTTGTTTGGTCCCTTGTTCAACCATCTTTCCTCATCAGTGAGTCATCACCTTTCTATTATATTTGTAGTTCTTTCCTGTTTCCAAGTGATACAGCCTAGCAGACATGTTAACATTTCTCCAATGCATTGCCACTTAGGGATGTCAAGACTCCCTCTCCAGAGATTCTCTGAAGGCCCACTTATTGTAGGAATGTGCACTGGAATCTCACAAAGCCGAGAGCTGAACCTGAATTGGCTTCAGCTCATACAGGTCCCAGTCCTTCCCAATTCAAAATGGCATGCCCTCCAACCCCTTCAGATCCAGTTATGGACCCTACACATACCCTCCTTAGTGCTTCGGTTTTTGGGCAAGAGTTTTTACTGGTTTTTTGAGGGGAGAGGTGGGGTTGGCCAGAAATAATATGTCTGAAAGTCTTTGTTTATGTGAAAATGTCAAGGAATTGAGAGAAGGAGTGAAGAAAAGAGTGCGGTTGACAAGCTGGCAGAGAAACTTTTTAATTTAAGATATGTTTTATCAGGACTTCTTTAATCACTGTGCTTTCAGAGAATGATTGTGTTTTAGTTAAATATTAGATTGTTCCTTACTTAGACTCATAGGGTTATTGAGTCTAGCCAGAAATCTGCAGCTAAAGCACCCCTGGTAGATATCCACCCAAATTCTGCTTAAAAATCTCCTGTGCAGGAGAGCCAATTCTATTATTGAATGGCTCTCACTGTTAGTTCTTCCTAATGTTTAGTCAAAAGCTTCTTTCCTGTAACTTAAATTCATTACAAAAAAAAAGAAAAGAAAAAAAGGTAACATCCATCTTCCATAAGAGATTCCTTTCAAATATTTGAAGATGGATATGCTATCACCTCTTAGCCTTCTTTTCTCCAGGCTAAATATGCCAAGTTCCTTCAAACTTTTCTCATAGGGCTTGGTTTTCAAAACCCTAACCATTCTAGTTACCCTCCTCTGCTTCTCAATAGCCTTATTAAACTGTGGTGTTCAGAACTAGACACAGTACTCTGTGAGGTCTGTCCAAAGCAGAATATTACTTCCCTTCTGGAAGTGGACACTCTACTTCTGTTGATATACCCTAGTATAGCATTTTCTTTTTTTTTCCCCAGCCAGCTTTCATCCATTCTGTAATTGTGCATCCTATTTTTCCTGCCTAAGTTGAGTACTTTACACTTCTTTCCAGTTGGAATTCATTTTGTTTGCAGTAGTCCAGTGCTCTAACTGGTTAAGGTCCGATGAGAGACCTAGGACAGAACCCTACAGTACTCTACTTGCCATGCTCCTCTATAATGATGAGAAGCTATGGGAGAGCCCTCTTTGAGTGCAGCCTGTCAACCAGCTACAAATCTACAGTGTAGCATCATTTAACCCACATTTTACCAGTCTCACCACAAAAATATCATTATTTCTTATTTATTTTTATTTAAAATATTTTTACCCCTCCTTTCTCCTTAAAAAGGATTTCTTGGTTCTCATGGAGGATGTAGCTTCCTTTAACTGCCTCTACTCTTCTGAAATCTATTATTTTCTTTCTCTTGTTAGTTCCCCTGATCCAATACTTTTTCTTCCAAGAAAACACACGCATAAACTTTCTCACAGTGTTTTCTTTCACTGCATGTCTATATATGTGTGTGCACACAATCTCTGTGTTATCATCTAGGCTTTTTTTCCATGTCTTTTCCCCTTATTCCTTTCCATTCACCATATCAAGTTTTGTTCCAGGGTCCCCCCCCCCCCCGGAAGTGAGCAAATTGCTGCAACTCTTTGTTGTTGCCTCTGAGATTTCTAAACTTGTGTCTTTTCCTTACTATTAGGTAGTTAACTCTCCCTTTTCTCTTGTGTTTTAAAGGGATCACAGCTCTCGCTGCACTTGAAGATGGGCTATCACAACAGCAAATTTCATCCAAATCTGACAAACAAGAAAAGTCAGTTCTTTGATTTCCAGTAATAATCAGGGGGAGGCACAAACCTTCACATTTCTGAATCTTGACTGAGGTTCATTACTTGAGTCACACTGGTGTTGCTTTGAGCTGAATAGAGCTGTTTTTTTCAAGCCCTAATAGGAGTCAGAACTGCATCTTGTAGTCTGCGCACCTCTCCCATTTGTTTCGTTTGGCTTTCTCATGTGTTGCACTTCAGGTTTCTGGGGTTTCTGCAGCAATTATATTAGCGTTTCCAGCCTGGATGTTTATTATTATTGCTGGAATTTATTAATTGTACTGAGTTTTGGATTTTGCATTGGGATTTTAATGTGTGAGCAACCTTGAAAGAACTGTGTTTGTGAATAATGATAATAACTGCATTCCATCAAGTCAATTCCAATTTATGGCAACCCTTTCCAGGGTTTTCTAGGAAGAGGATACTCAGAAGTGGTTTACCATTCCCTTCTGAAGGCATCCTGAGACTTTGCAGCTTGCCCAAGGACACACAGGCTGGTTCTACTCACAGGTGGCCCAGTGGGGAATTGAACCTCCAACCTCTGGTTCCTCAACCAGATGCCTAAACCATGACGGAGGATTAAAAATATTTTTCAGTAAATAACAATAATTAAAAATAATACACAATGAGAAATGTGGTTGTGAGAGACAATTTTTTCTTGTTTCCAATGCTCCCTACTGTCACAGCATTATGTTTGTAGGTAGTAGGCATGTTACCAATCATTACCCTGTGTATGCCTCCAATAACTCTTGGTATTTTGTTCATTTGTCCATTCTTTCAGTCAAATATTGCCATTGCCAGGAAATAGCAAATGTCACCCTTTTAGGATTCATTCATGTTATGTTACTGCATTTCCCCACTCAGCCGTGTACTTGGATATGTACATGCTTGAAGAGAAAGACACCTAGTGATTGAGTAGTGGCAGTCACATACCGGAGTTTGTATTTGTACTGACTTCCCAGTTGACCTGGATGATAACACTGGAGCTTTTCAAGTGTTGTTGGATGGCTTGCAACTCATGCCCTCCCTCATAATTGCTACGTTGTTCAGGGAGGATGGAACTGCAATCCAATAGTATCTGTTTTCTAAGAAATTCAGCTGTGTAAAGCCACAGTTAGTGGAACATGGAAGTCATCAGGGCAACATTTCAAATAACAGAAGTACAATAAAACTGCAGGGATAGCTCACTGGTTTAGGCATCTGGCTGCAGAGCGAGAGATTGGGAGTTCAATTCCCCACCATTCCTCCTTGACAGAGCAGGACTTGACGATCCATAGAGTCCCTTCTAGCTCTGCAGTTCTAAGATGATGATGATACAATCAACAGCCAGAGCTATATGGGTTTTTATTTTCTATCCTGCTGTTTCCTGAAGAAGCTAATGACAGTCTATACGAGAGTCTCCCTCTTTTTGTCTGAGAAAGATTAGGCTAAGAGAATGGCTGCAGATCCATAAAGACTGTCAGTCTCAATTTCATTGTATTTCTTCAGATTCCACACTACCTTGAATACTCTGATCTCTCTTGGATGTCAGAAGCTAAACAGGGTTGGGCTTAGTAGGTACCTGGATGGGAGACCAGCAGGGCCTAACAAGGATCTCCAGGCAGGGTCAAGAAAGAATGCTGTCTGGAACTCTTAACAATGCTGCATGCACACATGTACACATGAATGCAAACACCCACACCAGGAGAAAAAAAAACCGTGGAAAAATATGTTGACAGTGATGGACTAGATGGATCAATGGCCTGAACTAAGTCTGAGGCAGCGTTTTCCATTTCCATCTGCATTCCTGACCCTTCTTCACTCATGTCAGGCAATAAGACTGTTGTCTCCCCCACCCCCAGTTCCAGCATGAAAACATTTATGCCTTTCTCATACATATTTTTCCTGGTGTACACCTTGGGATGCATCTGGCTGCAGAGCCAGAGGTTGGGAGTTCAATTCCCCACTGTGCCTCCTTGACAGGGGCTGGACTCAATGATCCATAGTGTCCCTTCCAGCTCTGCCGTTCTAAGATGATGATGATAATGATGGTTTCTCCCATGGACAAAACTAAGTATGTTCTTCAACTGTACACCTTCTTAGACATTCACATTAAGAAGCATGCATCTCATTAAAAAGTGTGCATAATTCTGACCCATTATATTTCCCTGGCCCCCCAAGATGCAGTACAAATCTTGTAGGTGTGTGGATTTCTGAGGCCAAGTCTTGGGAGAATGTCAAAATCATTACTTGCCAAATTTCTTTGGCAAGAAAATTTCTCCATGCCAAATTTCTTTTCCCTGCTTAACAATGACTAGCTCGGCTACATCAGATAAAGTTCACGGCTGAGGAAGATATGAACCCAGGTCATCTTGATCCGAACCAGAAACTGCATTAAAAATAATGTAGTCACATAATATTAAAGAAGTGGACTTTGAACTTCTAATAAACCTAAGGTTAAAAGGTACTTCTCGTCAGTCACTGACATTTATCTTTTTGTCTTTTAACAGTTCCTGAGCATTGTTCAAAAATTCACTAGGTAGTTT
The DNA here is from genome assembly GCA_037013535.1 of Intellagama lesueurii. Lineage (NCBI taxonomy): Eukaryota > Metazoa > Chordata > Lepidosauria > Squamata > Agamidae > Intellagama > Intellagama lesueurii. Next base: position 96,967,167 of record JBAJHW010000003.1, on the reverse strand, counting down.
TGTAGCGCAAGCTCCACTGAAATGAATGATATAGCTTAATCATTACGGGATTGTGGGCCAAATATCCAGTACAAGAAAAAAAATACATGTTACTGGTGAAAACAAAAACAAATAAACCAAGAGGGAACCAAAATTAATTTGGACTTCAGGATTTCCTCTGTGAGGTCCCTTCATTCCTTTGTATCACCAGACACTAAATTCTGTCAGTGAATACATTATTTAGGGAGATTTTAAAACAAAGAATTTCCTTAGTAATGCTCTGGCCTAGTTTATATGCAATGGTATGCCTTTATAATCCTTTAACGTACTTCAAAATGAATGTCAACTGAAGTTATATGTTCACAGCTGGGAAAAAGGAGCACAGGTAATGTGAGGTTTAAAGCCACAGCTGTATTGCGAATATACATTGGGGTCTCTTCACTGATACTATACAAAGAGTCAAAATATTAACTTAAAACACAAATGTATGTTATTTCATACCTTGGATAGTTTACCTTGCATAAAAAAACCACACGGCTGCAGTGAGTTTTGGAGTACATTTCCTTACATCTTGCCTCCCCCTGCTGGTTGTGCAGGAAGGAGTTTATGAAGCATAAATTTAAAAGCCACATTGATGGATGCTTCTGATGCAGCTATCTTAACAGCCCTCCCCAATGTCCTTCTCTCTAAAAATGTTAGACTGCAACTCCCACCATCCTTGACCACTGGCCATGAAAATGGGGCTAATGGGAATTGTAGTCTAAAACATTTGGAGGGCACCACATTGTGGAATGCTGACCCAGGACTATGGAAATATGAACAGGTTCGCTGAAACCCTAGTCAGTCAGTCATTTCACATATGGAGCCCACACTACATGAGGGAAGCATGGTAGCTTTCACTTTCCCGTTAACCATGGAAACAAAACAGTCTGAAGAGACTGCTGTTCTCAGGTAACCTCTCTAGGTGAGCCAGGCCCCTCATGGTTTCTGGCTTATGCAGAAGCATTCTCTGGATACAGCAGCCTCCCTCTTTTCAGACTATTTTGTTTCCATGATTAAAGGACAGCAAAATAGGTGGAGCTAATCACTTCCTCTGAATGTGCACAGACACATGAACTGAATGACTTAATAGGGCTTAACAGTCTATCTCTGCTATATAGTTACAACAATGGTCTACTACTTAAACCACCATGGCAGCATTCTGGGCAATGTGGAGTAATATTCTCTGCTTTAACCCACCAGCTCACTATGCAATATTATATACCAGCTCACTATGCAAAGATAGACCTCTCTTGTTATCTGCTTATTGTGAGTAGAAAGGACGCATGTGACTGGAAGAATGTCCTATAACAATTACAGCATGGCTAAGAGGCCTAAGCTGATATTGCTCACCATGATGAAGCCAATATGTCATCCAGGGCCCCTCTCTCTGTCATCATTTCCTCCCTATGGAAAGTATAAAATCCTGGTTGCATGGAGGCCTTCCACATGAGCAAGAAAGCTAAAACCCCTCCCATCTTCCATATGAGAAAAGCAATAATGGAGGGACAGGATTAAACTTTTCCCTTCTTGTATGTTGCCTGCAGCCTGGTGAGTAACAGCGGAATAAGCCTTTTGAGGACAGCTACTAAGAGCATGTTCAGGATGAAAGAACTGGTCAGCTGCTTGTATTAGTAATAAAGCATTGTTTAAACTTTAAAGCTATTAATAGTACTCAGGACTCTCTCATCCATGATTACTCAACACTTAAAGAGTCCTCCAGTAGTGGCGATATATGTGTGATTTATACCATTTTTAGAGGCAATATATAACCAGATACTGCTTAATGTCTCCACTTCTTTATGATATCATCAAGTATGATGGAGCAGTATTGGATAATATTTTGAGAAAACACACACTCAGGATGTTTCAGAGACAATTACTTTGATGTCATCTAATCTTACATCTTCAAAAACATGGTGGAAATGTCTTTTCAACAGATTGCTCTTTGCCTCAGTTAAATACATTGTCATAACTTTCTGGAACCAAACGACAGGTGCTTCCAGACTCAGGTATTCTAAAACAACCAGCAGAGATTTATGAAGAATTTCATCCACCAATGAGGGAGCTAGTTTGCTGCTCAAGACCATTTCAGTAACTGGAACTCTGTAAATTCATATGACACCTATTGTGGATTATTGCATCCAGGGTACCAAGGATGTACCCATTTCATAGACTGGAGAAACAAACGCTGGCTCTGAAAAAATGGTAGAGAAATTCCTCACCCGAGGAATTAGAGTCGAGAAAAGACATTCAACATTTTGCAACGTGTAGAGTGGATAATAACACAGTCACTTATTATTTTCTAATGTCAGAAACTGATCCACCAATGTTATGGATATTATCTAGAACAGGCAGAGAACAGGATTTTATGTGCACCTGCAACTCAGAGTCATAAGAAGGGATTCCATGTCTTCTCAGTACTCCGGTATCCCATAATGAAGCAAAAGAATTATGGTAGAAGACAGGGCATATTCAGATCAAGCTTTCACAGTGAGATTCGTCTCCTTGTAGCCTGCTTTAATCATCCTGATCTACAAAATGATGTGCTTGTTCTATTATCAGTTCATTGTCATTGTCACACTTCTCCCAGTTCCCTCCCCCACACACACACCTTGGAATAGCCCATTCCCATCATCCCTTAATAGTTCCAACATGAGTTAGTATCGTGCCTGCTGACATTGCGCCTTTCTGCCAAGTGGAGTTGTAAATACTTGTCTGATTGCCTTTTGAAGGATGTAGGAATCCAAATCCAAGTATGTCTGACAGATGTGTACCTAATTTCCTCTTGAAATGAGAGGGACTAGGGTGTTGGGGGGCTGCATTTAGGCCTGTCTAAGTCACATGCATCCCAAAGACTGCCTATATGTTGTTACAGCTTAGGGAGCAACTAAAGGCATCTGCTAAGCTCATAATCTGATACAGAAGAAAAAACGTCCATGTTGATACCTATACAGACTTTTAATTTGGAGTTCTTTAGACTCTGATCAGTATCGCAAATGTTTCTGGTTCTGTGTGACTGAGAAGAGGTTCCATCCTGCTGGGTTGGGGGCTTGGCCAGTTTAATCATTGCCTGTCCCATGTTTACAATGAGCAGCAGTAACACTGACTCAATGGTGCTTGTTAAGAGTCACAAGAACATCAAACTAGAAGACATAAAGCAGTGAGAGAAGCACTTAGCCATCCAGGAGGCTTGACTGGCATGTAGTTGCCTTTCCCTGTTTCTAAAGAAAGAGGTGTATCGTAAGGTGCCTGAAGCCAGCATGACTTGAGGAAACCCAGCTGAATATGGTTAAAGGGGGAACTAGAAGAGTTAGACGGCTGTAGTTAGTTTTGAACCTTCTGTAAAGGGCACAGAAGAAAGTGACAACCGTAGCTCTTCCTGGTCTTGTGTACTTAAATAGATAAATTTTAAAAATAAACCTAATTCTGCATTTGCTCAAGAAGGGAGAGGCAAAACTATTCACAAAACACATTCCTGTCCTTTTTGGCTTGACACGAATGGCAAAGATCCCTACAGCATAAAGTTACCAGAAATGCATGGTAACTAAAAGGAACTGAAGGAACATCAGTCAATCATTACCACAGGGTAATGAACCACTGAAGTCCAGCTATTATTATTACTGATGGAGAGAGAATCCTACGAGCTTCCATCAGCCCAGCCATTGGTGAGATATGATGGGAGATGTAGTTCAACGACATCGGGGGAGCCACAAATTTCCTACCCTGAGTTACCCCTTGTGGAATGTAAGTATAGAGTGAAGAGAACTGAAATACCTTACTGTACTTGCTAGAATTAAGAGCTTTATATCTCCTCATATTAAATAAAACTGAATATTTTTTTTATTTCAGCATTAGCAGACTCTGCTTCATTTCCCAAGTCTATTACCAGTACCTGCATTCAGTTCATTGATATTAATGGTATTCCTTATGAACACAAGTTATGTCTTCACAGGCAATGCATGGGCACCTCAGTCTAGGACATATTTATTTATTCATTCATTAATTCATTGCTACCTATATCGATACCCTCTTTTCCTACAGTGACCTCAAGTACACATGGCTCTCTTTTCTCACATCTTATATTCACAGCTGCACTGTAAAGTCAAATGTCTGGCTGGGTGATAGATTATGTGGTCTCCCAGTCAGCTTCACAGGCTAGAGAGGACTTGAACCCAGATCTTTCAAGCCCCCAGTCCTGCACTCTAACTGCAATGCCATCCTGGCTCTCAAAAGCATGTTCCATAAACTGCAGTATTGTATATCTTATTGTATGTCACCTTTAGTATAATTTCTGCTTGTAGACAGGGCAACACCTGTATGTGGGCAATTAGAAAAAAGGGGCTTAGAATATCAGGCATGAGTGGCAGTTGTACTGCCAGGTGGGAAGCTAGAAAACCATTATGGGGTTGTAATGCTTAGTTTGTATCTGAAGCAAACATTACAAGCCCTCTGGTTTTAAGAACATTCCTGCTTTTATCCAGCCCAGGATAGAAATGTTTCTGTGAAATCTTTAGCATTGGTTCGTGAATCTGAAAAAATGCATATGCATAGAGCATGCATAAATATATTCAAATGACATGGTTTGCTGTTATATATGTTTAATCAGTATCTGTGCATACCTCCTAGGATATAGTATATTCTTGGAAAATATATATATATATATATATAAATATATATAAATTATATTTTTTTCAAATAAAAAATGGTTGCCTACAAGGGATCCTTTTTTATATTTACAGAGCAGCTTATGAGGACCTGCAATGGCAGCCAAAAATCATTGCATAAAGCAAATATATATACATGAACTTCAGGATGTAGAATTTTCTGCATGACACCAATTTGGGTGGGCTAGTTCCTTCAAACTATGATGCTTTTGTTAAATGGTACCTTAGCTAGCTACTGAGCAGCTCTTTGGGTATGTATTTCTTTAATTATTATTTAATTGTGTGGTTATGATTGGCTTTCAGTTAAAGAGGGTACTACTGACAAATTCAATTAAATGAAAATAGAGGACTTAATGGTCCATGCTAATGATTCATTTCATACATAATATTTTATCTTTTTCCCATGAAAATCTGTAATGACTGCTTAGCATGTATTAATAAATGGTTACACTGAAACGACATTTAGAGAAATAATCAAAATGGCTTGCTTATAGTATTTGTTTATGACTGGGTTTTTTTAAAAAGAAAAAGTACATAAGTTTTGTCTCTAACATTCTCAAAACACATTTGTAAAATAACAGTTTTTAAAAACTAAAAAGGCAGAACTGTGAAGGAAAGTTATATGTAGTATTGAGAGGAAAAATTACTGATGTCTTCCTGGGCATTTGGTTTGTGTGGATAAAACCCCTTCCCCAAGCACCATTTTCTGTTATGATACAAAGATTTCTTCCAATTGTCAGTGAAAGTTTTGGGGGACAGGGATGCAAGAAATAGGGTTACTTGGCTTGTGAAAGCGAAGGCTCAAAATCATCATGGGATGCAACAGATTCAAATTTTCACACCACAGTGTAGTAGTATCTGTTAGAAAACCAGGGTGTAATCTTCCATCCTTAACATGCCTCTGATGTGGAATTTGCTTGCTGATTAATATGCTGGCAGGGCTGTCCACTTTATTGGGGGATGAACAGAAAAAATGAATCAGATGTTTCTCATTGAACTGAACCATCAAAATGGATGAACAGAGGACTGAATGAGCATGACTGGGAATTCTGTTTGGTAATCACCAGAGATATTATTAGAGCAGAGTGCAAGATAATTCCTGCAGTAAAAATAAAAGGCAAACCTAGATATCCATGAATAAACCGTTTTAATTGTTAAGAATGGATGAGAAGCAAAAGGTGACAAAAACAGGGCTGGAATTTTGAATGCAGCTTTTCAGCAACTATTTCATAGAGAACTGTTACAATAATCAGTGCAAATAAACAGAAGAGAATAACAAAAAGGGGGGGGGGGGAAGAGAGATCTTTTTCATAAAATTGAGAAAATCAAAGGGAAATTTAAGCCAAGATTAGGGATGCTGAAAGACCATCAGGGAAACATACTATATGACTAGGAAAATACGTATATATAGAGAGAAGGTGGAAACAATATAACAAACTATACAGAAGAGATGCAAGGAAGTAAAGAGTTATTTGAAGAAGAATCGTGGGATGAAGTACCTGCAGTTTTAGAAATTGAAGTGAAAGCTGCTCCAAATGTGCTTCGGAGAAACAAATGATCAGGAATAAGAGGGATACCAATAGAACAGTTTCAAGCTACACAAAGTGAATCTGTCAAAATCATAACAAGAAGATTCCAACAGATACTGAAAACAAAACAATGGCCCACAGACTGGAAATGTTTAGAATATATTCCACTCCACAAGAAAGGAGACACCGATGAGTTAGTAACTACAGAACCATTGCGTTACTTTCCCCTACAAAGAAAAAGATCCTCAAGGAGTTGCAGCAAAGACTTTGACCATATACAGAGCAAAAATTGCCCAGTGTTCTGCCTGGATTCTGAAAAGGAAGAGGCATATAGCAAATATACAGTGGCTACTAGAGAGTACCAAAGAATTTCAGAAGACAATCATCTTATGCTTTATAGACTACAGCAAAGCCTTTGACAGTGTGGATCATGAAAAGCTATGGACTGTTCTAGAAGAAATAGATGTGCTTCAACATCTGGTTGTCTTGATGTGTGTATTCTGGACAAGAAGCCATTGTTAGGACAGAATATAGAGTAATGGAATGGTTTCCTATAGGCAAGGGTGTAAGACAAAGATGTATTTTAACTCCTAGTCTGTTACCTCTGTATGCAGAACATACCATATAGGATGCTGGACGAGACTCAGATGATGGTGGAGTGAAAAATTGGTGGAGGAAACAGTAATAAATTAAGATATGCAAATGATACCATATTACAGGCAGAAAGCAGCAATGACATGAAACAGCTCCAGGTGAAGCTGAAAGAAGAATGTCCAGAAGCAGAACTGTAGTTGAACATTAAGAACACAAAACTCATGACTACAGAAGAATTGCATAACTTTAATGTGGATAATGAAGAAATCAAAAGTGCCAAAGATTTTGTATTCCTTTGTTCAATCATCAGTCCCAACAGAGACTGCAGCCAAGAAATGAGAAGAAGAGTGAAGCTTGGAAGGGCAGCTATGAAGGAACTAGAAAAGATCTTCAAGTGGAAGGAGTGCCGTACTGGAGACCAAGGCCAAGGTCCTTGATACAATGGTATTTCCAATATCCTATGTTCAGATGTGAAAGCTGTACAGTGAAAAAAGCCAAAAGGAAAAAAATCGAATCACTCAAAATACTGTATAGTGCTAGTGCAGATACCTTGGACCACCAGAAAGCCAAACATTACATATTCTGAACTAGTAAATCAGACTCAGACTGAAGTATTCAAAAGGCCAAATAACAACTTTCTGTTCTTTCCTCTGTAAGACTGCTTATGAAGGAGTCAACTCTTAAGCTGTTTGTTTCATTTTTGTAATCCATCAGGAAAGTCTGTCATCTTACAGATATGAATGACAGTTTCTGCCTGTTAGGGACTTTTTCTTTCATAAGCTAAGCCAGGCTGGTGTGATAGAACCCTTCTCCACTGGTAGGTGGAATTATTTCCAACCCAGCCTCCATCTGAACTTTACACTCAGGATTCAATTAGCACGTTACAAATTAATACAATTTGCCTACAAAATACAAGGCCACACCTCAACAGCTGCATTTTCAACTTCATTTTTTTCAAGGCCAGCTCTATCATTGGGTAGAGGAAGGCAACCACTTCAGCCAGCAGATGCTGTGGGGCAGTAATGAGAACCTCCCAGATGTCCTTCTTGAATGCCCTGGCTGTTTTAAGATGGAGTTATGTATGCCACATAACCTGGCCTAGGCCCTCTCAATTAGACTGTTTTCTCAGGTGTTGTGGAGAAATGTATCCCATCTTCAGTGTTTAAATAAGTTTCATCAGCCAGTCCAGTTATGTTCTGCATATGACATGGGGAGTAGGTGCCATCTTGTTTTTTGTTTCAGAAAGCAAAATATGTTTGGCCATTCCTGTTTTTTGTGTAGCTACATTTTACTCTGTTCTTTTACCTAATTGTTCATCTTCAACCCGTCTTCATATCTATGGCTCTTTTGTCTTCCATAAAAACAAACTTGTATCTAAACCTGAATGAAGGGAGTCTCTTTATTTTCACTTGAAGTATAGCATCTAATTCTTGTACATGCTTCATAATAATCATAAACCCATTGTGCAAGTCAGCTATTTCAAACAAACATATGACCTGGACTTCAGACCCATGTCATCCCTGAGACAGAAACACATCCTCCTACCTACCATTGGTACTATGGAACATTTTGTTGTTGTTTCTTTGTACCATAATAGAAATGTGGGAAGTGTTGATCATTAAGCTATTAAGCCACTGTCTCCTACTGATAGCACTTCAGTCATCATGAATCATTCTGGATAGTCATGGTTCAAAGTTTGTTAATAGGGATCAGTGAGAGTTTCATTTCAGTTTGGATTTGGTAAAATACCAAAAATTCACACATGTACAAGATTATATAATCTTAGAACTGCAGAGCTGGAAGTGACCCTATGGATCATTAGGTCCAGCTCCTGTTAAGGAGGCACAGTGGGGAATCGAACTCTTGAGTTCTACACTAGAGGCCTAAATCACTGAGATATCCCACAGTTTTTCAAATTGAAAGAACCTGAGATTTTTTTTGGGGGGGGGATGCAGAAGAAAGCAAAACAGATGTATTCACACATTAAGACTTAAGTGCTTAGCTCTCAAAATTCTGGCTTTGAAGCCTGGTTGCATTCAGCCGTATTTGTAGTGCTCAGTTTGGGTCACCACATCCTTTTATCCTGCAAGGCTCCTCATTAAAACCTACATTGCAGATAAGTACAACATATGCTGGGAATAGCTCTTACCTACTGAATTCGGCTGATCCTGAAGCTGAGGCTCCAATACTTTGGCCATCTCATGAGAAGAGAAGATTCCCTGGAAAAGACCCTGATGTTGGGAAAGTGTGAAGGCAAGAGGAGAAGGGGATGACAGAGGACAAGATGGATGGACAGTGTCATCGAAGCGACCAACATGAATTTGACCCAACTCCGGGAGGCAGTGGAAGACAGGAGGACCTGGTGTGCTCTGGTCCATGGGGTCACGAAGAGTCGGACATGACTTAACGACTAAACAACAACAACTGAATTCAGCTAGTGCAAATGGGTGAGAATTTCATTCTAGTTTATTTTTGTTGAATGTACCAAAATTCACAAATTGCATGATACATAGGACAGAGGAGATCTGTATCCAGATCAGATGGGCCATGCAACCTACCTCACAGGATTGTTGTGGGAATAAAATTGTCATAGCATCATCCTGAGTACGTCAAAGGAAGTCTGGGATAGAAGACTAATAAATCCAGTTCTCTAAAAGTTGGCCAAGATTCATCTGTTTGTTGGCAAAGTAAGATGTAAGGAGGGGGAAGAAAGAAAGAAAACACTTCAGGGCTGGGATCAAAAGACTAGGGATAGGTGCACACACCCTTCCATCCTACGCACACAGTGGGAGCTTTGCTTTCACCTTTCTCCACAGCCACTCCCCTGCCAACAGGAAGACTGCTTTTTAAACTGAACAGTAGCATGTCTGTTTGGTGGCAGGAACTGCTGCAGCAGGGAAGAGTGAAAGTCAAATTCCAGCTGTGCATAAGGAAGAGAAGCATGTCGGCATATATCCCATTCATCAGATCCTGCCCCAGGCAAAACACCATAAGGTGCTTATTCCCTGCAGTATGCAGCCTTCATATATTCATTTTAATTTAGATAATGCCTTAATTTATTTTAACATTAATTCAGTGTGTGAAGTACTTGTTAGTAATGGCATGGAGTATGATTCAAAGTGCATTGTCAGTGCAAACTTTACAATCTTCTATTCATAAATACAGAACTTGCTGGAGTCTGTTCAAAACATAAGGTCCAATGTGGTCTTTAATTAATCCTGCATCTATATCTGGTGGAGAATAAACTTGGCGTACCTGCATGAAATGTGTATGGTGCTGAAGATCCACAGAAAACGTAACACGTGAACATGCCACCACGTCTTATATCATGTACATGGAGAACAGTCCTATATTAAACAAAACTGCTTCAAAAATTGCTCATTTCACCCATATCTGGACTACTTTAGGGTAGATTCCAAGAACGCAAGATGAAGGAATATATCCATTTTGTGTCTCCTCATGTATTCCACCCCCTTACCCTCCTGGTTTCTGAGAGCTTCAGGGGTGAGACTTCTCTGAGTTCCACCACCATTGTGGGCATATTATGGTACCTCAAGAGAGGTCATTTTCAGGGGCTGCTCCCTGTCTATGGGATTCTCTGCCTCATGAGGCTAGGTTGCCTCCCTCCTTACAGTCATTGTTCTAGCAGGTGAAACCCTTCTTTTTAAAGCTGGCCTCTCTGAATGCACTCACTGGATTGCAGTTTTTAGGGGATGCAGCATAGTTTTTATCAGGTGTTTTGAATTTGTTTTAAACGTGTTTAAATTTGTTATAAATAATGATTTTTGACATTGTTTAGATTTAATCATGTTTTAATATTAATATCTTAATTCAAATATTTATGTTTAGCTCTTATATACTGCTCTGAGTCCCTTTGCTGTGAGACATGAGGAATGTAAATAAAGCCAAAAATAAACAAAAAAACAAGAATTCTGATTTCTTCTAGATTTTTTTTACCTCAGATTCTTTTCTTTCATATTTACAAACATGAAGACGTGTAAATGTTAGTAATTTTATTCAAAAACAAGCCAAACAAAGTGCTTAGCCACCTGCACTGGCCAAATTCAAAAAGTACAACTTGAGCAAAACCTTTCACAAGGTGCCCCATGATATTCAGATTAGCAAGCTAACTAGGTGTGGGCTGGATAGAAGAACTTTCAGATGGATACAGAGTTGGTTACAGAATCTTATTCAAAGAGTGCTTATCAATGGCTCCTTCTCAATCTGGAAGGAGGTCACAATTGGGGTACACAAACCTCAGTCCTGGACCCAGAGTCTTCAACATTTTTATTAACGACTTGGATGAGGGCTTTCAGGGAATGCTTATCCAATGGCACAAAATTGAGTGGAATAGCTAATACCATTGAAGGCAAAAACAAAATTTAAAAAGATCTGGAGCCCTGACCTGAAAACAACAGAATGAAATTTAACAGGGATGAGTGCAAAGTTCTACACCTGAGGGGTGGGGGGATCAAATACACAGTTACAAGATGGAGAATACTTGGCTCAGTAATGCAATGAGGAAGAAGGGTCTTGAAATTGTTATAGATCACAAGCTGAACATGAACTAACAATATGATTTGGCTGCAAAAAAGGCAAATGCTATTTTAGATGCATTCGCAGAAATGTAGTCTCCAAATCCTGTGAAGTACTAGATCTCCTCTGTTCAAAGGCCTCACCTTGACAACTATGTCCAGTTCTAGATACCACACTTAAAGATTCTGAGAAAGTGGAACAAGTTCAGAGGAGGGTAACAAGGATGATCAGGGGACTGGAAACCAAGTCCTCTGAGGAAAGACTGAAATAACTGGACATGTTTAGCCTTGAGAAAAGAACTGAACGGAAAGCTGATAGCACTTTCCAAATACTTGAAAGACTGTCATACAGAGGAGGGGCAGGATCTGTTCTTGATCATCCTAGAATACAGGACACATAATAACGGAAACCGGATTTTAGTTGAATATCAGGAAAAACTTCATAAGTGTTAGAGCAGTATGACTATGGAACCATTGTTTCAGGAAGTGGTGAGCACTCTAATGCTGGAGGCATTCAAGTGAAGATTAGACAACCATCTGTCAGATATACTTGGATTTGGATTCTTGGATAGAGCAGGGGCTGGACTTGAAGGCCTTATAGACCCCTTCCAAGACCATTATTTTGTGATTCTCCACATGGAGAGGATTTTTTTGTGCCTTCGTACTGGTAACAGTTAAAGAGGAGGAGCTTGTCAAAAATATTTTAAAAGTGACACTCTTAATTTAGCATCACAGACATGTTTGAATATAGGTAAAGGTAAAGGTTCCCCTTGACAATTTGTCCAGTCGTGTTCGACTCTAGGGGGCGGTGCTCATCCCCGTTTCCAAGCCATAGAGCCAGCGTTTGTCCGAAGACAATCTTCCGTGGTCACATAGCCAGTGCGACTTGTTTGAATATACAAGGACTCAAAGCCAAATGTTTAACAAAATTCTTACAAATATAATAACCCAAATGTAATTCTCTTTCATTTACATGTGACTTTACACATCTGGAAACAAACAATGTGCGGTTTGATACCACTTTAACAGCCATACTTTCATGCTATGGAATTCTGTGATTTGTAGTTTGGTGTAGTTTAGTGAGGTACTTCTTTGCTGAACAGCTGTACTAAATAAATATAAATAAATGTAATGTAGTTCAGAGAAGTGCATTGCTCTTATGCACTTAGTTTTTCTCACTTGGATTTTGTCCCAGGAGTTTACTTATTTTTTAAAAAAATATTTTAAATATTTTTATCCTGGTTTTCTCCTTAAAATGACCCAAGGTGTTATACTGTGCAAAAGACACACTCCTCTTGCTTATGACAAACCATACTTTCCAACCTTCTATTTCTGTGTAGGATTTTTAAAAAAAAAGTCAATAGCAAGGTTGAAGTGTTTGAATTCTTACAGGACTAATTTCCTTTGAAGAAGTCCAACAAGAGAACACGCACAGATTTTATTTCTCTGGGCATATATTGTAAAATGATACCAAAGTCCTTACAGAATATCTATCTATCTATCTATCTATCTATCTATCTATCTATCTATCTATCTATCTATCTATCTATCTATCTATCTATCTATCTATCTATCTATCTATATCTATCTATCTACTATTCTTTGGTATCATTTGATGATATACATCCATAGAAATAAAATCTGTGCCTGCTTTCTAAATGTGTGTTTGATTTTCACATTTGGTTTGTGTGTGTGTGTGTGTGTGTGTGTTTTGCATGTGCGTGCATGCGCATGTGCGTGTGCAATATGAAAATCAAACACACATTCATTGTGTTTCTCAGAATCCCACCAACATCCTTGGCCCATCCCATTTTTATATCAGATTGTGAAATTGTTTTTTTCCTTCTGGCAGAGATATGAAAGCATATTTTGTTGCCCATTTCTTCCTCCTCAAGTTCATATTTTAATGCATTTTCCACACTGACTTAAGTGTGTTTGTACATATTTTTCAGATTTGATGAGATGCTTATGAATATGAAATCCACATATTTTCATAATGTTTGTGCACGTTTTTTTAGGCTTTAGATATACAAATTCTGAACATGGGTTTGCACACGTTCAGAGAGGACGGCATCTCAAGCTCCAGAAATGTATGGATTTCCAAGGGAAGATGTGCATCCCATTGCCAGACTCATAAGAAAAGAAATGGATAAGGAAATATCTTTATCTTCCTAAGGATATACAAACACAACAAATCAAGACATTTGGGCTTGGAAAGAAACTTTATAAGTTATTATGTTTACATTTCCTTAGCAAAATATTCATTTCTTATCTTCTGAGATTGAACTGAGACACAGACAGAGATGTGTATTTGTGTGCATATGTGTGTGCGCACACACAATGCACAAGCATGTGTGTGTGTGACAAACTGATCTGATCTAGTGCCTTCTCCACCTCACCTAAACTCCACATCCTGTGTTTCTCCTCCAGTGATTCTGTAGCCAGATAGAAACACAATAACATTTGTCAAGAGCCATGCTTCTCTGTGCTGCTGGTCACCTATAAATGAGGCGTCTCTCTTCTCCCAGCCCTGGCTCTCTGCATTGTGGAGCCAGTCTGTTTCTGCATCATTTGTGCCAGACAATGTTGTACAATCAGTTTCAAAATGTGGGGCCACTCGGCCCTATCGCACATGTGCAACCTCAAAGGACAGAAAGAAAATGGGACAAGGCAGGGGTCAGTGACAAGTGGCCATGCATGGCTGGTGTATGGGTGAAGTGGGGTGGAACAAGGGCAAGAGAAACGATGGGATTTTTGTTTTCCCAGGCTCTGACAGCAGCTCCTAGGAGGGGCTCCTTGTTGGTCACACATAGATCCCCTTTTGGATGAAAGGGAAGACAGCCACATTCATAAAAGGCTGTGACCAGCTCAGTTACAAACCTGAGGACATCATGTGCTCAGTAAGAGGCTGCAGACAAAACACAGAACCTGCTACCTAATGCATTAGGCAGCCATAGGTTTGCCATTGGTTCTCTCTCTCTCTCTTTCTTTCTGTGCATTTTTAAAAAACACCACTGGATTGGAATTTGTCCTTCCTTCCTGTAAAAAGAATCTGAATCTATTCATACCACAACCCTACACATTTTTTTCAGATTTATGTCCTACTGTGTTCACTGAGGTTTACTCTCTGGTAAGTATGCTTCAGATTATAGCCTAAGCAGGGACAGGAAATATTGTCTCCACCTTTAAAACAAGACAAGACAAGACAGAATCTGCCATGCTGATTGGGAAATCTAAGGTTGTAGTTGAACAAGGTAACTTATCTAATCCATGACCTAAGATAGAAATGCAAGAAGAATTCTCTTCAGCCCAATGGGCTGATGGATCATCAAATCTAAGCATGCTACTGCATGGGCTGAAGGGTCTGATGATCCAATACACAGTAATTTTGGATAAAGTCAGATTGAACATGGTGAGACTTACTCCTGACAAAACAGACACAGACTCGGGTGCATATAGTAGAATACACATTGGGAGAAATTACTTCTGGGTGTGTCTATATTTAGTTAACAAGCACACGAGAAATCAAAAGAAGTATCAGAAATAGACAAAGTACAAGGGAAACATGCTCATATAATTCCTCTGAATCAGTCTTTGGATCTATTTCTTCCTGTTCTGTTAGAAGTTTTTCCTTCTTTTTTAAAAAGTATGAACAAAGCTCATAGAGCAGATTGTAAACCAGGTGAATTACATATCTGTTTATAGTTGTGTTCCACACAAACTATGTATTATTTACTAAGCTATTCCCCAAGGAAATATCTAGCAAACTTTTTAAAACACACACAAATAGATCAGATGACAATCTGCTGGCATTTTAAAAAATTATTTTCAGATGTGGAAGGGCATTTCATCTTTTTTATCTCCTTAGATTCATTTTTTAAACTACCGCTATCGTTTTCACATTACGATCCAATTCTTTTCTTTTGAACTTTATTGCTTTAATGCTCATAAGCTGTATTATTTGATTTGATGATATCATTGCAATTAAGAGAAACACAATCCCAATATATTTGTACTGATTTTTTTTCCCAGCAGGGGGTGGGGGTGTTGTAATTTGCTTTATGAGCATTTTCTGACAGGAGTGACGGAAAAGTTCAAAAATATGTTCCCAGTGTAGTTCAACATCTGGCAGTATTTCCTATTCTTTCATTGTTTACATATTAGAACTATACATTCCAGTAGAAGCTCTAGTATGGAAGTTTCATTTGAATATATTAAAAGGTTAATATAGTAAAACGTTTTGGCATTAGGTTCTTGCATGTTGTGAGGAGGCATTTTGTCTGCTGAAGTAATTTCTGAGGTGTGATGCACTTAGTAATGTGTCAGGTTTCTATTTTAAAAAATCCAAAGCAGGGATCAGAATTACAGAGATCGTTCTCTCTGCTGAAAAGAAAGGAGGAATTTTTTAGGCACACACAAACAGCAGTCCCAAAGTGATGTGGCGATATACAGCTAAATCCCGTTCTTGCTTCTAATGGCAATGGACTCACTGAATCAATGGGAGTTAGGAAAGGCAACACATGTGTAAACCCTGTGAATTCAATAAGGTTACTCTAGTTCAGACTAACAATTAGATTTAGGGCTCGACTACACATCTTAATGCCCCTGTTTTTGTGTCAGGTTTGGTACATTTGAAAGCGAATTAAAAATCTCCAACTACACAACGTACAGCTAAGCACATTTTTAAAAATCTGATAAGTGTTTTTGTTTTAAAAAACAAAAAAAAAAAAAAAACCACACCTCCCACATGGGGTTTGTTTATTTTAAATTGATTCTGGTCATGCTTTTAAAAAAAAAAACTCGCTTTGGTATGTGTGATTGCCTGTGCCAGAGTAAATAGCGTCTGTCGGGAGTCTGCGGGGTTTGCTGAATTTTGGGTGCCAAGTGCAGTGGGTTTTGGACTGCAGGTCACCCTGCAGACTGAACTCTTTCTTTTTGTCTCTCTATTGCATCTATTTTAGCATTGAATCAATCTAGCACTGTGCCACTTCAGATCTTACATTTGAACATTCAAATATTTAAAAATGCAATTTAGACCAGACATGACGATTCTTAAAGAAAATGGCTGTTAGAGTAGTTGTGGGCTGTGTTGTAGGCTGCTTATGCTGGTTTTGCTGAATAAAAGCTGCTAAGCTTGGTATCAGCTGTTTCAAAGCAGGCAAGCTCCACCTGGAGAAAGGCACAAGGTTGAGATGAAGAATTAATTTCCCAATACAGAGGAAAAACTGGGAAAACTGCGATACAGAGTGCTGAAGTGGCAATATACCACACAGCCTACAACCAGACTAACATTTGTTCCATGACACTGACACAAAGACCACTTGACTTTATGTATGTATGTATGTATGTATGTATGTATGTATGTATGTATGTATTTATTTATTTATTTATTATTTTTGAAAATATTTTAACTCCACCTTTCTCCTTAAAAGGACTCAAGGCAGATTACATTACATTCAGCTTACATTAAGTCAATTTCTAAAAAGCCAAACCAGCTCTCGATTTAATTCAACTTTGTAGTCGCACCCTTGATTCAGAATAGTATACAGAATAGTGTTTTATTTTTATTTATTTGAGACTTGTGATTTATTTATTAATGTTTTGACTCTCACAGTTCCTTCTCTCAACTGAGATTTATAAATTCCTTTTTCCTCCCTGCAATGAGATTTTTCTGTATGCGATTTCTTCTTCTTCTTCTTCTGAGAAATCTTATGAAAAACCTCACACGATTCTTTGGAGGTTTTTTGGTCTCTTTTTTTTTCTGGAAGAAATGCCAGTCCAGATCTGAATGTATCTTTTCTGTGCAGGGTTCACTTGAAAAGGGCAGAAGAACAGCAAGCTGTGTAAGACTGTTAAAATTCCGGAACTGAATAGTATCTTTGCTGCATGGAATTTTATTTCATTTCTAACTCACCTTTCTCCTAGTGATGGGAACCTTGCCAAAAGCAGGTGGAACACCAAGCTGTGTTGGTACACATTCCTGCAGAGAATTCTCTTCTGGAAAATTCACCAGGAATAGGTGAAAGAACCACTAGGCATCTTTCCTGAAGGATTCACTCAGAAAGAGCAGAAGAAACACCAACCTGAACTGGAACATTACCATTCCTATGCAAAATGACATCTTATCTGTGCAGGATTCACTGGAAAGGGCATTTACTTGCACAGAATTAAAGTGGGGGGAAGCCGGGGTCTCATTTTCACTGGAATCTGGGAAATCATGAAGATACCGGAGGAAGTCTTAGCAAGGAATGCTAGTATGATGAGACTCAGGCAATTGCTGACTATGTAAAATTTTAAGAGTACCCATCACAGCCCTAATTTAGCCCATAACCTGCTCTCTGTATGCCTCTAGTTCTAAGGAAATAAATTCCCAGCAGACATGTCTAGATTATCTCATGGGATACCAATCTAGAAGAATTTAGCCCACTGTAGTGAAAAGTCACAAAGTGTGTCACTATCTCTAAACAGGGGTAGAAAGCTATCACTCCCCTGATTTTGGACTACAAATTTTATTATCCTGCACTATTCCCCATTACAGTAGAAGATACTAGGAACTGGAGCACAGAAGCACCAGGATGTCACAGATTCTTTATTCCTTTTTAAAAGATTTTTGTTTTATAGTGTCCTGGGCATAGCATAGAAGTCCTGTGTCCCATCAATTGAAAGAGATTGTAGAGAGGAAAGCCAACTATTCTTATGATTAATATTATGTCATGTAGTCAGCAAAATAAAATAAAATAAAATCAACATTGTTATTGTGAACTCCAGTAATATGGTGGGACAAATAGTATACATAATATAAACTATATCTGAGTGTCAAAGCCTAGAAAATGTAGTTATGTCTTAGCGCTGTTAAATGTAAAAATAAGTGAGGGACATTTCACTGCAATTGGTTTAGCCAAAACAAATACACCACGCTATGTGTCATGAGTTGGCGGCAGCAGCATGTAATACCTCCTTATACAGCTAATTAATCATCATGATTAATTGTAACCCAAACAGAATTGGAATACCTGAGTAAACCAAAATTGCTTGGTCATACCACAGGGGTCTACAAGATGTGTGTGTGTGTGTGAGTGTCTGTGTGTGATAAGGATCACTGCTAAGGCAAGTTGCAAAGCCTGAGAAAAGCAGTAGTTATCCAGCAAAAATGCTTTTGGCAACTATTGACCTTTAGTTCCTAACGTAGAGGATATATAAACACTGCTATGTTTTCTGGCAGTTTTTCCTGATAACCTACTGGAAGAGGCACAGAATATCCTGAAGCCATTTTACATGCACAATTTAACAATTATGTGGTCAGGGCTGGGATGATTCTGTTAAGCTGCTGGGCTCTCACTGCAGATGTTGGGAGTCTTTTACACATTGACAAAAGGAATATAAATCCTTGCCCTGCATTATGAATATCACAACTCACCTAATCCAGCCCCAACGCTGCAAATCTAGTGCTGAATTGGAAAAAGACCAGAAAAGAATTGTGAATGTGATGACGCCAAAGGCATCTGACAAACAGAATGTTTCAGATGTTGTAGGTCAGATCATTAACTGGGCACACTCCTTACTTTAAAGCGCTACTACCTGGCATTGGATGCTAGGTATGGGATTTTTTTGGACTACAAATCGCAAAATTCTCCATTCTGAGTGTTCCGTTGGATGGAGCCCCACACTTACAGACACCGAAACGTGGCTCACTCAATGTGAGTCGGGAGCTTCACTTCCGAACAGGAAGTTAGGGTGAAGCTAAGCCTGTGCTAGACCCCAAAGTCTTCCCAGCTAGGCCTCTTCTGCAGAATGGGAAAGTATGGGATTTATACTCCAAAAAATCAAAAAATTTCCCATGCCTACTAGTAGTTATTGAGTGTATTCAGTTCTTCAGAAACCTCTGTTTTACAAACATGGAATGTTGTGCTTCTGTATCCATTATTCAAAATGGCACAAAATGGCCCAATATTGCTGCATAATATCATGCCCACATTGTCAACAGGAAACACCAGGAAACAGCCCAAGGGAGGGGAAAAATGTGGTAGAGCAGAAAGGCCCATGGATTGCTGCAGCTGGCAGGGCAAAGTGTCCCTACACACCTTATGCCAATGTTTCTCAAATTTTCTAATGTGGTGGACCACCATTCTTTTTTACCATTTTTGTGTGTGAGGAGGATCCTTACTGCTCCTACTGATGGTTTCTGATCTCATTCTTTGAGCGGAAAGGCTAGTATCCCACCCACCCCCACGAAGCATTTGGAAATCACCTGCTTTTGGCATTAACTCCTCAAGAAACTTTGTAGTTTCTCTCTCCCGCAACAATCCCTTGGTTAGATTTTGTTTTCTTTCACCACAGCTATTGGTCTCATTCTTTGACCTGAAAGGTTAGCTGCCCTCCAAGACCATTGGGAAGTCAGCTGCTTTTGACACCAACTCTTTGCTAAACATTCTGTATGCCTAGAAGCACTGCCCTACCATCACTGAGGCCAACAGAACTTATTGGTGCTGTACCATTGCACCAAAAACTGCACACACACACACACAAAACATGGGTGAAAGGAGGAAAGAGTAAAGGATTATGTAAACTAGCAGTGGAAGGATTACTTCCCATAGCACTAAGGTGAGTGAATACTGATTGGTATTTGCACCATGGCAACAAAAAAGGGGGGGGGAGAGAAGATATGAGAAAATTGTATGTGTGGAGGGGGGAAGAGACAGAACCTAAAGCCCTAATTGCTTGACCTGTCAAATCAAAGTCCATATAGTAATCATCCATCCACAATCACTTTCAGACTCATTCCTAACGGTTCCATAACAAAATAGCATTTTCCAGTAAAGTTTAGTAAACTGAGTTAGGTGAGGGGGAAAACAAGCCATAGACTATTCCAGAACACAAAAGGGCAATTTAAGCAGTGACAAAAGTTCTGGGAAATTGTGTGGTGCAGCAACTCAAAGGGAGTAATATTTCAGAACCAGTACTCTTCTGTAAAATAAATCTGGTGAGGAAAGGAGTGGGAATGGGAGAGAGAGAGAGAGAGAGAGAGAGAGAGAGAGAGAGAGAGAGAGAGAGAGAGAATTTAGAATGCAAGAAGGGCTGCCTAGCCAGAGATGTAAGCCCTACAATTCCATATATAGACACGGTCAGGGATTTCCGAGCCATCCTATCAGCTCTGCTCTTGGACTGACCATGATGGTTCCTGGGCTTTAGTGGGGGCTTCAACTTTCAACCACCTTTTCCATTGGTGCCAAGAACCCAGTGGACCAATAATTCTGGTTTCCATTTTCCCCTTCCCCATTTCAAATCGATGTGGACCATCTTTTTGATCTGAGAAATGCTGAACAGGAAGATCTGTTGGGGTGTTGCTCCACTTCAAAAGTAAGCATCAGACACTTGCTCTGCCTCATCATCCCTTTGGAATCACATGAATACCCCTTGCACAGTTGTCTAAAGACAATGCACATCCCTAATCAGAATTGCCCAGAGCACAGTGAATATAGTCATCTACACATTCAAGAATTTCAAGAGAGTATGCTGGAGAGAGCTGGACTCACTCAAGAGCCACTGAAGCAAAACCGAAGGACCAATATGGCCACTTTTGCTTTTGTATTTGGAAAATACCACATTGCTTTGGAAAATACCACATTTAGCCATCCAGTGCAGAATCTACCACTGGAGAAAATGGCATTTTGTTTCCTGAAGAGGGACTGCACTGAGGATTCCACCCTCTGCAACCACTGGGTAACTCTTAGGTTGGCCTCAATGGACTGTCCAACCTACTGCATCACTTAAAATATAATCTCCAGCTTTGTTTATATAAGGACTGTGTCGCTTCCTTGTACTCCTGCTGTATGTCACCTGAGAAGGCTTTGAACCTAGTTAAAAGGAAGAGGCAGATTACAGAAACCAGCTTTCTGTTTTCAGTGGGGATGTAAGAAATACTCAAAATCTTTCTCCTTCTTGCTTATTTTCTGAGTCTTGCCATACTGACACTCCCTCTGAGATTTCCTCCTGCATCAATGAGGTTTCCTGTCTTCCTGTGAAAACAAGACTCCAGTCTCATTTTCCCTCTTTATTATTATTATTACTTTAATTTTTTTTCATCTGTTTTCTGAGAAGGAAACTGCCGAATACTCCACAGCTTAATGTCCTTTCCAGTGAATTCTGTGAAGGAAAGATGCTGTTGTGCACAAGATTTGTAATAACCCTGTCCAGCCTGACATTTCTTCCAAAAGAAAAAGGCCACCAAATTTCTGAGATATTCCACAAGAATTCTGAGGAAGAGATCGGAAGCAAAGAAATCTAACTTCAAAGAACAAAGGCAGTTTTTTTTAGTTTCTTATAGACAACATGAAGCTCTCAGAGATGGGGACCTGCCTTTTTATTTTTATCCTAGCAGGCATTGCTAGGTGCAAACTGACACCTGCACACTTACCAGTGACTCATCAAGGCTGCCCATTTGGGGATTGGGTTTAACTGCACACACAGAACTCTTGGACTTCTACGCTGTCTTATTTCAGCACCTAGCCCAAGAAAGAATTCTGGGTAATCTGAAAGTTGCACACATTTGCAGAACTGTAGTTCATTCTAATAAAGATATTGCTTGCCTGCAGATTTTGGATTTTGTTTTGACATTGAGAGGAACATGAGCATCACAGAAACCTGTGCATTGCTTACATTGTTATTTCAGTAGGACATTTCTTTTCCTAGATGTAGGCCTCACTAAAGTTAACAGGATTTATCTGAGCACACATGTGCAGCACTGCATGGCAAGAGAAGCTTCAGTCTGTGGTCTCATTCAGTCTATTAACCATCCATCCTTCCAGCATTCAGCAAAGCTTGGAAAAATTAAATGTATGGACTAACTCCCAGAATTCTCTCTTAGTGGAAGGAATAGCAGCAACCTATTCCTTCCCTTTGTTACACTAGGTTGAAGGGCAGTCAGTGATCAAATAAGGGCACACAGCAGAGAACTGCCTTACCCTGTATTCTTGTGGAATACCTCAGAGAGACTTCAAATTAATCCTTGTCTATGCCAGTATTTGCATGTTTCTGGATCTCCTGCAAAAACCTCATTTCTACAAATGGGAAAATTCAAATGGCTATGAATTACATGCACCATCAAAATTGCTTCTGGCAGAATTATTTGTCCACCTCTAACCCAGAGAATACAAGAAAAAGAGAAACAAGAGACACCTATTATGAAATTTCACAGTGACATCACAGTAACAAGAAAAGAGAAACCAGGTTTGGGGCAGACAGAACTTAGCATGCTAAAGTGAAATTCTGATGCAGCCAGAAGGATACAATCATTCATCTACATAAATGCAGACACACTGAGTCCTATTAGTGTAATTAAGTTTTTAAAAAGAAGGGAAAAGGGCAGAACAATGGCTGAAATCCAGTAGTAACTTGCAACTAGAGTAAGCCCATTCAATCAGTTGGGATTTGGTGAGTCAGTCCCTCCATAAGCTCCATTAATTCAATGACCCTACTACAGTTGCGACTTACTGCTGAATTTTAGCCAATATGTTACCCTCACGGAAATCCTTCACTTTACACTGTAAAGCTAAAAAGAAATGTGGAGAACGACAGGTTACCCACCTGTAATTGTAGTTCTTCGAGTGGACCTCTGTGATTCACACCCTGGGTGATCCGCACCTGCGCGGAGCCTCATCAGAAAGTTCTAGAGCTACTGCAGTAGCAAAAAACAAATTAGATTAAGGCCTCTCCCCCCCTCATATAAGTACCTTGGCGCCAAGACTCTCCCCTTCAGTTGTGTCAACCGCCACTACATTAAGCAGAATGGCGTGACAGTGGGGAGGACGGGCAGGATGTGTGAATCACAGAGGTCCACTTGAAGAACTACAATTACAGGTGGGTAACCTGTCGTTCTTCTTTGTGGCCTCTGTGAATCACACCCTGGGTGACTAAAAAGCTGTCTTACCCGGAGGCAGGGTGTCACGCCAAGGTAGAGGCTAGAACAGCACGTCCAAAGGCCGCATCAGACTTCTGCCGGAGATCAAGTCTATAATGCCGGATGAAAGTGGACAGCTGTGCCCAGGTGGCAGAGGCACAGACGTCCAGAAGAGGTATGCCGCGTAGGAATGCCGCAGAGGTCGCCACTGCTCTGGTGGAGTGAGGGCGAATCACTTTCGGAACTGGTTTGCATGCCAGCTGATACGCGAGGTGAATGGTTGAAGCGACCCATCTAGATATAGTTTGAGACGTCACCTGGCAACCTTTAGTAGGTGGTTGGTGACTTATGAAAAGTCGAGGTGAACGCCTGAAAGGTTGGGTGCATTGGACATAAAAGGCAAGGGCTTGCCTAACATCTAAAGTATGGAGGATTCTTTCTTGAGTTGTGGACGGTGACGGGAAGAAGGAAGGAAGGATAAACAGCTGAGAGAGATGGAATTGAGATACGACTTTGGGGAGGAAAGAAATATCCATGGATAGTTTGACTTTGTCTGGAAAAAACTGTAAATAAGGATAGTCGTGATGCAAGGCCGCTAAATCACTAGCTCGTTGAGCTGAGGTGATGGCGACGAGGAAAACTGTTTTAAAGGTAAGTAGCCGTAAATCAGTTGAAGCTAAAGGTTCAAAAGGAGCTTTAGTAAGTTGTTGCAGTACTAGTGTTAGTGACCATTGCGGGGAAGGCAGACGGGTATCTGGGTAGATATGAGATAGACCTTTAAGAAAACGTTTCAATGTTGGATGCTTGAAGAAATCAGCTGCTGGAGAGTTAGGGGGCTGATAAGAAACTATGGCAGAGAGGTAAACTCTCAAGGAAGAGAGGGAAAGGCCGCTAGATTTGAGATGAAGCAAAAAACGTAGAACAGTAGCAAGTGATGGGTTGATAGAAGGCAATGAAGAAGCTTCAGTGAAGGATTTGAATCTATTCCATTTATACAGGTAAGCTTTTCTAGTGGAGAGCTTCTTTGATTGACGGAGGATGTTCATTAGCAAGGCGGAATCCTCCACGCTGCCAGGTGCAGAACAGGTAAGTCTGGGTGGAGTACTTGGGCGTTGTTCTGCATGAGGAGGTGGGGCAGGTGAGGGAGGTGATGAATGTCTGATGAGAGATTGTGAAGGACTGGAAACCAGGGTTGTCTCGGCCACCAAGGGGCTATAACGATGACATTGGGTTTGTCTTGTTGTAGGCGAACCACGACTTTGTGGAGAAGTGGGAACGGCGGAAAAAGGTAAGTGAAGGTCTTGGACCATTGGCCAACGAATGCATCTCCTTCGGAATGTTTGCCAATGCCGGCTCGGGAGCAGTATCGTTTGCACTTCCGATTCACACTGGAGGTGAAGAGGTCAAGAGTTGGTTTGCCCCATCGTTCGCATAGGCGAAGAAAAACTGATTGGTCTAACTCCTACTCGTGAGCTTGAGAGTTTGAGATCTGAGTAGATCGGCCAAGTCATTGTCATGGCCGGCAATGTGTAAAGCCGTGAGGCAGATATGATGTGGTAGGCACCACTCCCAGAGGTCGACTGCTAAATAGAGGAGACTTGGAGAGTGGGTGCCACCTTGTTTCAGAATGTAGTACATCGCCATGGTGTTGTCGGTGGCAATTTGTACCATCTTGCCAGCGAGGAGATTTCTGAAAGCTTTGAAAGCTTTTATAACTGCCAACAGCTCTAATTCGTTGATGTGAAGCAATTTCTCTCTGGAAGACCAATTGGCGTGGATTTTGAGAGATTTGCAGTGAGCTCCCCAGCCTGTGAGGCTGGCGTTGGTGGTGACCTGTATTTGTGGTCGTGGTTGTCGGAACGGTCGCCCAACGGATAGGTTGGGAGGAAAGCAGCACCACTGAAGTTGGGAGGCGGGTTCTGGGGTGACCTTAAAAGAGTGTGAGGAGGGTCTGTGAGCGGGTCGAAGAGGGCAAGAAACCACGACTGGAGAGATCTCATCTTGAGACGTACGTGTTGCACTACTGAAGTCATAGAGGCCATGGTGCCTAGTACACGTCACACAGTCAAGGCGGGTACCATAGCATGAGGAGTGAAAACTTGAAGTAAGGTGATGAGATTTTCTCTCTTGTCTGGAGGAAGAAAGGCACGAGCTTGTGTGGAATCTATGCATGCGCCTATATAATGAATAATCTTTGAAGGTTTCAAATTTGATTTTTGTTCATTGACAGCGAGACCAAGATCACGAAGGAGGGTAAGGGTGAAGTGAGTGTCTCGTTGGGCCTTGCGACAGCAATGAGCTACGAGGAGCCAATCGTCGATATATGGAAATATGAGAATTTTTTGCAATCTGAGGTAAGCAGCTACCGGTGCCATGCACTTGGTGAATACTCTTGGAGCTGTTGCAAGGTCGAAAGGAAGCCTTTTGAATTGGTAGGCTTGTGATCCTAGTTGAAATTGAGGGAATTTTCTGTGTGAAGGGTGTATGGAAATATGGAAGTATGCATCTTTGAGATCTATGACAGTGAACCAGTCATTTTTGCGGAGTAAAGGGAGAACTGATTTGAGGGTAACCATACGGAATTCTGTGGTAATGATGTATTTGTTTAACTCTCGTAGGTCTAAGATAGGGCGAAGGCCTCTGTCCTTTTTGGGTACAGTGAAAAAGCGAGAGAAAAACCCTTTGTTGTGTTGTGAGACGGATTGTATGGCATCTTTGAGGAGTAAATTTCTTATTTCCTCTTGTAGGGTTGGAGATGGTGGAGTGATGACATGTGTTGCCGGAGGAAGTTGGAAGAAATGGATGCGGTAGCCATCGTGGATGATGGACAGTACCCAGGCATCTGTAGTGATGGATTCCCAGACAGGTAGGTGTTTCCAGAGGGCAGGATGGGTGGAGTGGTGTGCGATCTCGGTCATGGGAGCGTCAAACGTGATGTTTGGGCTTGCGGTCGTTGCGCCTAGTAATGAGTTGTTGGCAGGGTTTATTTCTTTGATTTCTGAAATAGGGTGTATAAGATGTTTGTTTTGGAGGATCACATTGGAATTTTTGATATGAGTTGCACGGTCGTCTCCATTGATTTTGTTGGGGGCGTTGTTGGTAAGATGGATAAACTCCCCAACGTCTAGCTGATGATCTTTTCTTTTGTATGTTTTCCAAAATATCATCAGTTTCAGCATTAAAGAGCCCTGCCCCATTGAATGGAAGGTCTTCGATATGTGCGCGGGCATCCTCAGCCAGGCCAGCTGTCCTTAGCCAAGAAAAACGTCATAAGGCTACTGAAGTGGCCATTGACTTTGCTGTGGCGTCTACCGTGTGCCTAGCAGAAAGCATGTGTTGTTTGGCAACGGAAATACCTTCTTGTTGAAAGGTTTGGGCGAGTACTTTTTTGTCCTCTGGTAAAGATTCGACAAAGGTTGACATATTGTCCCAAAGGAAATGTTTATATGCACCCATGGCTCCCTGGTAGTTAGTGACACACATGGTGAATGCTGCTGATGAATAAAGCCATCTTCTCATTGAGTCAATCCTTCTACTGTCTTTATTTGGTGATATGAGGGTTTGTCGATGTCAAGATCTGGATTGTGAGGCTTCGACAAAAATGGAGTTTGGAGCTGGTTGTTTTTGAAGGAATAAAGCTCCAGGATCATGGACTCTGTAGAGGTTATCGATTCGTTTGGACATGGTATGGGAAGAGGCTGGTTTTGTCCAGGATCGTTGAGCAGTGCTGAGTAGAGATGGAAGCATCAAGATGTGTAGTGGAGTAGTTGTATCTTTAGAGATTGGGTCATATAGATGATCGACCGGTTCTGTCAAAGGACGGTGGATTTGGAGATTGAGGGACTTAGCCATATGGATCATAAGTTGGGCATACGTTTGGAAGTCTTCCGCCGGTGATGGTGGGTCGGCATCGACAAGGTCAGATTCCGGTGAGGTAAGTAATACTGATGGCATTTGAGGTCTGAATCCCTGATTGGAATAATTGGGATTGCGTCGGGAGTCGACGGATTGTCGATCGACTTCGGTGTCGATAGGTTGAGTGTCATAGTATTGACGTTTGTGGCTCGATGTCGATGGAGGTGGCATGTCCATGGGCATTTGTCGGTGTCGAGGATTTTCGATATCAAGAGATGTCATCCGAGTGTCCATGGACGTCGTTTGATATGGTTGAACGTCAGTGTCGAACTCGGGGTCATAATGATGTCGAGTTCGATGGCTTGGTTCTATCGGGCGACAGAAATGTGCGTCGATAGAGGGACAGAACGAGTGTCCATGGACCAGGATGGATATCGAGGATCATCGATATCAGAGCCTGTGTTTCGGTGATGTCGAAACGGAGGTTGTTGATGAGTTGGTAAAGCAGTGGAGTATATAGACACTGGAGATGCTGAGCGAGAGGAATGATTTCCCTCGTCTGGATTAGTGGGAAGATATTGGGAGGCTGGAGCTGTAAAAGCCTCGTGTGTAGAAGAAAATTGCTCGACTGTCTTGGGTCTTTTAGGTGCCAGGTAGGGAGCAGGTTGGAGTCCATGTGGGTCATGGTGATATGGCAGTTTCGACACCGATGGCTGTCGAGATCGAGGCCCGCCATGAGAAGGTACGGCCGAGCTGGATAGAGCAACTGCATGATTGGCGGTTGCGGTTTGTCCGGTCGAGCACTGGTCAGGGCAAATGGCAACCTGGTGAGAGTGCTGAACGCGGGTCTGAGCCACGCATGATGAAATAGACGGCTCCAGGGACTGTTGGGGCCGATGTTTCTGAGGAGGTCGTGGTGGACGATCAGATATTACCAAATAAGTTATGGTCTCTAGTTGTTGTTCGGAGTCGACCCTGTCAGGTGAAGCAACTACGGAAGGGTTGCTCGAAACAACAGTGTTGAGGACTGGGAGGAGAAGATGTTAATCGATTGACTCTGTCATCCCATTCTGGTGATTGGGAGCAGCGTTGATGAGAGGGGATTCTGTCATCGTCAGAAGGCGAACCAATAGAGATTGATTTGGCGGTTTGTTGAGGCTGCTGAGAAATGACTGCAGCTTTAGATTTACGCTGTTTAGGTCTTTTAGGCGGAGAAGGCTCCGGAACAGAAGAGGGTTTGGTGGACATTTGACGTTTAGTGGAGGGCTTCAATATTGAAGATATCGAGCGCTTCGATTTATGGGTTTTTGGGATTTTAGACGAAGTGGACGGAGCGTCGGAGTGGGATGGTGTGGTCGATGGACATTGTTTTGAGGCTTCAGAAAGAGCCTTTTCCATTGCTTTGGTTTGTGAGGTGGCCTTACAAGGAGGTTGGGCCATTTTGGTTGGTTGAAGGGATTGTTCCCAAAGACGGAGTTTTAATCTCGATAAGCAAGAATGGAGGACTCTGTGCTTGAAGTTCTTACAATGCTGGCAGGAGGATGTCTGGTGTGCCTCTCCCAAGCAAAAAAGACACTTGGCGTGGCCGTCGAAGAGTGGTATTTTGTTATCATAGACCACGCAGTGTTTAAACGGGCCCAAAGGGGCCATGAATAGAGAAAATAATTTGAGGAGAAAAAACGAGGAGGGGGGGCGCTGCGGCCGGAGGCCAAGCAAGGTAGAAAGGGAAAAAAAATCTCTGATGATAATGAATTGGATCTAATAGTTTAAAAGAAAAAAGATTGATAACAGGAAGGAATCAAGAATAAACTCTCTTTCTCTTTTACTCATAGAAGCAGAACTATGAGGCTCTCAACGCGGCAGTTGAAAGAAACTGAAAGGAGAGCCTTGGCGCCAAGGTACTTATACAAGGGGGAGGGGCCTTATTCTAATGTGTTTTTGCTACTGCAGAAGCTCTAGAACTTTCTGATGAGGCTCCGCGCAGGCGCGGATCACCCAGGTTGTGATTCACAGAGGCCACGAAGAAGAACAACTGTTACAGCATGATGACCTCCTTTAGAGATCCATCTTAGGCCCTCAGTGGTTGGCATTTCCATGGGAGCTCTTGGGCTTTATTGTGGGGGGGAGGGGATTCAGCTGCCAGCCTCCTTCTTTGGTGCCAGCTTAGTCTTCCTGATATTATGTATTAGTTTTGATTTCTCTTTTCTTGTATGGTACCTCTCATTCATTCATTCATTCATTCAACTTCAATGAATATAATATTGGCCTTAACATGAGGGATCTCAGGGTGAGGTGAGGTGCCGCTCCACCCCATGAATATCTCTGCCAAGTAGCCCTGATTTGACTGAACACCTAGCTGAATATAATACAGATTGGTAGTCCTCACTTTTCCTCAGTTCTAAGGCTGCCACAAATGTGAAGAAAAGTGCAGCAGATAAGAGGGTGACCTCTTGAAGATGAGCTACGAAAAGCAACCCACCTCCCTCCTTCATAGTCATTGAGGGGAGAAAAGCAGACAAGAAAGAGCTTCACAGTTTGAAGGTGATAAAGCATCTCTCTAAAATCATATTTTTGTAACTGGTGTCTGCCCAATTAATAGGAAAACAAAGCCTATTGTTTGACTCCTGATGGGTAATTACAAAGAACAAGCAAGTTAATTTGCCATTCTTAGAGCTGTGAAACCTAGCTGGCAGATAGTCAACTTAGTGCTGTGCTGAAAAATCCACTCACGAGAATTTGGGTCATTCTCATCCAATTTGATAGAAAAGAATTTCTATTAAATAGGCCTTTCAAAAAAAATCTTTTTAGAAGAGAGGACATTTTTGAGAAATTATCACGGATGAGCTTCAGGATTGTTGTTCTTAACTTACTTCTGAGGAGTCCAGGCAGTGTGTTAGCACATCTTATCTTTCACTGCAGCTTGTGTGGCATCCAGCCTAGCTGCCCATACTTCCCATATCTCCTTAGGAAGATGCTATCAGGTAACTCCGCTCACAACACTTTTTCAGAGCAGGAAGTACAGGCAGCCAGAGAACCTACAGACTAATGATGAGATGTGCCACAGAAAGAAAGGGGAAAAAATAGAACTTTCTAGGCTACCTATACTGAAATATAACCCAAACAAATTCTGAAAGACCTGCTAAAGAGGCAGAAAATGGTAAACTTCTTTCAAGGAGAAATAAAATTTGAGAATTGGTGATGGGAGGTATTGGCGGAAATAATGCCGTAGCACCAGCTTCATCTTTTTTCTTGAAACTGGAGACAAAATTGT
This sequence comes from Intellagama lesueurii, assembly GCA_037013535.1. Lineage (NCBI taxonomy): Eukaryota > Metazoa > Chordata > Lepidosauria > Squamata > Agamidae > Intellagama > Intellagama lesueurii. The sequence continues at coordinate 96,936,802 of JBAJHW010000003.1, read as the reverse complement.
CCCTCCTCAGGCTCTCTACGGGAAGAAGTTGCATTATAAGCATTTGCACTAGAAACAAAATACAATTTATACTGACCCTTCAAAAAAGTAACATGATGGAGGCACTGAGGACATCTGGATCCTGCAGAATGATAACAAGTGTTCAGCCAAAATTTCTCAGAAGATGTTTTTCTAAGAAACATTCTTAAGAGTCTGCTTTTCTTTACTCCTTTAAAAATAGAAGTTCACTTCTTCATAATTTATTCCAAGTTTTATCTACCATTTTTGGTGCTGCTTTGCTGCCACTTCTATACTGGAATAGCACTAGATAGCACAGTGGAGGAAGCAAAACAGGTACAGGATTTCAAGCTAAGATCCTTCTCCAAGATAATTCCTAAAATTGTAGAAAGCAGCTTTAAATCTCATCCTAGAGATTGTTGGTGAAATCAAGACATTGTTGACAAGCTAAAGAGGGCCCAGACTTCACACAAATAAGGTAAAATAAAATCCATACACTTGGGACCCCTCTGTGTTTACTTTTACCCTGAGTATAATAGACAAGTGCTTTCTTCCTCTCCAAAATACGTGCATAAATATAGAATATAAGTGGTTGTATTAGCGTTCTTATCTGTGAGGCTTGAGAGTACTTTTTTTTCCTGCACATGTAAATATTTCTCTAAATGGAAATACAATAGCAAAACCCAGTAAGTGTTCCCTGCAGACTGAAAAGTGATGCCGTAATGCCTTAAAAGGCACTTTCTCGTTCCCTTCCTTGTTGACTTGAAACCACCTTTGTGGAAGGCTTACAGGAAAAAGATATGACAGAATTCATTTACCTGCGTTAGGGAGAATAATATATATATACACACCATAACTACACAACACATACATAAATATACAAACAAACATAGCAAACATCCTAATTGTAATTGATTGCTATTAATTGCTATTAATTGTCATATTTCTTCCCAATTTAACCAAAATTGCTTCAAGAAACAGGGAAGACTTTCCTGAAAGAATCAAGCAGGGGCTTTTTGTTTTGTCAGTTGGTTTTGCTATCTGTCTAATGTCCCCTTTGCATTTTTAAAAGTATATTTATTTATTTTTCTGCAAAGCCTTTGCCTTAACAGAAAATATACCTCTTCACCACTAATTATAAAAAATAACAGATCAGTCCTATAGTATGTCCACTTAGAAGTCCTAGGCAACTGAAGGGTAGGACCACAAACTACCCGGGTTGTCTGAAACACATCCTCACCAAGAAAATCCATGCAGAAATACAGAGGATTGTGAAGGATTTCAGACATTTCTTCTGGATCTAGAGTTCAGCTTTGCTCCAACAAGCCCAAGGTAGCACACATAACTCTCCTTTGCCTCATTTTCTCCACACAACAACAACCCTGTGAGATATGTCACAGTGAGAGAAAATGATTATCCCAAGGTCAGTTTCATGGCTCAGTGAAGATCTGAACCTGGATCTCCCAAATCCCAGTCCATTAGTACTAATCAATGTAGCACACTGGGTCTCAATTAAGGGGCAGTCCAGAGAAGAACAGAATATATGATTCGGGAAGGAGCCCAGAAAAAGAGATTGTGTTAGTGGTTCTTAACAGACTGCTAGCTTATAACAGTTGTGTGAGAAATGGCTCCCTCCCATGGGCTATATTCTTGTGTTGCCATGGCTATATTATGCTATTGTGCAGCAGAGCAAATCAACATTTTACAAGGCAATTCTATAAATGGAGACAGCCCAACCCCCAACCCCCTTCCCCCCCCCCAATCACTTTGAAACTTGACTTTGAATCAGCACCAAGTATGGCACCAATATAGAAAACTTTCTGCGCTTGCTCTGTACCAAATTTGGGGAAGTTTGAGCAAAGGATTTTCAAGTTTTCAAGTTATGATTTTTTTAAAAGTAAAACTATTTTACCTCACATGCAGAAACAAATTGCCCTAAACATCCCCAGATTTAAAATAGCTCATACAAATTGAAAAGACCAATCTTGCTAATCTTGAAAGAGAATGGTTGGTTTCACCTGCTTTTTTAAAATTTGGAAAGAATCCAGGTTGTGGGGGCTGAAATATTGATCCTCAAAAAACACCTTTCAAAAGGGAAAAACAATGACTTGTTTTATAAGACTGAGAATGTGTGGAACAGGCTTACCAGCAGGAGCATTACAAAGTAGTTACATCATTGCAGCTTTGTGGCCTGGGAAGGGAGATGTTTAGAGGTTAATGAAAGGTGACAAAACAATCAAAAGCCAGGTTTTTTTTTTAAGAGAAAAAAACTAAAACAAAAACAAAACAAAAAACAAAAACAAAAAAGACCAAAAAAAACCTGGCTTGCTTTAAAGAAACTAATGGAGTGAAAGGGGGACATTTTGCTATGTATCTCCTGAGAATTACCATACTGTTTTGTAAGTCATATCAAGGTATTTCTCCATTACAAAAGCAAAGAGCAGTTGTGTTTGTCCCAGCCCAGAATGTTTTCAATAAATGTTGTCTTAGGATTTCTGAGACTAGGCATCTGACACAAGTCTTCAAAGGGGAAATCAGCTCCATGTCTGGGGCAATCTGAACTTTTGGCCTGGTTAGTCAGGACCCAATTAGTTGACTCTTTGGAAGAGAACTTTTTAACTTCTTCCTGGACAAATGGGCATTTGTGCTGACAAAGGGATTCTGTGTCTGGTTAGAAAAATATTTTAAAAGAGATTTTTAAAAGGGCAGAGAACAAATATTCAAAAGCTCACTCATTCAAGTTTTGAAATTACTGGTTTTTGGTTTTGTTTCGTTTTTTGCTTTGTGGCTGGGGATGGTCTGACTTTACCTTAGCAGAGTTTTGGTGACAATATAGTGTCAACCCACTCATCTTATCATTATACAATTGTCCAGTAATAAAGAAAAATGTTCCAAAGATGTTATGTACCATCAAATCGCTTCTGATATATGTTTATATAAGTTAATGACCTCCCAAACGTCCTGTCATTAACAGTTCTGCTCAGATCTTGCAAACCGACAACATCTCATGTTAGACTGTTCTCTTTTCCTCCTGCCACCCTTTCTGGCTGTATTGTCTTTTCCAGTAAGTTTTGCTCAGGTCTAGCAAACTAACAGCTGTGGATTCCTTTACTGAGTCAATTTTCCTCATATTAGGTCTTCCTCTCTTCCCACTGCCTCCCCTTTTCACAGCAATATTGTTTTTCATGGTGACTTCTGCATTTTTGTTATGTGTGTGACAGGATTGCCTCAGTTTACTTATTTTTGCTCTATTGAAAGCATGACTTAAATGAGCATCTTTCACATGTTGAAAAACAGCCCTGACAAAATGTTCCGTGTTTGAGTGAGAAGTGATGAATTGATGAAGAAAGGAGTCACTTCTGGGATTTCCCCTTGCTTGGTATTAGTTTCTGAATGGTAGTGAGCACAAGAGAGTAGACCATCTTGATTGCTGCCATTGGTGTTGTCAACATTCACACTGTCCGCTATGTAAAGCTCGGCACCCTTTTTCCAGCTGGCAATAACATATTATTCAACAATATCAGGCCATTTCCTGGCATTTTGAACTGTAGATACAGAAGCACAATATTCCACATGAATTACTCAGATTTATTTTTTTTAAGAACTGAATCAAATCGTCCCCTCCCAACCTCTTTTTCCTCCGACCATTCTCACAATGAGAAAGTGTGAAGCAGGATTGGAGGTGGGGGGGAAGTTGGTTGGGCCCTGAAAGCTGGTCAGGAAGAGTTGTGCCCACACAGTGAGAAAACATATGACAGACTATGGTGTGGACTGAAGGTGACAGTAATTGTTCCCTCTTGAGAGCTGGATGATGCAGCGAGATAACTTTTGCACAACAAATGCATCTGAGGCGGCTGGGACGGCATTGTGAGACAGCAGGGCACTTGCTATCTCCAGCACTCTGCCACATGAGGCAAATGCCTCAGTGTGTATAATGCTTCAGGCACTTATACAGAACAGCCTGCAAACATTTCTACTGAAAGAATCTCCATGGAGCTGAGCAGCATCTTCTTCCCTTCAAGAAAATATTTGCTGTTATTACATCTATACAGGATTGTGAAGAATGTGTGTCTTCCACTGCTTAGAAGATTGCTAGAAAGAAGAAACAGACACCACACAGTTTAGAAAACATTTCTCTCATTGAGAGCTTTTGAATCCTGAGTGTTGCCCATTGCGCCCAGCCCTGTTGAGTGCCAAATAAAGATGCTTCCAAATAATGTTATGGCTTCCCTGCATCATTTGCACCTTTCCTTTACATTTCAAATGATACATGTGTAGAAGTTTCCTTCCTATTCTCAGCCCCTCTGGCTAACGTCAAGAAAAAGCAATACACCCAAACTAGTTTTCCCTAAAATATAATAGTAACAGCACTGTTTGGACCAAACAACAACACCGTTCTCTACACAGATGCCAGGAACTGGGATTTCTTTCCAGGAGTCCATGGTTGTTGTTTTTTTGGCCATAAAACTATTTGCTGATCCATATTTACAGTAGCTTTATTTGTCATCCAACAGATGTTTAGACAGTTAAACTCCCCTCTGGGAAAGAGCTCTGTGCAACTCAGTAGTTGCTCAATGAATATTTTGTATTGTTTGGGGAGGGGGGAGATGATAACAGCCACTGATTGTATTTCTCTCTCTTTCTATTTTCCCCCGGTAATGTAGATTCACCCAAATCATTGTGTTCCTACGCTCAGCCTCATCAAACATTATCATATTGGTCTGTAAACATTTTGAAAGCATTTTGTTGTTTCATCATTTATTCAGAACTGCATGTCTTGGAAATGGGCCTCCACGAATGGCTGGACAACCTTTGGTTTTAAATCACGGCTGCTCACTGCAGATAGATCCTCACAGGGATGCACACCAGCTGCGGAGAAACGCGTCCAAACAGGGCAGAGCAGGGATATTTGTTCATTTCCAGGTCAGCTACAGGGTGGTTCGGGAAACCAAGTTGCCCTTGGGTCAATTTAAAATAATAATAAACTTGGAACTGCAGACCTGGAAGGGACCCTATGGATCATCGCGTCCAGCCCTGTCAAGGAGGCTTGGTGGGGAATTGAACCTCTGCCGTTGCAGTCAGATGTCTAAGCCACTGAGCTATCCAGCAGTGCACCCCTACAAGTCATTTGAGTTTGTTCTGGCATTTTTGGGGTTACAAGTGCTGACATGGAGTGCAGGGCAGGGTGCTTTAGCGAAAGAAAGCAGTGCTAAGGCTGAAGGAGACTGAGAGCTGCAGCCACAGTGAAACCTCCCCTGAAAGCTCCAATTTCTGAGCCCCTGGGGAGGGCTCACAGTGATCTCACTAGAATCTAAATATTCTCATCCACCTGATTGAGCAGCCATTTTGCATCTAGACATGGCAAAGGGATGATGCGATATCATGCACTAGACTGACCATGTTCTAGAATGTTCTTCCTTTTTTCTTTTAGGTAGCTATACTGACTCTTCATTATATTTAGGATTGTGTGTGTGTGTGTGTGTGTGTGTGAGAGAGAGAGAGAGAGAGAGAGAGAGTGAATGTGAGATGGATGGCTGACTCTTTCTGTGGGCTTTTATTGAATAGGTCAAACCAATGCTAAGGATTGTTCCCCTTCATTGTTTTATACTTTCTTTTTTAATGTCTGCTGCTGACTGATTCAGGACTCTGGGAAGAGTGCAAGCAGGGCAAGGAGGGAAGTACATAGCTCTTGGTGTAGGGAGCAGACGGAACGAAGGAAGCTAGTAGGAGCTTTGCCTGCACACTGAAGCTTTGCCCATTCCTAAATTGGTGCCACTGCATAGTGCCTCCCACCCCAGGTCATAGCCTTTTGTTTTCTTGTGATAGTCCTTTCTTGATCTGGAAACACAGATACGTGCATAAACCCATGAACAAATCAATTCAGACCACCTCCAGAACAGCTTGGTGTGGGTTGGTCCTGATCTGTAGAGCAAACATTCTAATACAAATTGACTCAGACTCTACTGGCATATTCCTAGATCTTGACACTTGGATGCCATGACTTCAGATCTGCTCTCTGATATCAGCAAGCATCTTTACATGTAGAATTGTGTGAAGCTTTCTGCTCTTATTCACTGTTGTTTCCCTTCTGAATAACATCACTGCATGCTCAGGAGTAGGACACATTTTTCAAGTGAGTTTGTGCTTTCTTTCTCTCTTTACAATTCTGCTGTCCTTACTGGATATTGCTGCAGAGTCGGTTTAGCTTTTTTATTTTCCTTAATTCAAAATGTTTTCTTAATTCATATTCATTGTCCAGAGTTGAAAGTTAGGTTAACTGCAGACAATGAATGGCAGGGCCATTCTGTGCAGAAGATAACTGTATTGAAAAAAAAAAATAAGCAGAGAGTGGCATGTGCTTTTATTCATACTTTAAAAAAAATCTGAATGTTGAAAATCTGCACAGGTATGGGGACAAGTGCCTTAATCGAACAGGTTTACTCATTTGGAAGGAGACATCAGAACATGGTTCCATATATGGCCTGAATTTTAGCGCACCTTGTTTGCTGTTCAAATGCACAGGCACGTATTCAGATCACAATTGTGGGACTGGTTGGTTTGTGCAATGTTTTGTACAACCAATCTCCACTTTTTCCACCAAAAAAAAACAACAAACACACACACACACACACACACACACACACAAAACACCCTCTCCCTAACCTGTGGAACCAAATAGTAGAAAGTGTTGTGAATATTTGCAGCATTATTTATTTCTATTTTTCTTTATTTAGCTGATGTTTATCCTGACTTTCTCCTGTAGTGAGGACCCAGGGCAGCTTATATTTCCTTCCCTCATATATTCAACACTTACATAAAAATAGTCACAAGAAAGACTCTTCCTCCTTTGTGAGAGTTGGAATCCATTCTAACAATTCCATGCTAGGGATCAGCCAAGTACTCCCTGTTTTGATTGGTTTGTATCACACAGAGATCTCTCTGAGTGTATGAGAGAAAACAGAGAGGGATTAATGATTCAGAATACAGTCATTAAACTGTGCAGGCCTTCCCTCCTCAATTCAGTTTTGAGGCCACTTTGAGATTGCAAATTGGATCCTGATTCAGTCTGGATCAATTAGCACCGCATCCAATTTGATTTCTCTCTTGGAGACCGAGACTGATCTGTACATTCAGATCACCAGTCTCTCAATGAAAAACCCAAATGGTTGTACCTGGGGTACATGAAATTTGGAGACACAATAGACCCCAAAAAACAGAGTAAACCTAAGACATTCTGGTAGATAGCTTCAGGGGTTTGTGTGATTACATCCAGAATGATTTGTGCCCTATCAGATACACTTTGTAATTTCACTTTGCTTCACCCCAGAACAGAATCCAACCCTTCTGCTTCAGTCTGGGGTTCACACAAATCCAGCCAATTTGGTTAGCCATTTGGGCTTCAGTCAACGCCGGCACATAGTCTTATGTGTTACAACTTTATAAAGGAAGCAAAAATAATGATAGTAAGTAGTTCCAAGAGGTATCTAGGACGTTATCTGCTTAACTTGAGTAAAAATCACTGAACTGTTATAAAAGCAATTTAACAAAAACCAAAGATGTGTATGTGAAATAATTATTAAGTATACACTACAGCCAGTTATAATGTCTCTTGAATTTCTCTTCAGTCACTGTGATCATGAAAGCACTAAGAATAGCTGCTCTTTGAATTTGGCTTCTGATTATTTATTTAGAGAGGCAGTGTGGAGTACTGGTGAGGGTTCATAAACCTGTGTCAAATCCCCAACTGGCCATGAAACTGACAGGGTAATTTCCATGGGTACTCTTGCCATGGTTGGAGAGGCCTATTTAGCCCTGCCCTTCTATGTTACTGCTTCCTATGCATGGGAAGAGATGTTTTTGCTTATGTTGTACACTATATGGGAATAAGATTCCCACAGGGAAGATTCATCCTCACAGATAGAGGCTACACATGAGCAGGAACCTCTCCACCGCAGACATGTCCGTTTCCATGAATAGAAGAATCGAGAGGAAATAATAATAAGCTATTAAGTCAATTCAGGGTTTTCCATGTAGAGAATACTGAGAAGTGGTTTACTATTTCCTTCTTGTGGGGCATCCTGGGACCGTTGAGCTTGCCAAGACCACACAGGACGCCCAGGAGGGAACTGAACTCCTATCCTCTAAATTACTGAGCTATTCAGCCAACAGGTGTTCCCTCTTCCATGTACAGAAAGTGATGACTGAGAGGAGAAAAATTAGGAAGTCCTTCCTAACTGTGGTGAGCATATCCATAGAGGCAAAGGTTGAATACTCCTGTTCTTTCTACCTCGCACAGCTGTTGTAAGGATAAGCAGAGTAAAATAAAACTTGAGCCTATTAGAGGAAAAAAGCAGCCAATGCATTGTAAATAATAAACAATACACAATTGCCTAATTTACTGTTTTTCAAATATCTCATTTGGTTCACGCAAAAACCCTTGTCTAGTTTCCTTCTACTTCTGTTTTCCACTCATCAAAATTTCTGTGCTTTTCACCTGGGGGCAGAGACATATCTGAGTGACATCTGATTTTATATATTAGTAAATGGGGGTGAATTGCTGATTATTCATCCCAGTAGTCCTGGGGCAGTCCTAGGGACAACCTGGAAATATCACAGCACCTAGCAGAGCTGATCTGATCTAATCTGAATGTCTGCCACAGCCTCCCACATCTCATCCTCATAGGACTGTAACAAAATATGGACACTATCTAACACCAAGCAATGTTTATCTTTGTGGTGTGTGTGTGTGTGTGTGTGTGTGTGTGTGTGTGTGTGTGTGTGTGTGTGTGTGTGATGTGCAATCAAGTCAGAAGTAACTTACAAAAACCCTAATAGGTCTTTCAAGGTGAGATATTTTAGAAGTGGTTTTCCCAGTACCATCCGTAGTGATTTTCCATAGCAAAGATTTGAACCCAGGCTTCCTGAGTCTTAATCTGTCTCTTTGTCAACTACACCACAATGGGCACTCTTTTTCTCTCTGTACCAGCCCACTTTTGCTCCAATTGTCACATTGTTCTGACAAAGCATTCTGGGTAACCAAAAAGATTGCACTCTATTATGTGACTCCCACAAGCAACCAATAAAAACTCTCTGTCATCCAAAAAATGAACTTTTTAATGGGTGCCATTTCTTTTCACACCTGCATGAGCTACCTGGAGACTCATATAAAAGACACTCCTACTACTGATCAATGTCCTCAACTGCTTTAAGTTGACACAGTCTTCTTCTCAGGAGGAGTCTTCTGCCCTCTCCCCTTTGCAACTGAAGGTAGCCCATGACTGAACATTAGTCTCGCTATTGTCTTCTTAAATCTGGAGAGAGTTGAACATAGCGAAAGAGTGTGTACTCTAGAGTAGTGTATACTCTAGTCTCACCAAGGGCATCATTCTGCCTTCATAAGATGGACTCTAGTGGTTTTGCAGATATAAACAAATACTAATTCTATTTTGCCCAGTCCTGAGCGCTTAAGGTAAGAAAAAAGGAAACAGATAACAGATGCCTAAATAGATCCTTTTTTCTGTTGCACAGGAATAATCCAACTTTCATTTTAATTTAACAAAAATGAATTTATATTATACAATTCTCTGTTCACAGCACCTTTTAAACAATTAAAACACCATGTCACTGTCTTAAAAATCAGTAAATAAGGGAAGGGAGAAAATATAGGTTAAATGTGTCATTATTTAATGATTTGTCATTTATCAGTCACATTTTGGCCTAAATGTGGCCACCAACCCAACTTCAGAAAATATCATGGGGCTCAGATACCAACATGGATAAATTTTAAAATGCCATATGAACCTTACAATAGGGGTTGGAAATTTGTTGTAGTTGTTGTGGACCTTAGTCTCTTGAGATTAATCTGTTTGCCAGGGAGCTGCCTAAGGAATTATTCCTAAGGAATATGGTTGCAGTAAAACAGCTTGTGGATGTCTACAAGCTGCCCACAATTTACTAGGTTAATCCAGATTGCTCTTATCCTTCCTTTCTTATTCAGCGACTCTTACTTTTTCCTATTTTTCACATTCTTTTTAAGTGTCCTACAGGAACAGTCCATTTTCTTTCAGGTCACATGAACTGAACTGCTGGAGAGCTCAGTGGTTTGGGCATGGAGTTCAATTCCCCACTGTGCCTCCTTGACAGGGGATGGGCTCGATGATCCATAGGGTCCCTTCCAGCTCTGCAGTTCTAAGATTATTATTATTATCATCATCAACCAGGTAGAAAGAATCTAATGGTCCTTGACTGATAGAAGATATAGAGTTGTGTAGTACACTCCTATACACATGCACCCAACCAGACCTACTTACACACAGTGCCATGTAGCTTTTTATAATAATTGTGGCAAGTTGTATAAATATCAGGAAAAAGAATGAAAATGCCCTTGCCATTAGACTCTTCTTATCAGTGATCAAGCTGCCTGTGCACTGGGTTCTTTTACTGGCAACCACCACTGAGATTCTCTCTGTGTACATGACTCTGGGTCTGGGAACATTATATTACTTTTTAAAATCAAAAGTGGAGGCCATCCGCTGGGATCTTACCTCCTATTTGAAAACAGTGGATTGAGCAGAGACGTCCAGCGCTCCATCTTGCCCGATGAGACTTAACCACTTTCAGCCTGTGACGCCAGATTTGGTGAACAAAATGCTTGATCGCTGTCACGCCACCACCTCCTCCCTTGACCCTTGCCTGGCCTGGCTAATCAAAGCAGCCAGGCCTATAACGTCTGAATGGGCTATGGCAATAATTAATGGGTCACTCCCTCTTGCCCTCAAGGAGACACTCATTAGGCCCATTAGGAAGAAACCGAGCTTGGCAGCGGATGATATTGGTAATTACAGTCCCGTCGCCAATGTTTCTTTCCTTAGCAAGGTAGTTGAGAGGGTAGTGGCCGACCAGTTGCAGGCTCTTCTGGATGAAACCAATGCCCTGGATCCATTCCAGTCGGGCTTCAGGCTGCTCCATGGCACGGAAACAGCATTGGTCGCCCTGTTTGATGACCTATTGAGAGGCTGACGGGCAAAATGTCTCTGCTGGTCCTCCTCGATATCTCAGCCACCTTTGATACCGTCAACCACAGTATCCTCCTGGGCAGTCTCTCCGAGTTGGGAATTGGTGGCCTGGCTTTTGCCTGGCTCCGTTCCTTCTTGGAGGACCGTCCCCAGAGAGTGCAGATTGGAGAGAGTTTTTTGGCCCCATGGAGGCTCAATTGTGGGGTTCCGCAAGGCTCGATCATCTCTCCAATGCTGTTTAACATCTATATGAGGCCGCTGGGAGGGGTCATCAGGGGATGTGGGGCTTCATGTTATCAGTACGCTGATGATACTCAGCTCTACATCTCCTTTTCCCCAAAAACAGTGGATGCTGTTTCATCCCTTGAGCGCTGCCTGGGGGCCGTTCAGCAATGGGTGCAGGAGAATGGACTGAGGCTGAACCCAGGCAAGACGGAGGTCCTTCGGATGGGCGCCCCAGACATCAGTGGTTTGGGAAACTCAGGTGTCGTCAGTGGTCCATTCCGCACACTTCCATCTTCGGTGGATTGCTCAGCTGTGTTCCTATCTTGATGTGGGGGCACTCACCACTTTGGTCCATGCGCTCATAGTCTCGAGATTAGACTACTGTAATGCGCTCTATGTGGGGCTGCCTTTGACTGACGCGGAAACTTCAGATGGTGCAGAATACGGCGGCCAAACTTTTTACAGGGGTGAAAAGATACCACCATATTTCCCCCACTCTGGCCACCTTACATTGGCTGCCCATTCACTTCCGCGTTGATTTCAAAGTCCTAACGATGACATATAAAGCCCTAAACAGTTTAGGACCTCCTAAGGTGGTGAGTGCCTCCAGAGTGCCTCCTCCCATCCAGTTTTGCCAGAGTCACTCGTTCCAGCCAGGCTGGGTGGCTGAGGGGCCTAACGCCGAGGGAGGTCCGGAAGGAAATAATGAGAAACCGGGCCTTCTCAGCAGTGGCCCCTCGCCTCTGGAACAACTTGCCCATGGAGATCCGCCTGGCTCCCTCTTTGGGTGTCTTCAGGAGTAAAGTTAAGACCTGGTTATTTGGGCAGGCTTTCCCTCCTGCCGTATCTTAAATTCTACATTTTTGCCATCTTGGATTTATGTATATGTTTATTGGTCTGTTTTTTAAATTTGTAATGCCACCCAGAGTAGACCTTTGGTCTAGATGGGCGGGGTAGAAGTCTAATTAAATAAATAAATAAACAAACAAACAAACAAACAAACAAACACAACAACTTTTCATCTATGTCTCTGAAAGCACATTTCACTGAGATACAGTTAAATCTTTTACAACTGAAACATCTCTGTGTATGTGCCCTGGGAGTACTGGGAGAGTGAGTAAATTCTATCAGACCGCAGATCTTGAGTTCAGTGAGATTTAAGCTCTATTCAGCCATAAGAGCTGCTGGGTTCATAAACATACATAGAGGATAGAGCCTAGCCCCATATGCTCCATCGTCACTTTGCTCTGAACCTGAACATTTTGGTTTTTGCTTGTGTCTACCATGTTTCTCCGAAAATAAGACCTAACCTGAAAATAAGCCCTAGTATGATTTTTCAGGATGCTCATAATATAAGCCCTACCCCAAAAATAAGTCCTAGTTAAGTGAAAGCCCACCCTCCACCATTGTGCAGCAACCAGAAGAAGATGACGACTGTATTTGAATAAATGTAGATTGTTGTACATGAAAAAAATAAAACACCCCCTGAAAATAAGCCCTAATGCATTTTTTGGAGCAAAAAATAATATAAGACCCTGTCTTATTTTTGGGGAAACACAGTAGAACCTACATGTGAGCAGGATCCTTCTCTTCAAGCTTGTTGTTGCTCACATAAGAAAAGTAAGAACATAAGGGGTCAGTACACAGGTACGCAAACCGAAAGGCTATTAATACCTTAAATGAGCTTTACCATTATCTCAATATGCGTAGAATCATAACTTCAAAGCAGAATGGCAAGAATACAGTGCACTAACTCTGTTACTGGTTCTTCTCTCCCTCCTGCACCTCTGAGGATCTGTTCTGGAAGATTTCACAGGGATCTAGAGTAGATTTTCAGACTGCATGACCCCATCTGACTGTAAGGGGAGTCAGAATTACTTCCCTTCAGTTCTGCTGATGTTGGCTCATCATGAGCAATGCCACCAATTTCAAGCCGCCGCCCCCATTTGGTTTATTTAGATATTTATTTATTTATTTTGCTTTAAAAAGGAAATAATGTCTCTGTGTGTATGACAGCAGTCGGAGAAACTCAGCAAAGAACTATATTAAAACCAGCCAGTCCTGAAAATCCTACCTGTGCAAAGGTCGACAGAGTGAGGATTTGAAAATGTGATATTCCATGAGATACACAATTATATGAAATTTTCTCAGATTAAATGGAACTTTGTCAATCTAAAATTACTACTTCCAGAGGCTTCCAGGAGCAGAAACCGACCCTTTTTGCAACAAAGTTTTTGGACAGAAGGTGTTGAGGGATTCAGAATGGGCCTGGAGCCCAAACAAATGGCCTCGGGCCACTGTATTTCCGCTCCTGCCTTATACAAATCTATGGTACAGCCATGTTTGGGGTGTCATGTATAGTTCTAGTCACCCCATCTCAAGTAAAAGGTAACATAGACCTGGAATAGCTACAGAAAGGAGAAACTGAAATAAACAAGGAACCAAAGCAACTTCCCTAGGAAGGAAAGGCTACAACAAATGAAGTGTTTTGGTAGTTTTGGGTGAGGGAATGAGATTACTTGGAGAAGAAGACATGACAGAGAATTAGGAAATTATGCATGGTTGTGGAAAAAGATGATAGAGAGCTTTACTCATTCTCTCATAATGCTGAAAGTTGAGTTTCTTCAATTACATTGAGGATTGACAAAAGAAATACATTATAATTCACCACAAGAAGACGGAGTGACAGTCACGGGATTAGATGAGAATGAGACATGGACGGGTCCAGCAACTTGGCATGATAGTTTTATGAATTCAAATACAGTGGCAGAGTATGCCTCTGATTATCAGCTGCTGGGGAGTGTCAGCAAAGGACCCCTATCAGTGTCATACCACAGTTGTGGGCTTTTGGCAAATATCTCCTTGGCTACTGTGGGAAACAGGATGTGGCTCTTCATACTAATTCAGCAGGGCTTTTTGCATGTTCAGAGTCAGACATCATGATAACTCAGTGGACTGCTGCCAAATGGAGGGGTGAGTTGTTATTTGGGCTATTATTGTCATTATTTTGTATTCTCCTCGAGAGTATTTTGTATTCTCCCGGTATTCTCCTCGGGAGGCTCTCCGAGTTGGGAATCGGTGGCCTTGCTCTTGCCTGGCTCCATTCCTTTTTGGAGGACCGTCCCCAGAGAGTGCAGATTGGAGAGAGTTTCTCAGCCCCATGGAGCCTCAATTGTGGGGTTCCGCAGGGCTCGATTATCTCTCCAATGCTGTTTATCATCTATATGAGGCCACTGGGAGGGGTCATCAGGGGATGTGGGGCTTTGTGTCATCAGTACGCTGATGATACTCAGCTCTACATCTCCTTTTCCCCAACAACAGTGGATGCTGTTTCATCCCTTGAGCGCTGCCTGGGGGCTGTTCAGCAATGGATGCAGGTGAATGGACTGAGGCTGAATCCGGGCAAGACGGAGGTCCTTCGGGTGGGTGTCCCAGACATCAGTGGTCTGGGAAACTCCCTCTCTTTTGGGGGGATGACTCTTACCACCAAGAGTGAGGTTTGCAGTTTGGGTGTAAATCTGGACCCGGCGCTCACCATGGAGACCCAGGTGTCGTCAGTGGTCCGTTCCGCACATTTCCACCTTCAGTGGATTGCCCAGCTGCGTCCCTATCTTGATGTGGGGGCGCTCACTACGTTGGTCCATGCGCTCGTAGTCTCAAGATTAGACTACTGTAATGCGCTCTACGTGGGGCTGCCTTTGAGACTGACGCGGAAACTTCAGATGGTACAAAATGCGGCAGCCAGACTCCTGACTGGGGTGAAAAGGTACCAACATATTTTCCCCACGCTGGCTGCCTTGCATTGGCTGCCCATCCGTTTCCGCGTTGATTTCAAAGTTCTTACGATTACATATAAAGCCCTAAACGGTTTAGGACCTCAATATCTGGCAGAGCGCCTTCTCCCACCCAGTTCTGCCAGAGTCACTCGTTCCAGCCAGGCCGGGCGGCTGAGGGGCCTAACGCCGAGGGAGGTCCAGAAGGAAAGAACAAGGAGTAGGGCCTTCTCGGCAGTGGCCCTTCGTCTTTGGAACAACTTGCCAGTCGAGATCCGCCTGGCTCCCTCTCTGGGTGTCTTCAGGAATAAACTTAAAACCTGGCTATTTGGGCAGGCTTTCCCTCCTGCCATATCTTAACCGCCATATTTTAATTATTTAAACTTTGCCATCTTGGACTTTTTGGTTTTTGGTTTTATTGTTTTTAAATTTGTAAACCACCCAGAGTAGACCCTTGGTCTAGATGGGCGGGATAAAAATCTAATAAATAAATAAATTTTTGAAGGCTCCTTATAAGAAAGGAACTCCATAATCATTCTTTAAATGAAGAAGACAACAAAGATATCATGTTTTCCTTCAGAAACAGTGTTCAAACCATAATTCTTTGGTCACCAAGCAGTCCCCTTTTCCCTTTTCCTACAAACTACCTTGATTTCAGGGAAATATGACTTATAAGACATATTTTGCTTTTTTCTTCAATGCATTTCTTCAATATATTACAAGACTATAGCCTTCCAAAGGTTACTTATAAAATAAAGCATATCATTCTGCAGCATTCGAAGAAGTTCCTAGGTTGAAAAATAAAGGAGGAATGAAAGCAGAGTATAAAATAAAATTTTATTCAGTTAGAAGGCAAGAAAAATAAAGAAGGGCAGAATGCAATGGTGGGCCAGCAGAAAAGCAGAACTCAGCATCAGTGGGACAGGGTAATCTTCCATTTCCAATTCATTCTTTTTTTTAAAAAAAATGTCGCTTTGGAGGGCTGGGAAACCTTCCAGATACATGTTCGATTTAAGTACTTTAAAAAAAAAAGAGTGGAGGCAGTTATACACTTCCTGGGTCTGCAGGCAAGAGTCAATGCTGAGGAGGCCTTATCTCGACCTATCAATCCTATTCATCAGGTCAGACAAGCATTACCCCCAACAACAATTTTAAAAAACCAGTAGGTTCAAAGGTAAGTACTTCAAATAGATATTTTGACTTGGAGGCTGAAATCGTGTCGCTTAGTCGTCTAGTGTATGCCAGTTGAATCAGAGGACTTGATGGATGAATTCACTCATTCAATCCCCACTGATTCAATGGGCCTACTCTAGTTGTGACTTACTACATTAAGCAACAGGATTTCAGCCAGAATATCATGCCTTTAGTGCAATGAGAGAGAACATGGTGCTGCTATCTAATTTTTGCCACAGCTTTATTTCTCCCTCTCTTTCTTCAAACTTGCCTATTAGTTAGAAGCTTGTGGCTCTGTGATTTGAAATCACATTCAAGGCCAAACAGATTTCCATGCTGAAGGCATCACTGAAGTTTGCCAGTAAAACTACTATGTTTGCTGGTTGCTTTAAAAATAAAAATAAAAACGTTTTAAAATATCTGTGTACTGTGTGTACTTTCTATTTAAAGATATTGAAGAATGACCATCTTCTTGGTGTATATATATAGAGTGAGAACACACACGTTCTGATTAATTGGTCATGAAACAATAGCAACAAGATGGGTTTGGTTCGTATTTCAATGTTCACGAAGCCGAGCAAGGAAGAGGTACAAACTGCTTTGACACTACAGTACATTTTCTGATGCCAGAATTTAGGACTCTAGTGGAAAATGAGGAGGCAGACAATGCCATCTATTTATAGTGCATATTTGGCTGAATCCCCTCTTTTGTGCTCAACAACCATGGTCTTTCATGCAGAACCACTGTAGATGGACAGCTGTGTTTCTAAACATCTGTGATGAACAGAACTCAGATGGGAGCTTTTTTAAAAAAAGGAGAGAGAGGGAGAGAAAGGCATCAACATATTCATAAGTTGGTGTGGGAACAATGAAAGCACATATTGTAGGTCTGAAGGAAAAAGGCAGTGTCAGCTCACAAAAAAAATCTCTATGAAATTCCTTTTGCAGATGTCAGCATAAACTTGCTGCATGAGTAAGTACTGCTGTAAAGTCAGGGAAGAGACAATAATGGAAGCCTTGACCAACCAGGTTTCAGTTAGGGCCACGGCTGTAACCAGAACACACTCAGTTGAACCAGGAAGTACACTTTTGAACAATTACATTCATTGGAGGGCTTCTGTGGAGAAGAAAACAATGGCAGGGGGAATTTTCTCACCTCCAATAGTAATGAGCCATATGGAAAGTGAAGTTATACTTACCATGTATGTGAAACAATATACCCACTGTATGTGTGCACATAGACATACACAACATTCTGTATATGGCCAGTCCAGCCTTTCTCCCAAAACAATGTCGTTTATCTGAGGTGAATTATAAACAGCCAAAAAAAAATTAGTTAAGCAAAAAACAACAACAGTAAGTTGAATTTTTCAAGCTCAGATATATTATCCTATTAAAATAACAGCTGACATATAAAGAAAAACATAAAGCAATTTGAAAGCAGATCAGGTAAATGTTAAAAAAAAGCACAGCATTCCCCACTGAAAGCTCCTTGTTCAACTGCTCATTCAGTCACCACAGTCTGCCTGAAAAGATGGATGTTTACTTGTCAGTGAAGGGTCAATAAAAAGAGGGACAACCTGCTTACTAACACATACACATGTACATCCCTGCATGTGCACCAGCACGCACGCACACACAAACACACACACATGTACACAGAGCATGAACCTGACACTTCATTTTCTATGGGACATAATTCACTTTCTCTAATAGACAGTATAGAATGCTGAGTTTCATCAAATTAGTTTTACCAACATGAGAAGTCTGAAACTATTTGTTCAAAGTAGAGGCTGGCACTTGTATTAGACCTGCCCAAAGAAGCTCAGCACCCCAAAATGGGCTTTCAGTTTGGCAAAATCCTTCAACTAGTACAAAAGTGGACTGCTAAGTTCCTATATTTTATTGTCACCCAAAACATAGCAAGTTCTCATCTTATGCCACAAGAATGCGAGAGACCTGTAGCCTCTTTAAAAAAAAAGAAGAAGAAAAAAGAAAAAATAGATGGTGATCAATCCTTTCATAAGGTTTGAGAGAATTCTGCGAAGCACGTAGGCTGTGATGGAAAATAGCTTCCTAAACAACTCTTCCATTTTTTCCTTGCAAAAGTAAGTAAGGGAAAAGCAACAACTGTCCAGTATTGTAGTGTTTCAGATTAAGCGTGGACCCATTCATCTATCAAGTTAACAATAAGGTAGCAATACTGAACTTAATGACCACCACAGTAAAATACTGCAGGCAGTAACAGAGCAATAAGAGCAATAATAGAAAGAATGCCACTTCTTGACTTAGTTACATGTATAGATTTCTGGCACTCCTGCTGGACGCACAGGAGTAGTGTGCATGCTACCTAATAAAAAACAGGATTAAAGTGATGAATCTGTAGAGCATGCTACTCCTTCTCAAGTGTATGACAACCACAAGAAAGCTGGTTGAAGGCTCTGGGCTGGGGTGAAGGGCTTTCCCCCTTTCACTGCCATGTAACACATTGGTTCATGTGGAATATTTTCCACCACAGGATTTCTTGCCAACCTGTCTGAATTATCTAAACATGAACATGAGTTCTCAGAGAGAGTATTTAGCATATCCCAGAAAATGAGAGAAACACAAGCTTTTCCAACTGTGGGGGTGGGGGTTAGAAAATGGAAGTTTGGAAATGAGGAATACACCAAGTGTGCCATGAATAGCTTTTCCACAGTTACGTTCCACCAAGTCATTGTAAACTGGATGAGGATGGGGTGGGTTTTTCTCCCTTTCAAATTCCAGAGTACTGAAATCCCACAGTTGTTTTAGAATTGCTGTTTGAGGCTCGCCATGTTGTGGCAAGCAATGTTTGTAGGCTTATTTATATGTTCAGAGTTTTCTATATTAAAAAAAAAGGTAATTAAGACAAATGTTTCTCCCATCCTTTTCTCCTCAACCATTGCTGATAACAACTGTTTCCGGCTAAGAGAAAAGAAGTGAACATTCTCTTTGATTCTAGGGTTTATTCATTATTGGTTGAAATTTTAAGGAAAATGGCTGCTAACGAAATTGTACAAATGTCAGTTAGCACAAGATGCAAAATCAATTAATACCACAATACATACAGCTTCTTCAGCACTCCTTAACTTCTCTTAGTGCAAGAGATTGTGTGAGGGATTGCCATGAGGGTACGAACACCTTTGGGTTTAATTTCACTTTTCTCCTGAAGAGATAATTCCTTTTGTGTGGGAGAATGGGCTTCAGGATCCAAAATTATCTCTGTCACATGTAGCAGTAAGAGAGATCATGGTATTCTATTGGTTTGATTACATTCTGCTTTTTTGTCGTCATGAACAGCTATGGTTAAATAATACATCGTGAAGGTAACAATGCTAAAAAACCTTCAGAACAGACTTTGGTATTTACATTGGAAAGAAACACAGCCACAACTTTTTGATTGATTATGTTGGGGCAAAAACAATAAAACAAACCAAGCCATTTCAGGCCTTCTGAAATCTTTGGGACACAAGAGAAACCTGAATGTATGATTACTTTATGTAAAATGAATGTCTAATGAATAAAAGCTAAAAAAGCAACATGCTGTATGTACTACAAAAGCTATCTATAATGTTGATATATTAAAGAAATGGCCAGAAATATAATAAATGAACATTCCATTACTCATGTGCTAGAGTCAGAATTAACAAATGAAGCTATTGACATAGAAAACCAAGGCAGAAGCCAGTTTTAGAGGTGATCTCAAGGGCTACACACCAGTCTGGCCCTATGTTAGATAAATTTTTCTTACTGTGCAATCAGATGTGCCAAAAAACAAAACAAAACCCTATATATGTTTCAAAAATAAATCCCAAAAGAATAGATATACATTCTTCATCCTGAAATGATAGAGTAAGTTTTGTTTTATGTGTCTAGATCTGTTTAAAACACAAATTTTTATCTATTAACACTGAGTACAATCCACCAGTAAATTCTCAGGTGCAAAGCTCATTCATTTCAGTGGTGCAAAAACAGCTCATCCGGTTTTCTTGTGTCCAGTGACTTTCATACCATCACTTATAAGGCTGTGCACCAACTTCAGACTTTGACGGTATTCTCTGGAGCTCAAATGACAAAAACATTCATTTCCCTTTTCATTTACCAGGCTTCTCTGATACCCCTTTATTTCAAACATTTGAAAAGAAACAAAGAGATATCTAGCAAGAACAGTGAAGCTATCCTGTTTTCCTGCTTAACCTCAACACCTTCGATCATATCTCAGTCACTGTTTGGACAGAGCCACTGAAATACATGGGGCAAGTTAGTCGTGACTCTGCTCCCACTGATTTCATTACCTTTAGTCTAAAGAGAACGAAATCAAGTTGCAGCTTTGTGGTTGTAAAGCAGAGATGGAAAAATTCTATTTTGTAATTGTAGTTAACACTCAACAGTCATTAGGTGAATTATATTGAAATAGTTTACAAAAGATTCCCCCATGTCCACATCTGCAAAATAGAGAAATGTCTTATTACAAAGTTTTAAGCCCCAGCTGGGCCAGTGGAATAATTCAAACATCTAGGCAACTGAATATTTAGATCAGGACGCTACAAAATAAATGTTCACTATTCTGTTGTATTTCTTTTTGCATCTTTTTGATGCATTACACAGGTGGTATTTTTTTTAATGTCCTTAGGAATACCATTTCTATTATGTTACATTTGCATGGTACACTGTGTATTTTTCTTAATACCAACAACAAGAAATTCTGTTTCTCTTTTTAGAAGTGGGCAAACATCTATCCACTGTACCATTTTTAATTAGAAAAATGTATTCTGAGTATTAGTGAAATGAAAAATACCTGTATTGCATGCTACATTAAATTAATGGAATAGAGCCAAAACAGGCATTTCTAATGTTACTCATGAAAATCCTTTCAAAGCTAAACAAAATATTGCAAACAGGTAGCAGCAT
This sequence comes from Intellagama lesueurii, assembly GCA_037013535.1. NCBI lineage: Eukaryota > Metazoa > Chordata > Lepidosauria > Squamata > Agamidae > Intellagama > Intellagama lesueurii. Next base: position 96,915,687 of record JBAJHW010000003.1, on the reverse strand, counting down.
CTGCATATATCTGGAATTTTTTTTCTAGACTTGGGTCAAGAAGAGATGGTGACACCATACAAGATCTATTTAAAAGTCAATTATGGGCTCCTGCTATAGTTAATGCTAATGTTCTTCAAAGCGTATAGCCTACATGACATAAGACATAGATTTTGCAAATTACAATTTCATATTTTCCACATGGTTTCTAATTCACTTCAAAGAAAATCCTGAAAGTGGTGGGTAACATTGAGAACTTGAGCATCCTCATTGACAATATTCAGCTTTAAAAACATATTCATCACAAGAGAATCAATTTTCCAACTTGACAGACTGGACTACTGTCATTATTTTAGGACACAAATCAACACGGTGTTCAGAAAAATCTGTAGCAACAATTTAGCCAAAACAGTTGGAACAAATAACCACCCCTCTTGAGGAAAGTCTAAAACAAAATTTCAAGTAAAATATCCATTGAAATCTGGCATATACCATAACCATCCCATCCAGGCTTGGCTCAGACCACTGAGACAGGATCAGTTAAGAAGGTCATACAGCTGAGATTCTGGGATAAGCCCCAAAGAATTTCTTTTGGTCCCCACAGTTGTAAATGAAATGGGCCTATCATTGCACTTAACTTTCTTATATCACCTATCTTTGTCAGGTGATATAAGAAATCAATATAAATTTCATCAGCTTTTCATTAGTTAAGCTCACCATAAATATGTCATTAGCAATAGGAATCCTGAAGTTCATTATGATATGAAATGTATGAGGGCAAAACTGAAATCCCAGATCAGCCATGCTGTTTGTTTTGGACAATTTTCTGTTGTCAGTAAGTCATTAATTAGGAGTTTAAGCCACCTGAAAAGTCTTTTAGAATAATAAATAATAATAAATCTTGCCATCCTAACATACGTAGGTTACTTTGGTCTTGATTTTAAGTACGTCAGGACAAGTAAATTTCTCTTTTGCTTCTTCGTGCCCACATCAGTTAACGGAGTAAGGAGAATATCCAACCAGCTGAAATTACCACTGAACTCTCAGCCTATCAATTTTCCCCAGAAAATCCTGATCTACTTCTATTGGCACCAACCCAGATGCCACATAGGTAGGTAAACCTTTGGCACAGTGGTTAAATTTCAGTAGTGCAGTCAAGACTCTGCTCATGATCTGAATTTGATCCCAATAGGCTCAGGTAGCTAGCTCAAGGTGGTTGATTCAGCCTTCCATTCTTCCAAGATCAGTAAATTGGGTACCCAGCTCACTGGGAGCCTCCATAATTAAAATGTAAACCACCCAGAGAGTGCTTTATTTTATTTATTTATTTTATTAATTGCATTTCTACCCACCCCAACCCACAAATACATAAATAATGAGATCCAAACAATAACAATAACCTCCCAAAACAAAATAAACCTAGAGGCAATGGTGAATCAAGATCAATTTAAATACTATGGGGCGATATATAGGCAGCACACTTTACTCTGTGGGGGTGTACCAAGGGCACCTCAGGGCTTGGAAAAGTTACCTTTCTAATTCCATCTCCCAGAATCCCCAGGCAGCATGACCTGTGGCCAATCACTTTATCTCTTCCATCCAAGACAGGCCTGCCCTGCCACCCAGGTCAAAGATTATACCAACTGCCAATTAGACCTTCCTCTCACCTCTCCCTTCCTCCCAAGCCCTGGGAGATGTTGTCACATAAAGCAAGCAAGGATGCAGGTCCTTCATTTAATCAGGAAGCCTATAGGAAAAGTAGGAAGCTTTTTATGCGACAAAAAAAAGAAAGAAAGAAGAGGTGGTAGACATGTGGACCTCAGCAGGATTCGCGCCCCAACATGGACTAAGGCACATGTTCAGAAACTGATTAATTAGCTGTCACTTTTATTTGTGGACTAGTGAATTATTTATACTCATAAAACGGTTTAATAATTTAGCGCTGATATCTTTAACAAATGACAGCAGAGAAGTGACAAGGAGAAGGTGGCACGAAGCAACTCTCAACTTAAGCTGAGATCGATGCTATTGTGCTCCGGGCATTTGGTAAGACAATTTTTGCTGACTGTTTGCAGGGTAAAAAAGGAGGAGGAAGTGCGTTGATTTTGTATTACGTGTTAAACAGGCAGAACTGCATATCTCAGTAATCAAAGGAGAAAAGTTCCTTTAAACCAAAAAGAACATGAAATTACTCTGAAGAAATCTACATTTCCATATGAAATGAAAATCATTGTCTTTCTTTTAAAAGACTAAATAAAAGCTAATTGCAGTGTTTGTTTTAATTTTTTTTTTCCTCCTCAAAGCACTTCTTCCATCTTTTGTTGCTGCAAACGCTTTGGATACATATTGATTTTGACCTCTGTGTCACTTTTTTTTTTTTTACAAATGCCTTTTAAAAAAATGACAAAGCTATCTTCATATGACGAGGTTACTTTGTATGGTATCAGGATGGAAGCAAAATTACCATTCTCTGCCTCTGTGCAATCTAAATGCAGAGGGAAAGAAGTATAATTTGATCCTTAGCTAAATCCAAATTCTCACCAAGGGAAATGCTGGAGGAAGTGAAATAATTGAATACAAAATCCCTGCAAAGTCTTCTGTGGAAGGAGACAGCACCTCCCTCGGTCTCTGTCCCTGAAGTCCCTAAGTGGATGCGCAAGCAAACAATAACTTGATTTGCAACTCAAACTAAAGAAAGCAAATACTTAAAGAAGGCACATCCTCAGTGTAACACCTTTCAGATGCCTTTTAAATGTCATAAAAATGCAGTGCAAACAAATTCAAGAATCTCTTCCTTACTCCTATACAAGGCAAATTCTTGTTGTGGAAACACTCCCGTGCCGCTTCTACAATCGAGGTGGAAATGAGGGGCGTGGTCTGCCTCTATCCCGAGCTGCTTTCAGGTTTCCACCCACATCCAAATCGTACTGAAATCAAGATATGAAGTCAGGAGAGCTCAAAAGTTTGCCGAGTAACAAACTATATCACATTTCTTTGTGGCATTTGGGTTGGTGCCAATTGAAGCAATGCCAAACTGTGGATCATAACTCCAGATAACCTTCCAGTAATCTATGTTGCCACCAAATTGCTCACCAGGGTAAACACTCCTCACCTAGCACCACTTTCTTTTTGCAAGGCCATTCACAATTTGAAACAGGGTGTCTTTGATTGTTGTGCAATGAACAATACTGTAGATATCATGAAGCATGGTGGTTCTATAATCATCATGTTCTTCTGTAGTCATTATCCTTATTCTGAGTCTGTTGCATCTTCATGTTTCAAAGCATGGTATCCCAGAAGGGATTCTGCTGTTCACTTAGCATTGCTAGAAAGTTTGGAAATATAAAGTGATTTCAAGCCGATTGAAGACGTGTCATTGTTCCTCTCTACTCAGCCACCACATGGAGTCACAACCCACAACCTTACTCAAAATACAAGAGAAAATATTATCCTCAGTACTAGAGGTGGGGCTGGGCGGGTCTAATGATATGATATGTTTTGCATGTATTTAGCAGTGCTCTCTTGTGTACGGAAGATGTTTGTGATTTTCATCATCTCTGTATATTTAGTTGTGCTTCTTTTTTTGGGGGGGACTGGTCAATGGAGAGTAAACAAGGTCTGAATTAACAGGTCTGCTGAGGCATTTTTTCTAAGAAAATCCCATCAATGGGATTAATCTCAGGGAATAAGCACTTCCTTTAATGCATAGTCTGATCTTGGGAAAATGGTGTCTTAGAGCAGCCATTCTCAACCCTTTTTATGCCATGGCCCTTTTAGGAGCTCTTCTCAGGTCCCAAGAGCTGCATCAAACAAGGAAAGCCTTTGGCTGTGTGCAAACAAGGATATAAAATGAACAGATGAATCTGTGGCTCCCTTCAAATGTGCCTGGCCCTCATTAGGAATGGCTGTTTTAGAGAATTCTGAAATGTTTCATTGCCTCTTCTCACCACATATTACAGAAGAGAAGAAATCCACCACTCTGCTTGGGCAAGGGACCACAGCCCAGCCAAAAAGTCTGTTTAATCTGCTTACAGTAGGACTAGAAATAAAATTGTTAGGTGCACAAAGAACAACAGTATTGTTATACTGATGATAAGCTAATGTTGATTGTCAGATAAACCATCAAACTATGGTTTAGAGAGAGGGTGTAGTATATATGTCCCTGCGGACATTGTTGGGTTCCAACTTCCATCAGTTCTACCCAGCATAGACAAAGGTGAATGAAGCCATTGATTGCATTCCAACATCTGGAGGACTACATATTATTCATCCCAGATTAGAGACAAAGAATTGTTTAGAGTCTCAAAATGAGTCATCTGCTCCTCCTTCTTCCACTTCCCTCCTCCTTCCTAACACATCTCACTGAATTACCTCCTGAATTACTCACAACATCCTTTGCTCACAAAGCAGGAGGACCTAGGAAGGATGCAAGCAAGCACAAGGTTTGCTCCTGAATCCTCCAGACCTTGGTTTGGTTCATAGGTTCGCATGAACACAGACATTGCCTCTATAGAGCCACAGGCAGATCCCTGTTTTCTCTTTTGTCTCCTGCTGGCAATTCTATCTTCTCTGGGTCAGAGGCTCTTTTTGGAGGATGATTGAATCTGTTATTTTTATACAAATTTTGAATGACTAAGATTGAATCTGATATTGAAGGTACCAGTAAGTGCCTGTATATTGGGGTCAAGGGTAGAGTGGAAATAGAAATGTGATATAGTTTGTTACATGGATGAGGTATTCTCTAACAAGAAGCGGGTAACTGATTAGACAAAGTAAAAATTCTGCTTTATCTTTGTCTGACAGGGATCAGAACATTTGCGAGCATTCTTTCTAGTATTCATAAGTATCAGGATTCAAGTATTATTTTTCAAAGTGACTTACAATAGCAACAGCTTCTTAGCAAAACCAGTTTCTCCCATCACCAGACACCAGTTTCATTTCCCCTTAGCTCATCCCCTCTCTGCTTTTAAATATTACCAGTTGGACCATACATAGGAAGCTATGGTCATTATTAGCACATTAGAAAGAGTAGAACTCCGTGACAACAATATTATACAAAGTTGAAGCACATACACAAACAAAATCATGTATCTGAATTATAATGTCTGTGTAATCTATCAGCATTGCCTAGAAACTGAACTAGAAATTGAACTGGGATTTTTGAAAATCCAAAGATAATAAAACAGTATTTATTGTTATTTGTTGTTCCTATTTCTATAATTATTGAAAGTGAAAGTTCATTCCAGAACAGAAATTCCTTTTCAAGAAATCATTTCATGGAATCTGAGGTGGGAGAAGAAAGACTATTCTCCCCATCCTCAAAGCATACAACAATCCCTCTCTGTATTTCAGTGACCCACCACTTTCAGTATTGATAAGCTTCTGACTTCCATTTTGTAACAAGTTATTGGCATTAATGTTCTTCAAAAATCCCATCTGTAGAACTAGATGTGCGAGTCTTTGAGTTGTGTTTTCAGACACTGCAACCTTATTTACCAGAAACAGATCATGGGAATTCTGAAAAAATTACACAATGTTAACCAAAAAAAAGATTAATGAAACCAACAAAAAAAGAGAGGAATGTATGACCAAATTATACTCGTTAGAGCAGGTTTTCCCCCCTCCTAACATACTACTAACTTCAAGCATGCATTCTTCTCCAACCACAGGGCTATCCAACATGCAAATTTACCTTTTCTTCTCCACAAAAATTAGATACAGATGTTGAAATACCCTAGTCTGTGAAATATACTGAAACAGATGTTTAGGACAAATTATTTTCTCATTTGCTGTCAAAGAACTGAAACTCCTCTCAAACAATTGGAGCGTGTGTGCTGTGCTCAGGGTTCAGGGGTGAGTTCTGCACTCACATCATTTTGCCAGTACAACAGTTGCCTTTGATTTACATGGGGCTGAGCTAAAGAAAGAGTTAGCACTCAAGGTCAGAGTTGAGGTTAGAGGTAATACTACGACTTGGAATTTACTGGCTTACAAATGCATTTGCCTGATAATTATTACACTGTGATTTTAAATTAATTGCTACCCTTATTGTCTAATTGCTTTTTTGCTCCGGAAGGGGTGGCCAACCATGTGATACCCATCTTACAGTAGCGATAAAGAAGGTGCTTTTTTTTTTTTTGCGATTCTGTGAAATGAGCAAGAAACACACATGACACGCGGATATGTGTAAAGGTGTAGTCAGTGTTACTTAGGAGCTAAGATGCCTCTGAGCTCTTATCTTCAAACTTTGGAACATTATAGTCTTTCTCTAAGCTGTGCAATGGCAGGGCATGAAAAGAAACAGCAGACAGAGGCGTCCCAGCTGTCACCATTCTGCCTTAGAACAGGAATCTCCTCTTCCATAAAAGTACTGGAAGCAGGACTCATGATGCATTGCCTCTATAGCTCTGAGGTCCCTGTTACTGTGTCAAATAAAGGAACTGCTCTCTCTGCTTTGAGAGGCAACACACAAATGCTGTCCATGCTTCACCAAAAATATTGGCAAACCAGGGCTACTATGGCTCAGTTTTAATGCCAAGAACAGTGGTGTAGTCAAAACTCTCATATGCGATTTAATGAAACTCAGCATTTCACTTTAGCACTGGCATCCTCGGTTTTGATTTACTACATGCTTTTACAGCACAATCCTAAATGTGCCTCTGCAGAAAGAAAACCAGTTCAGAAACCCACAGCAGTAAGCTTGCAATCCAGTAAGGAGGTGTGGTTTTGCAACCTTGCTATTGAAATGTATGGTATATATTTTATTCTTCTGTAAAAACATTTTTGGGGAGAAAAATCAGGCTCTGTTTACAACTACCGTAAAGGAATCATGAGGTTTTAACACTGTCCTACTGCATGAACAGAAATTTGGGGAGCTATTACATTTTCATGATTTGTATCTGAATTTAAACTTTGCTGGAGATCAAAGCATTTCCCCAAATAACACTTTCCAAATTCTTCTTCAGTGGAACGTTCACAAGCTGGGAGTCACTGCTTCTAATCAATCAATCAGCTAATCAAGCAATATTTATTCATTTAACATATTTTCAAGACATCCTCACACTCTTCCTCTTTACGGACACCACATTAGTATAAAAAGGGTATGGCCAAACTAATTACAACTACTATGACATACTGTAAAATAACAAAAATAGAACAGTCAAATAAAACACATTTGAAAACACTGAAAAAAACACAGTAGATAACATATCAGTAATTAAAATAACAGGATCCATTCCTCTACATGTTACCTAGACATAAGCCCCATTGAACTAATATAGACTTAATGCTGAGTAGCCGTGCATAGGGTTACATTGTCAGAGACTATGCATGGCTACTTACAAACTTACAATTAGGGTCGGCCCATGGACCACATTGGGGAACTATCTTCCCAAACTTTTAGGTACAGTGACCTGCTTTGGACCAGCCATGAGCTGCCCATGCTGCCAATCCTATATAGTAGGTGACTTCACCTTATGTCTTTATTATTAGCCTGGAATGCCACATTTAAGGAGATTGTCAGGCCACAATGCATGTCTGGTTTTCTATATCTGCTTTGATGGGTCACAAGTTATTCAGGCCTGTACTTCAGCCTGACTCCCTGGTGTTCATACATCACCCTTTTGGATCAATTTTAGCTGGTTATGTCCAGTTAGTTAAAGTCACATTTTGATCCTATAAAAAGGATGGGTGTGCTTCAATGGATGAATGGCTGCTTCTACAAATCAGGTGGTCAGACTCTAGAAGATTACATATGAGAGCACGTGATCCATTTATGTCCTCCCAGCACTTCAACTAAAGTAACAGAAGAACACACAAAGGCAGCAGAATGGCATCCCCACTGTAACTGAAAGGCACACTTGACAATCAAGGGCTGCGTCAGCTGCAGCCACAACCACCTGTCAAAAGGCCACCCCAAGCAAAACCCCATGTAGAATCAGAAATCCCTTCACCAAGAAATACACAGTCAGCATCTTTTAAGCTCTGTGCTAAGAGGAAACAAAAGTAAAATATTTTCATCGTTCAACAGGACATATTTCAATGTCCTGGCATGGTAGTGAGTTTTTCATATAATTAAATGGTCACCAGTATTTACAAGTACTGTGGATTTTTATTTAGTTGATTCATATTGTGATTATCACACACCCAATTCCTAGCCAACAGGTGCTGGCAGACTCAGATTAAGAACCTACCACTTCAGGTACTAATCAATTTCTCAAGTGAAATATAATCAGAGTAAAAAGACGCAATACAACTGTAGCACATGTTACTTACCTCTGTTTTTCTTGAAACATGTGTTTAAAAGACTGCAAATAGTATAGAGTTAGTGCATAATTAGCCTTTTCCTGAATGCTGTAGTAAACAGTTTTAGAATTGGGAAAAAATTATAAACACTGCTGAAAGACTTTTTTTTTAAGTAGCTAAGAGAAATTTTCACGATGCTGTGACTCATCTTTTTTTGTTCATGTCTTCCATTTCAGCTAATTTTTAAAAAAATAATGATTACTTCCTAAGTTAGTGAATATAGACTATTGAGCTTTAAACCTTTGTGGATAAGCAGTGGAAAATAGTTCACCCAGCATCTGAAACTGCAAAAGTTAAGTCCAGTTTCACACACAACTTAATTTAATAAAACAATGAGGTATAATTCTGGCAGAATAATTAAAGTATCATATTACAGGAAGAATTTTTTTAAAATGTCAAAAGGTTATGAGTAATACTTCTATGCCCTTATAAATTTTCAAGAATTTGTAGCTGTATAAGATCAATAGTATTCCTTTAAAAATTATAGACCACACCATACGGAAGGCTCATTGTGGGTAACACTAGATGAAAAACAATTACAACATCCCACTAAAATTTAAGCTAAGATCCAATTAAACAGTTTAAGAACATTATAAATATTAAACCACAGCCGTCTGGCAGCTGAAGCACAGCCTCCCCAAACCAGTCGAAAAGATTTTTTAGTAGTAAATGTCACAAAGTCAAAGGAAGAATATGTGAAGTGTTCCCATCCTGGCACTTTCTACAATAAAATAAGTTTAGCTGCTAATACATAACGTGATGCAGAGCAAGCTGAGGAAAGGAAAGGAGAGGAACAGAATATAACTGTGGCACTATCAATTCTGAAGATGTGTTGCATTCTTAATTAATACTTTATTTCAGACTTTCATCCACATCAAACCCTGTTCAGTGGGAGATGTCCCGTTAGAATATTTTCCTATAATTCCCTTTCCAAACAACTCTGGGAGCTCATTCACATACTTAGCACTTTCTTTGACATGGTAGCTTCCACATGATGTGGTTTGCAGCTGCTACACATAAACATCACCGAGCTCACATGAAAATAAGGTGGTATTCATGGAGTGAGGAATTTCTTCCTTTACAAATAAGCATGAACACAAATCAGAAACGGAAAGAGAGCTTAAGCTAAGAAAGTTATTTTTGTCTACTGATGACTGCTTTTGCATCATTACTTTGTTATGTTCAAGCCACTTCTGAAGCAGCCAGAAGTATCTTAAAGGATGAAGATGGGTCCACTTTAGTCATCTCAGTTCAAGATCTCACAAAGGATGCCTATATAAGGGACTATTTTCCCTTCTCAGTTGATGTATAGGAAATTGACCTATTACTTGGCAGGGAAATACAGAAAATAAATTCTATATAGAAGAAATTAAATCACTACTTAATGAATGCTCATCTGACATTGTTTTGTTATATCATTTTTCTGTGTGATACAATTATGCACTATTCAAGAAGAGGAAATGAATTGTTCCCTGAACAAGACAAAGAAGATACAGATTTTCACAAAAATTGCATAGGATCATGTGTATGTTCAGACGCAAAATTAGAACTAATTCCAATAAAACAAGTAGAACTAAAATGCATGATTCCAGCATACTGTAGAAAAAAAATGTAACAAAATAATCTGTGCACCTATTCAGTCTGCTATCCAGGTGTTAACCATTGATTGGCAACTTCAGTGACCCTCTTCTACCTTCTTATGAATCTTTATCTTTAAACTGGACTTTAACTTAAAAGTAAGTTCTTTAAACAGAGAGCTGTCCTTTGCAAAAGTAGGACACAGGAACATTCAAATTTATTTTCAGGTTACATTCTTTTTCAGTCCTAAATATCTGAAGTCATATTTCTAAAACATATGAATGCATAGGATGTAGAAAAATCAAGTTACTTTTTTGTTAGATTGGCTACATTAGCTCTTTATCTTTATCTTGGCTTTGGACAAGACAGCTGTTCCAAGAATGAAATCCAATTGAAGAGCTACGTGTGCATAAGTCAATATTATGCACATGGCAACTCTGCTTACCTCAAGGGGACAGAGCTGGTAGAAAACCAGTTCCACAGGTGCACTGCACAATTCTTGCTACTAGGGAGTTCTGATACGTTATGCCTACCCTGTTTCCCCGAAAATAAGACCTAACCTGAAAATAAGCCCTAGTATGATTTTTCAGGATGCTCGTAATATAAGCCCTACCCCAAAAATAAGCCCCAGTGAAGTGAAACCCCACCCTCCACCATTGTGCAGCAACCAGAAGAAGATGACATGACTGTATTTGAATCAATGTAGATTGTTGTACATGAAAAGAATAAAACATCCCCTGAAAATAAGCCCTAATGCATTTTTTTTGGAACAAAAATTAATATAAGACCCTGTCTTATTTTCAGGGAAACACGGTAGATAAACAGGATTCTGGCCAGAATATGCAGTTAAACACAGAATTATCCTTAGAGAACTGTATTCTATAAAGCAGGACACATGGTCATCCATTACTATACCACATGCTAAGGAATAGGGCTCTGTCATTCATTTGATTCTTTGTTTTGCATTCTATCCTCTAGAATCCTCCAAGAATCCTTCAAACAGAATTCTGAGAGCTCTGCCCAAAGACACATACCTACAGTTTCTCTCATCTGAAACACGCTGTATATTCTAGGCCTCTGCTTCCCAACTTTGGGTCCCCAGATGTTTTTTGGACTACAACCCTGAAAAATCCTGGCCACCACAGCTAGTGGTGAAGGTTTCTGGTAGTTTTAGTCTAAGAACAGCTGAGGACCCAAGGTTGGGAACCATTGTTCTAAGCTGTCTCAAGCCTGCTTCCTCTACAAAGAGTAAACTGACCCATTGCTCTCTGAGAAGCCTAAATCTTTATGGGTGGTGTAGCCATTAGGCTCTATAGATGGGGGGGAAAAACCCAGAGAACTACATCTCCCACAAAGACTTGCAAACCCACCCACCCACTCCCGGAAGCACTAAGCCAGTTTCCTTTTGGTACAGGAAATGGGCACAAGAGAGCCTGGAGTTGGGCCCTGTTTCAGGTGAGTGAAATATAGGTGTGTCTGTGGAACAATAATAATATATTTTGGGAATTCTTGGAGAATTCTGGGACCAGCCCCCACAAAAGATTCCCCGGAAATTGAACACTCCTAATAAGTAGTATACCTGAGGTGTAAAATTAGCAGACAACAGCATCATAAAATATTTACCTAGAGTTGTTTGTTTGCTCTTTTGTTTTACTCAGGGCAAAAATAAAGAATACAAAGTCTTCTGAGGACAGTTCTTACATTACCCCAAGGCCATGGGAATTTGTTTACAAACAGTCTTCACACAAGAGGGGGAATAATGGGAGAACTCTTGGACCATCCGTGAGTTTTTCACACTCACTCTAGCTGTTTGTGGAGAGATGATACCAGCATGGGGACAAGTTAGAGTTCTCTTATGCGGGTCTGATATTCTCACGTTAACTGGGTATTTGCAGTGAAAGTGCTGCCTGAATAGCATTTAAATCTCTACCCCAGTGAGACAATCTGCACAAGCTCTCCATCCTGGACATAGGAGATGGATAGCATCCAAGCAGTATTCTAGCTCAAGACATAACATGATTGAACTTACACACCAGCCCACTGACATGATATAAATGGAGTCATTTGAAGTGCTTTACCTATAAACAGCCTTGGGATACTTGAGGCTTGCCATAGGGTGTGATACATCCTGATTGGAAATAAGGACAATGGTGCTGCATTTGCTTGTTCCTTCACTCAAGACAAAAATAAGGAATAAAATGTCATCTCAGAAATAGGAACTCTAATTTAGTGCACTTTTTGGGTAAGAGCTTTCCAAAATTGGCAAGTTTTTCTATAAATGTTGTTGGGGGGGGGGGAACCAAGCAAAGGGTTTTTGTTTATGTTTTGAAGTCTAGGTTTCAATCTCTATAAGTTCAACAACGTTTGTGGTGCTGAATTAGAGTTGTTGCCTCCTCCCTCCTTCCCCCTCTCCTTCTTTTGGACAGTTTCCTCATCTATTATAGCTATACAAAAGGCAGGTATAACATTATCCTCACCGTACTTATAATATTTGTATTCTCTGTATTCAGTCAGTGTAGCTGGTTGAGAATTAAGTTTGGTTTGATTTGTAAGAACCAACCAAATGTAAGAACTTTTCAAAATCTGAAAGTTTCTCTATGCACAGGATGGAAAAAAAAAAAGATTTTAAGAATTCAAATGTGGGGAAAAATGGACCTAACAGATGCATCTAATTTGCTAGACTGTTCATTCAGCTGCATTTTGGAATTTCCATCAACACAGCTTTACAGAACTGCCTTGAAACACATCAGGAGAGACCAAAAATATTGTTCTATGACAAAACCAGCTCCTAAAAATGTACATGGATCATGCTGCTCATGCGGGACTCGGTAGCACATGTGGTCTGCATAAGCCATGAGATATCTTTTCTGATAGTAAGCCATAACCATACACATGTGATAGGAAAACCCTCATCCTCAGTAGGAGTCAGTTTGGACAAAGAAGAACACATCTGGTAATACTTTCGCAATGACAGACAGGGAGTGTAGCTACACACAAATGCACACGTGCGCACAGACACCACATGCCAAAAAACATAATGTCTGAATCAAGGAATAGACAGGCAGTGAAAGGAAGAACAAAATGATGTTCCCAAGAAGGGAGGGAAATTGCTCAGGCAGACATGCAGAAATATGAAGCAACATAGAATGCAAAGTTAGTTACTTATGGGAAGACTGCCACAGAACAAACAAGGAAAACAGACCCATACTTTATTTATTACTTAAATAAATAGTTTGTACAGCTTGCATTTTGTACTCAGTTTTCTGACAATATAAATCCGGTTCCCCATCACTCCCTAATATCTATATTGTTTAGGGCTTTATATACTGTATGATTAGTTGGCAATGGTACTGTTCAATCTGTACTAATCTGAATGCGTTTATATTGTCTGAGCAGTTCCCTAATTGGTTTCCATCCAAGTAATCCCACAGAGAATAAGGTTACATGCTGAAAAGGGCTGAGGTGAGAGAGTGGTTAAAAGGGGAATGCAAACTCTTTTCCTGTTCTTATTAAGAATGCATTGCACATCTGCATTTAAAAAAAACCCCACATTTATAAAACTGCGTCTGTCTGAATAAGTGGGAATTGTATACCAGCACAGCAGAAAAAAAGAGAGGATCATTTGGGAGCGCTCCACCCTTGCTGTTTCATTTATGGCGTGATACTGTACATACAGATTCTTCATGGACTTGGGAAATGCATGGAAAGGGAGCAATTTTCACTCAAGGTATAAGATTTTCTCTAAAAGTGTATGAAAGTACATAGGAGGGGCTCTTTTTGGCTGTAATGAGGGGGGGCAGGGAGAATACCCACTTTGCTTTCTAAGCCAGATTTTTCAGGCATCAGCAAATGACATTAAAAATTGGAACGGACAAACTCTTTAAGTCTATACTGTCAGTTACAATTTCCCTCTGACAGAGAGGGGAAAAAGATGATCTAAGAGGCCAGCTTGGACAGTCATCCAAGTTTTTTTTTAGATTCTTTAAATGGTACTTAGTGTTGGTTTTTTTTTTTTTTTTAATAGCACCAAAGAGCTTTAACTCTGACACCAGTGTCTTGGACGTTTCTCTGAATTTTGCCATTGATGCCGAAAGGAATGACGTCAAAAGGATGCAATAAAATTTGAAGTGAAAATGCTATTAGGAATGTTACTGTGGCATTATTCAAAACCTGTGGTCGGCAAAATCAGTATATGATTCCGATAAACAGATGAGCGATAGGTGTTAGGTATTACGGTTTGCAATTTGGCCGGAATGTAAGTGAAGGTAAGAGCACAGAAATCCGAAGGCCTTTTGTGGAGTATTGGTCCTGTGTTACAAGAACAATTAAGTACTACCGTCCCATTACATCTTTCATCTCTCAGTTGCATTTGCTGTATGTTCAAAACTGCAGACAATTTGCATAGTAACATAGGAATTAGTAGATTTGATAATATAAATATGGGCCAATGTGAATCAGACATACATTTTCTTTCATCAAACCCTAACAAACTCCCATGCTTGTAAATCATAAAGATGCTGACACTAAAGACTAGATACTTGTGTAGAAGTCCAATTAAATCAAGAGAACTCAGAAACAAAAGTGTTTAATATCAACATACAGCTTACACATATGGCTATGAGGAAGAAGGAGAAGGAGAAGGAAGTGTTGGTTGACTGTGTGCATGTGCTCCCCAACTGCTAAAAAATGTAAATGAAAAACCAACATCACTGACAGAAGTACTGGGATGCATTTGTGAAGACACATATAGAAGCTAGTTCTAAAATCTAGAAAGAATACGTTTCTTTTTTGTGGATGCAGCTGTGATTATTTTTACAAAATTAGACAATATGGGGAAAATTACACTTAAGGGAGGGGAGGGGGGAGAAAAAAGAAAAAGAAAGCAACCTTCATTTGAGTCATGCCACAGGATGTAAGCCTGGGGATAATGTTTCAAAAGCTCAAGTGTACTAAACTCATACTTCTTACAGTAGAATTTTATGAGATGCTGGTTTTGAAAGCCGGGCATATGGGGGGGGGGGTCCCACTGTGGCAGGGGGAAGGAATATACCCAGAATGCATTTCCAGTTACTCGAGTATGGAATCATTTAAAAAGAAATGTCTGGATTAAATATTAATGATCATCTGGAGTATCCCGTTTTGGATTCATTTTTTGAGATGTGTTGTACAGTGGCATTCTGATCTTCCACAAAAGAGAGAAAGTCATGCAAATGCCCCATTAGTTCCAACATAATGTTTTTTTATCTCCCTGTAAGCATGTTTGTGATGTCAGGCACATGAGGTTTTTTTTTTTTAATATATACATATATTTTCTGACACCACCAATTTTCTGTCCCCCCCCCCAAATGATTCTATTCTATTCTATTCCATTCTATATTTATTTATTTATTTATTTATTTATTTATTTATTTATTTACACAATACAGGAATGCCTTACAGCAGTACAGAAAAGAAACTTTTTTTAAAAAAAGTAACCTCTGTAAACTCCTAGGTATCCAATCAAATGCTTAAACATGTAGTACAAAAAGTTTATCTGAAAATGTCCCAAAGGTATGACTCAGGATTAATTTTAAAAGACAATGACTCCCTTCATTATTTGGTGTTACTTCCTCTATTTACTGGTATCACAATATGCCTGCATTCTACAGAAAAGTACTGCCACTTAATGTAAGTGACACCTTTTCCTGCTTCCTTTTTTTGCAGTAAAAATGCAAAATATCGATGCTCTTAGGTCCAACTAAACTTCAAAAACTATAAACATATAATTATGTTTCTGGAGTATCTTCAGAATAGAGAAAAGTACAAATGAGATAACCGTGCCACCCATCACCATCCAAAATTTTATTTCCCACAGAATTTATTTCATAAATGAGTTTCATAGAAATTAAAAGTGAGGGGGAGAGGGAGAATCATTGGATAACTACATATCTGAAAAATACTTTGCATCAGCACTGATCATTCTTAATTAATGTAACATTTCCTTTGAAATGTAAAGATAATGAAAATAACCTTTTTGTGTTGCTATGAAAAATATATTTTCAAAAACTGACTCATTTCCATGCGTATTTTACTGGACACAAGATACCTGCCAGTGACACTAGACTTAAATGAATAAATTATACTGGTGTTGAAATGATGACTTAGCATCCTTCAAGAGCAGAATGGAAGATTATATTGTTACACATTTTATAAAGTGAGCAAAATGCATATTTTGATGGTCAGGATCCTGACCCTGGCACTCATTGTGAACATAATGTCTTTGAATATTGACATTAATACAAATCTATTCCTCCTTCATATTTTTTCATGCCCACGAAGTTGCCTATGGCTGCTTAAAAGGATAATCCCTGGGTTCCTTTTGAAGTCATATAATTCAAGAACAGTGTGGGGTACCACGGTGCTGGATGACCTCAGAACATTGATATCCTTGCTGCCTCGCAATGCATGCAAAATCTAGTGTTTTGGTTTACAGTGTAATCCTATATGAGACTATCAGCAGTAACGTAGCTTCCAGTTGTGCATCCTACACATGGGTACCCAGGAGTAAGTCCTCTAGAACTCAGTGAGAGTTATCTAAATAGTTATGCATGAATTACGCTGTCAATCTACCACATACACTGGAAACAAAGATGTTTCTCTTCCCTTTAATTACACTGAAACTTGGGAATTTGCTACTGTTTTTAACGTTCACAGAAATGAAGGAAACACCACAGATGTACTCATTCTTATACGACTTCTGCTTGATTTGAAAGTTTGCACAGTTAACACAGGCAAAAGTTTTGTTCTGCCTCCTCTTATACATTATTGGGAGGCTATCCCAATAATGGCCATCCCATTTTCTCAGCTCTGTTGTAATATGGAAGCTCATCCAAAACTGGATGCATAAATGCCACCTTGTCAAAACTGGCAACTTTTTCCCCCCTCTGTGCCTTTGGCTACTAATTTGGGATCTTCATTGGCTAGGCCTACTGTCCAATCCACCTCTGCAAGAGAAACACATACAGCAGAAGATGCTGTTTGGGTGAAAAAACCTCTCAAGCTTAAATTTTACTTAACCACATGTTCTTAGTTTTATTTTGCATTAGAAGAAACTTCTCTTTTAATTTACCAGGCTGTAAC
This sequence comes from Intellagama lesueurii, assembly GCA_037013535.1. Classification (NCBI taxonomy): domain Eukaryota; kingdom Metazoa; phylum Chordata; class Lepidosauria; order Squamata; family Agamidae; genus Intellagama; species Intellagama lesueurii. The sequence goes on along the minus strand of JBAJHW010000003.1, from coordinate 96,898,707 downwards.
GGGCAACTTTCCCCCTCCTAATGCAGAGCAAAAGGTCACTATTATATGTAAGGAAAATTAAGCCGATGTTCTTGGTTGCCTTACAGTTCTCCTAGTTCAACTACTCCAATAAATGAACATGTACAACAAGCCGAAGGGCTTTTTATTACAAATTTAATTCATTTCTCTAGACAACTGTGAAATTTGCCATTGACATTAGTCATTACCCCAAGGCGAACTAAAAGATGATCTCAGTTAATAAATGATCCTTAACAAGGAACACTCCCTATCTTCTCTGATATTGGCACAGGCACATTTTATTAATGCAGGGCTCGCTTCCTGCCAGAACACTAGCATTCACAACTATTTGGTATACTTGTTTCCTCTTCCTGCTCCTGATATTAATAATTATGCAACGGGATAATTAACAACACAAAGAGAGAGTATCCCGAGCTTGCAGCTAGATTTTCAGCATGTTAACCTTCTGGGAAATAAAGAACAGAAGCACAGAGTCTAGCCAAATAAACCAATGCAGGTTGATTTCACAGTGTGTAAAAGGCTAATTATCTGTGAAAAGTCTGACCTCAAGTAACAAAATCACACAAATGTGTAGGAATTGCATTTTAAGTAAAACTCAGAGTCTGAAATCTTGTAGGTTTGCTTGTAGAATAAGTCACATAGGCATATTTGTGAGGATGTTTATATTCACACAAATGTTATTTGCACTTAAGTATTGTATATTATAATGTATAACAGTGAAATGCATATGTGTACAGATACATAATAGCATCATATAATAAGTGTATACTAGGTATTCACAACACCTGTGAAAGTATGGTAAAATTAACTTTTCATCTTCACTGTCACTGTGATATAAACAAACTAAGCATAGCGGATGACAGAAGTGGGTTACGTGCATATTGTTTACTGGAGACAAGGTGCAATAAAATACAGAAAATATTATCACTTCTTTACAGATTCTATATGTAATTCATTCTAATATAAGAATATTTATCCACTAGCAGTAATAACAAAACCACAATTTTTTTTGTTGCAGGAAAAAAATAAATTGCATTTGCAAAAAGCAAACACATTACCAAGTGTGTAAAAATGCAATATTCCCATTTTCTAGTCAGAGTTCCAATTTATTGAAGTAACAGAGCAGAAAATGCACTGACAGCTGTTACATTTTATTGCGAATTAGTATATACGTTTTATATCCAGTGAGCAAATGCATGATACATTGTATTCCAGTAATTGCCACTGGCTTTCCAAATGGAAACGGAATGATCTTAGTGCAATTACACTCAGGAGAGTAAATGTAACAAGCTACAGTTCTACATTATAGCTCTTTAACAATGCAGCGAATATTCTTTTCTCCACAAATAAACAAATAAAAGACCAAACCACAGATCAATTATCTACAGGGGGAGCGGAGGGGGGGGGATAATCAAGCTGTTTTAGGATAGGTTTTGTATAGTACAGGTCAAAAAATTGAATAAGGCTCCTGAGAAAGACACTGAAATTTCCACCTGCCTCAAATTATTATTTTCACACCGCTTCAGAACTACATACTCACACCCGCCACCACTCTGGGTTGGGAAAGTGAGGATATAACTGAACAGTTGGAAAAAGAGTTCTCATTCCACATCAAAATGCAAACATTTCCGCCTGTTAAGCAAATACTTTTTAATTCAATGTTTTATATGTGCAGAGAAACAAACATGCCTTCATTTACGTCTGTGTGTGTCTCTGTGTGTAGACGTATACACAGGACACACACACTTGCACGCACACAAAACACATTTCCTCACAGAGAGCTTTTTAAAAAAAAAAATATGTTGGTAGGCTGTAGCTTTACTGCAAGTCGTATGTTAGGATTTATTTTAAAAGCCTATGTTAAGATAAAGAAATAGCTGCACGCATTAAGGAAAAAAACGCTTCTTTTCTGTACTAACCTTCACACCATATTTTAAACCTTTCCCTTGGACAACCAGGGCTGTGACAGCTTCTTCACCTTCATGCTCTACCGTGAAGCACTCGGAAAAGCCAGCGGTCTCCTTCCCTCTAGTGGCTACCAACTCTATTTGCAGCAACACTGAAAGCAAAGGGCCCACAGCTCACCACCTCAGGGGCATTTGTGTAATTTCTAAGCTTACAAGACAAGGAGAGAGAGAGAGAGAATGAGAGAGAGAGAGAGAGAGGGAATAGACCAGGCGGCCTATGGCAGCAGCAAATAAAAATTATCAGTCATTTAAAACAATATGTTAGCGAGGACTACAACTTAATCAACACCAACCTGCTGACATAGATTTGCAATTTGAGCAGGTTATTAGTGATCGAATTAGCAGCATGTCACAACTTGTATCTGATTTATTAGAAGAACTGACTAACGCCAAGAGGACTATAAACAAAATGTAAGGCATTCTTCAAAGCTCGCTGACTGTAATAACACAACAGCTCCTGGAAAAGAAAAGAAAAAAGGTAGAACAGGCCAGGCATGATGTGAGTGCATCTTTGGCATATGCACGTACAGACAGTTGCTGTAATTATTGCTACTTTTTAAATAAATAAAATCAAGGCCTGATGATTAGAACAACGTCGTTAGAAGCTCACGGTTAATAAAGCTCTTGCCTCCAAAACTGATTGAACAAATCAAGCTATTGTCCAAGTCCTCCTCCTCAACACTTCTATGCAAGAAATGGGGTCCCAGAATGGAGAGCATAGATTTTAACAGATAATATAAAATTGCCTCGAGGGTCATATAAAAATGGTGCAATGCTGCGCATTACTTCATAACAACTGTGCTGTGAAGTATTGGGACAAATGCCGACTGTTTATAGATATTTATTTTATTTATCATTTATTTCTTAAACTTGTATGCCACACCGATTAGTGGTGAACACTACTCAAGGCAGTTTGCACCCAGAGTGAAACAAACATAACATAAACCTTAAATGCAATAAGAGACAAACAACACATACAATCAAATAAAGCAGCCATCAAAAACATCCATGGAAAGTCAATGGATATCTTTGACATCAATGCTTTGATATACACATAAATATGCAATTAAGCAATCCTAACCATAACAGCACCAAATATTTCAACATCCTGGATCTTCTTCACACAGAAACTTGATTGCACACTCTGGAACTGAAATCTTAGCTCTGGAAACTTGTTTGACCAGGACATCAGGGAGCATGGGCCTGTGTCCTACCATACAAAGGACAAGTTGGATTTCTAGGCACCCACTATGGGAAAAGTCTAATCTGAATCTGGTGTAAAAGACAGAGAATCCTAAAGAACGAGAAAAAGAGCCGTGAAGCTGTCCATCAAATGTTGGCACCAGAATGACAGCCTGAGCATGCACACAAGTCATCTGTATGGATCATCTGCAGTGAGATGTACTGTATTTCTAGTTTGTGTGTGTTCTGTGCCATCAAGTTGGAACTGATTTATAGTGACCCTAATAAGGCTTTCAAAGTAAGCGAGATATTTAGGGAGTGGTTTTACTTGTTCCACACCCCCAGGGAGCTTCCATGGCTGAGTGGGGATTCAAACCCTGTTCTCCAGAGTCTAGTCCATCACTCTGTCCACTACACCACACTGGGAATCCCTATTTCTATTACATTATAGTAATTATTTTTAAATTCATATCTATACATTTAGATTAGCATACGTGATGCTTATCCATTTCTGTATCCTTTTTTGTTCTCTTTTTGGGTGAAGTACGATCAGTTACCGCAAAACTGTTGGTTATAATCTTGAGCCTTCAAATAATACTCCACCTTCACCACAGAAGAACCATTGTTTTTGATCACTTTGTGTTCTGCCCAGATGTTCCAAGCCTTTGTTTCCCTGTTCTACTATATGTGTAGGACTTCCCAATGATATATATTCTCTGGCTGGATTCCAGTACTTTAAAAGTATAAAATATATAAAAATATACTGTGAAAATAGAAAAAGCAGCATAAGCAGGAAATGGGGACCACACCTATCAATAGATCCAGATTACAGAGTATTTGGGGGAGTGGAAATGTGCAGTTCTAGTTGACAGCAGAGAAGATTTTAAAACACCACCCAAAAATCTGGATATTAAGGATAATTATTTACATCTCAGCCATGGCATCAGAAATAGCCCAAATGTTTCCAGCAATAGAAAACCCAGCCCTTAAATTCAGAAGTCAGTTGGAGCTTTGAAAAGGAAGTAACTGGACAGTGGCCTCCCAAGTCAAGAGACGGTGCCATCTTGGTTCTTCCTTTCCACCCTGCCTCTTGGTCAGGTTACAGCCAAAATAGCCCTATTCATTTTCAACAACAAGCTTCCATCCACTGCCTGTCATACAGTTCTGTCATGTTCACGCAAGTTATCACATACACTAGCAAAAAGACTGAATGAATCCTTGACTTGGTAGATGTTAAAAAATCACACACCTAAACAGATCATCCACACTATTATAAGCCCCTAGAGGACAGAAGGAGATACTGGTTTTGGCAACTGCTATCAGCAGTATATAGCTTTTGTGAACTGGTGGGCGAGGCTCATGTAAATAAAATGTTAAGCAACTTAGTTGAGCTTCTTACAACTGCACATAAGGTATTTTACATTGCATGTGGTCTACAGGGTGTGCATTTCCCATGCTTGTGCTAAGATATATGGGGCACATATGTCCTCTACTAAGTCTGAAGTTCCCTGTATTGAACAAGCAAAAAACTGAGCATACTGAGTCAAAATCTTATACAATCTTTTTAACCTTCAAAATTGTTTATAATTAGAAATATGCCACCATGCAGTTATTGTTTGAAAACACCCCTTTGCATCATGCACCGTCATTTGCATTACTGAGTAAAAATTTAAGCAAAATAGAAAATAAGTGAAATGCGACTCTTTGAGAAGCCATCTTTTTTCATATAGCTATTGGTACATGAAACAATGATATTCTTTGGGAGCATGCTGGAAAAAAACCAACAAGGTGTTTTCCTTTTGTTCTCCCAGGGCTTCTTTTCAGTTACACCTGTTTGTTTTCCCCAGCGAAAGATGGAATATCTCCTTTTTTCAGACTCCCAGAACACCTCAGCCAAGGTTGTCATTACCCAAGTGGGTGGGATATCCTGGAAATTGCAGTAAGAAAAGAACCCTCTTCCCATCATTGTCTCCTCTCTGCTTGAAGGAGTGAGGTAGCTTTCTCAGTAGCTTCTGCACCTTGTTTTGAAACCTCTGGGTTTCATAAGAAGACACCTGTCTTTAAGGTGTGCAAACAAAACTGTGGTGTTATTGAAAACAAGAGAGCAAAAAGAAGGTTTTATAGACCTGGCTTCATCCGGGCACTAACTGTGTCATTTTTAACCTTTTTAATTTAATTTTTGGGGTTTTTTTTTTAATGAAGACAATTTTAACTATAAATTAAATGTTTGGAATTTCTGGGTACTGAAACAGCTGCTCCCCACAACGAAGAGAACAGCTTTCTGCCTTCAAGAACTTCTAAAGCCATAATTGTCAGCTGCAGCAGGAATTTCAGCCTCAAGAATCACTTGTTCTGATTTAGTTTTCCAGGATACTTCTGCAAAATAATGTACTTATAGCTGTCATTTTAAGATACTGTCCACTACTTAACTCCTGTATGTTTTTATCCCTTTTCCCACCTAATCAAACATGGATAGCTCTTTTTGCTACTGGTAAAAAATCACCTTGTTCAGTTATTTTGCTACAAGCAAAATCTAATTTTTCTTGAAAAGTCTATTTGCTCATTTTAATCCCAGACTGTGTGGGGTCTGTTGCAGAAATGAAATGTTTTAACTGTGAGGATGCCATGAACAGAATTTGTTACCTATTGCATGCAAAGTAGATACACTTTCTACCACTGAGATCTCTTGCTGTACCAGCCTATTAAATCCAAAGATGCTTCCTAAAACTGTGTTGACATATTTGGCTTTTTCAGTCTCAGCATAGGTCCCATGTGAGATGAGGATGTGGGGAGGGGTGGGGAAAGAGCTGCCTATGGAGATCCCTCTGTCTAAACTGTATCCATGGGATTTCTGTAAGTCAGAAAACAGGGTGGCTTTTTATAGTACTACTCAATGGTGGTGTGCTATTTTGGAACACTACTGTGAGACTCTTCACAACAGGAAACAGGTAGCAACAAGAGCAAGATGATCATAGCAATGAGCAATAAGAGTGTTGGTAGCACCCTGGCTTATTTCTGAGCATTAATTTTCTTTTGGCATGATCTTTTTATTAGTAACAATCAGTGTTACTAAAGGTGTCGACGCTGAAATATTCATATTTTCATATCTTCTTGTCTATCAGCTCAATCATCCACTGAATGTTTTAGAATATATTTAGTGTGGGCTTTCCTTTACATTCCCTTCTCGGAGGATCCCCTTCCTACAGAAAGCGTATGGATGATGGAGTGGCTGCGTTTGGCTGTTGTCTTTTAGGAAGCTGTACTTAGTGCACTATTTGTGTGGAAAGTAGTTTGTAGATCCTAACAATAGATTAGAGAGATAATACAAAGGGAGGCCCAAACAAGTCTGTGACTTCTCTGTAATCAGTAGGTTGTCTGGCAAAAAGCAGGTTTTTTCCCCCTCTCCTCTATATACATGCTGACTTTTGCTTCTATGAAGATGGGCAGGACGTCCTGGTCAATTTAGCTAGGCCATCTAGTATGTACATTTACTTTCTGATCACATTTACTCTGATGCACATTTATTATAGCAAGTGGTCACTGTGGAGAAAGCAGCACTATATTCTCTTTGGCTAAGCATTTGTTTTATCTTCCAGCACAGGTTTAATTGCATCATACATGTATTGAGTCTCCTACTATGTACTGATCAGAGAATTTTCCAAAATAAATGTCTGTCCAGAGGAGTGTGGTCCAGCCATCTACTTCCCAGTTCCTCTTCTCCTTCATCCCCTTGGATACCCACATGGTACACTAGACCTCAAACAAAACAAACAGGAACCTTCAGATTAACCCACAAAAGTTTTATTATGCCATAAACCATGAAATGGTTATATCATTTTCTCCCTTGTTTATCAGAACTGGATGACAATTTAAGGGGTAGTATTTCCTGGGGGGAACCCAGTGTGTTATAGTGGACAGAGTGATGGATTAGGGCTCAGGAGGCATGGGTTTGAGTCCCCATTCAGCCATGGAACTCACTGGAGGTGTGGAACTGGTAAAAACACTTCTGAAATATCTCAGTTACCTCAAAAGCTCTATTAGGGTTGATATAAGTCAGTTTCAATTTGCTGGCATGTAACAATAATAATTTCCTGTCATAAATTATGTCATAAATATTCAAACTAAAGCAAGGTATTTTTAATTCGTCTTTAATTTATTTTAAGGCAACTTCTGAATAACTACTGATAATTTTTCTACTTGTTGGAAGGGTTTTCTATGTAAGGACAGCCTTGTGTTTTTCAGCCATGGGTGGTGGAATTTTTGAAAAAGGATGGGGTTTTCATCCTAGTTTGGTGGGCAATCTCTGTGAAAATTTAGAGCCAGTGTGATGTAGTGGGTGTCATGAACTAGGACTCAGGAACCTCAGGCCTGAATCTTTTCCAAGCCATGGAAATTCACTGTGGGATGGCAGTAGGAAAAACGTTCCTTAAATATCTCACAAAACTTAAAGACTTCTTGGGGGGTCATTATAATTCAGATGCAACATGATGGTACATAACAAACAACAAGCATGAAAATGTCATACATGGAAGTGGCCCTTTCATGGTATACCTGCAAAATTTTAGAAGTGGCACCAAAATCTGAATAGAAGGTGAATTGTAAAGTTTGGGTTCCTTTTACCTTCCCTTCATTGAGGGTGGATATATGAAAATGTCATTTGCCATAGAGAAATCCCAAGAGATTAAAATGTGCAATATTTCAGAAAGACATGTACGGCAGCTAAGAATGCCTCAGAAATGAAATAACTGTCAGGCACCTTTGTTTTCTGTTATGGGTGAATGATGAGTTACATGGAAGTAACATGGAAGGAGTTGAACACCTTGCATTTTACAGTCCCATGCTACACCTTTCCAGCCTTTGCTTTTTAACATTAGCCCTATTCAGGCATTATAATTCAGCTAAATTCACCAGAGTGTTATTAGACCAGTCTCCTTTCATTGCTGTTTTTGTTATCCCTGCTCACGTGGAGGGCGGTGAGTATGAAGAGAAAGAGCTCTATCAACTGCAGACACATGACTTGGGACCCTGATAGTAGTAGGATGATAAAATGACGACAGTGGGGCAGGGGCAGGCCACTCTACTCTATGTGTGGTAAATATACCCAAATGATAACATATGAACGTGGCTATTTCTGCCCTTGGGAAAAAGTCTAGCAAAAAGCTCAGTTGTGATTACCACAACGACAGTAACAGAATCACCTCATATTCCTTGGGATCTCTAGATTGTTTCCACACCAGGGCTTCGTCACACTGCTGAAACACGGTTTTTTGACTAACAGGAGGAAATGCAGTTACACTTGAATTTCCATAGGGTGCTTAATACAGCACTTTATCGTCATTAAAATACTTGAAATACTTACTTTAAAAATGCACTGAGTGAATGGGGTAGTCTTAATACAGGCAGAGGGGTGGTAGTTGTCCAACAACAGTAAATGATACAATGGATAATGCCCTTTCTTGACACCCAAAATCAGCTCCCTCAGGCAGCTACCTCATTTTGCCTAATGATAGGACCAGCGATTGCCATAGTAGGCCTTGACAGCAGCCACTTACCCACATTAGATGTAATATGTAGTAGTTTTATGCTGATCTTGGTTCATCTGATTCCTTGCCCTTGCATATTGATGGCCTTACCTGAGCTCCCACCTCTGTGACAAAGAGAACAATTTCAGTGTCTTTTTAGTAATGCCAAAAAGACAACAGATTCTAACATTCCTCACATGTCTTCAAATACTTAGGGTGGAATCCTCTTCTCGTTTCAGACAACACTCTGTTGTGCAAATAGTGGGGCTTTTGGGAGGGGCTTGTTCAAGGAGTTGTCCAGCGCCTCCTTGCACAAGCCTTGTATGCTGCAGCAACCATAACTAGCCTAAGTGATGGGGCAGGAATATGGCTTTAAGAATCAGGAAGCAAACAAACAAATTAGGATTCTGGCCTTGGATATTAGGAAAATGCCAAAATGCTGTAAGAGTTATCAGAAGTAATGTATGCAGGAGGATGAGCAGGCACAATAGCTGATAGAATATATTGAAGATCATTGAGAATATGAGAATAAAAAGTAATGAAGTTTGCAGCAGAGTGCTTAAAGTGGACATTGCTTTGTGGAGTGTGTGGTGAATGGTAAAACGACAGTAGGTGCTGGAAGCAAGAACCCAAAGGCAGGCAAAAGTGATGAGGAGCAGCACGAGGCAAGGAAGAACATAAAGCGTGCAGTGTGGGTGTTACAGCTCGAACGCTGTAAATTAGAGAGACACATATTTGTAATTGGCATTGCTGACAAAGAAGTGGCACTAAAGTTACAGATGGAGTTAGAACTGATGCTGGAACAAGCAGCCTAAATAGCTTGTCACTCTGAGCTCATTAAGAAGTAAAATGCAGATCAGGGAACAGCTGAGCAGCTGGGTCAGGTTGTTCATTGGCTAATTTAGCCTAAACAAGAAAGAAGGAAGGAATGAAACATGTTCCAGAAGAGTCGAAGAAAGCGAGGCACTGGCAGAAGGGGAGATGTCACCCACTCACTGCGGTGACAAAACACAACTTGGAAGGAAACTGACAAATAAGGAGACCAAGAAGGACAAAAGAGGATACAATAAAATAAGTCCTTTGGATCTTTTCTAAAATAGTTGTATATTGGTCATTTGGACATCATGTTTTAGGATCTATGTAGGTTTGAATTCTGGGATTTATCTTTTGATATGTATGTCCTGTCTCAGTAACCTTTCAAGGTGCTTTGAGAGGTGTCAAGCAGTGTACGGATGTAGGTGACCCAGTTGACAGTCCCATATGAGGAACAATGCATGCAACTCTAATTTTCCTGACTTCTAAAAAGCATTTCTAGAAATTAACTTGGACATAAATGGAAGGTAGGGTTTTCAACTCATAGAAAAGCCTTGTAAATTGGAACAAATCCATCAGTTACAACACTGTGATGCCAGAGTCAGATGGAGGGACCTTGAAACTTTACATGGAAGCCTTGAAAAATGAGAGTTCAGCCATGCTTGGTATTCAAAAATTTTTATATTCAGAGGGTGGACATTTTCATGAACAATTCTAGCTAACCATTGGGGGTGAATGACCATTGATAGATCCATCCACTCTCAACTTCTCTCATCACTTTTTGCTGGTAATTTTTCTTTTCTTTTCTTTCAGATATGCTATTTGAGATTATTTTACCTGGAAATGCTGGGCACTGAAATCAAGAACTGTAATATGTATCTCTATATGCTGTGTTGCTGATCTCTGGCTAGTCCCATAAGAATTAGGCTTCCAAAGACACAAGTTTCTTTTTCGTGGGATTGTGAGCTCAGTACCAAAGGGGCCTGCATGGAATGACTACAACACAACGTCAGAATGAAAGAAATCGATCACCCAAAAAAGGGAGCAAAAGTAGATGCCAGCATAGAGATGGAGGTGAGGATTTAAAAACAGTCTAAGTAGTAGTGCAGTAAATTTCTCCATAGTAATGTAAACTATGGTCAGCTGTCCTATGTGTTTGCTCAGCCTGATGTCCAGATGCTAACTGATGATGGGTACATTGAAGACTGGTCTTCCTTTAAAATGAACTTGGAATAGACAGCCCTTCAAACAGAAGATGGATCTAAACAGAAAGCTGCCTTCCATAAAGTAGGGCACATGGCCATCATATCCCTACAACAAAGAAAGTAACTACAGTCACACGCTTGTATTTTTGCCAAGTGTGTTGGAAATGGGGACTTTCTGTGAATCTTACAGCTTTCTGTGTGCAGAACTTGTGATTGCAATGTTTAAAGTCAGCAAATGTTAGTGGGCAGAAGTTCTAGGGAGCCCAAAGCTGTCCTGAACAGAGTTTCACAAAGTTTGCAAAGAATAGTCAGAGGTCAGAGCCAAGCAGCCCATCTGTAAATCACTTATATTCCAGAGGACAGGTCAAATAGACATCTGTTGTCTCCAGCAGTTGGGGCTGGCTGGGCTAACTGTATTTATTGTCCTTGGTGTGAGATCCCTTCCTTCTCCAGCTGATTCACCTTAATTACCTAATGCAGGTGGTTGACCTTGGAGGGCCCCAACTTTGCTTCAGTTGCATTCTCTGTTTTAACAGTGTGAATCGTCTGTATTTCCTGGGGCAAGTGGTATTTGTCAAGCTATTATGGTCTCTTGGAGGGACTGGGTCCACTCTGGTAAGGCCAGAATCTTTCTCCATTTTCTGTGCTTCTGGGAGGGGTCTGCCAACTGGTCCTTCCTCAAGTCTCTCCTTCTGCTCTGTTTCTCTCCTGCTAAGGTAGGTTGTCCTGGTCATCCTCCTCTGAAGAGAACTGTCCCATGCCTGCAAAACATTCCAGGATGGGCAGTGGGAAACCCATAGATCTCTGTGAGTTAATAGGCCTACTCTCTGTCACCCAAACACACTATTTTTTAGGCTGAAACAGTTAATCAGTTAAATTAAAGTTAAGATATCTAACTAAAAAGAGTCTCCCGGTACATCATGCAATGCATGATGTAAATATAGCTTTAAAAAAAACAAACTGGAGATGTCCGCTGCCATATTGAAATAAGTATCCCATTCTTTTTTTGCATGGGAGATCATCCTCTTTTTCGACTGTGGCCTGCTATTATTTAAAATTATTTAGAAAAAGGGGAAGTGTTTAGCCCCTAAAGTCTGCCTAACTGTACACAAATCCGTGCAAATTTAGATCAGTCCCATATTGCTAGGTCCACCTAAGAGGAGACTCATTGAATGAAGTGCTGAACGGTAAGTCAACCATATCTAAATCCCACTGAATCAGTTGGTCTGTTAAAGCTGAGACTAGCAATAGGACACAGGCCATAATTGCCTGAAACCCGTACAACTCGCAGCCTCTTCAACTGGATGACAGCCCTCTTCTTTTTGGTTATCCATCATTTCAGGAATCCTTTCCAGAGTCCAAGTGCTTTACAGTTCTTGTTTGCATCCTTCTTCTAACGACTCTGCCAAATTACTTTAGGTTGACAAAATTTTGTTGCCCAAATCATTCAATGCCTGACTGGGATCTTGTCCTTGTTACTACACAATGGATTTTATGCCGTTTTGAGAAGGAGAGTTTCCTCTGCAAATGCAATTTCTCTGTCACCTGAATCCTGAACACCTAAATCTGTGCTCATGTAAAAATGGCCAATCATTCATTCTTTACTTTTTTTTTTTCTTGGCCAGGCTCCTATATTTTTAAGAACCACACATTCCGTGAATGAATCTTTTCAGGACAGATATACACAAGGCAGGGGAAAGATGCCCTGCCTGCACAGCTGCATGTTGTATGATAAGAGCACAATCAGAAAAGAAGTTGGCAGCTTGGTTTAATCCAAAATTGATGTGCAGGGGCCAAAATGTCTAGAATCCGGTCATGATCTCCATTCAGGCCTGAGATACCCGTTGCTCAAGTGGCAGTGGAGTGCCTTTTCTTTTTAACTGCATTCCAGTGCCAGGGGAGAAAAAAGGAATCAAATTCCCATCCCAATATGTGTTCAGAAACTTCAGTGGGTCCAAAATACAGCAGCCAGATGGTTACCTGGGGCTGGTTACAGGAATCACATAACCACCATCACCACCACTACCCACCCTGTTACAGCAGCTCCACTGGCTGCTGATCCATTTCCCCAGCACAATTTGAAGTGCTAGTTTTAACCTATAAAGCCCTAAATGGCCTGGGTCCAAGCTATCTCAAGGACCGCGTCTTCCATTATGAGCCTGCCTGGGTGTTAAGATCATCACTCAGGGGAGGCCATATTTCAGTCTCACAACCTTCACAGGTGTGTTTGGTGGGAACACTGGAGAGGGCCTTCTCTGCCACTGCTCCCAGACTCAAACTCCCTCCCACTGGAGGCCAGGCTGGCCCCATCTTTGCTATCCTTCCACAGGCAGACAAAGACCTTTCTCTTCAAGCAGGCTTTCCTTTAGTGATTGGCTGTCTGAGAGTGGTTTTTAAATGTAGTGTTGTGCCTCATTGCTTTTGAATGTGTTTTTTTTTTTTTTTTTGCATTGATATTCTTTACCATTTTTAGTGTGGTATTTCTTTAATTCTTTTAAGATATTTGTATACTTATTGTTTTTAGCTTTTAAATATTGTCTTTTAATGATGTAAGCCTCCTTGGATCCTTTTTAAGGGAAAAGGCGGGGGGAAAGATTATGAATAAAATAAATAAAATAAATATTGTCTCATCATGTGAATAATACGTAGAATAGCTAAGAGTCTTGTGGCATGTTAATAACAAACAAATTACATTTCACACCACCTCTTATAAACAGTCAACCACTTCACCAGATGCTAGTGGGCTACAATCCATGAAACCTTGTGCCAGATAAAATGCTGTAGTCTTTAGGATGCCACAAGATGAATCCATAAATCAGGATGTAGTGTTATTCAGGTGCTAGAAACCATGCAGAATGCTTACACATAGCCTTGCCCACTTCATTCCCCAGTTAATCTCCTTTCTACATATGTAGAAAGTCTGTACTAGCATATCAGGCAAAAGCAAAGGAAAAATTAAAAATAAAGAAGACAAAACCATTGTCGCACCTTAAAGACTAAGTGCTGTATTTTAATGTGAGCTTTTGTGGACAAGTCCACTTCCTCAGACATAAGAGTGGGATGGCCAATGGGATTCTTATGTCTGAGGAAGTGGACTTGCCCACGAAAGCTCACATTAAAATATAGTAGTCTTTACAGTACCACAATGGTTTTATCTTCTACATATGGGAGACAATGAACCTGTAGAGAGAGACCTCCACTATTCATGGAGGCTCACCATGTACTTCGGCACCTTCATTTTGCAAGTCCAAATGTCATCTGTTTTAATTTGATCTGAATTGTCTCTCGAATCAAAACTATGCAATTTGGCACCCTCTTTTAGGTCTTCATACGTTGTTCTTATGTGTTGTCAAGTCACCTTTGACTTACAATGACCCTATAAATGAGTGATGTACAAAACGTCCTATCCTTAGCAGCCCTGCTCAATTCTTGAAAAGTCAAGACTGTGGCTTCCTTTAGGGAGCCAATAAATCTCATATCTTCTTCTTTTCCTGCTGCTTTCTGATGAGCCTTGGGGCACAGTGGTTAAACTGCAGTACTGCAGTCAAGACTGCTCACTACCGGAATTCGATCCCAATAAGAACAGGTGGCTGGCTTAAGGCTGACTCAGGTCTTCCAAGGTTAGTAAACTGAGTATCCAACTCGTGGGGGGGGGGGGGAGTGCAATGTGAAGCATAATTAAATTGTAAACTGTCCAGAAAGTGCTTTAAGCAGCACACTTTGCTTTTGCTTAGCCATCAATCTTTCTTAGCAGTATTGTCTTTTCCAGAGAATCTTGCCTTCTCATGATGTGCCCAAAGTAGGACACCCTCAGTTTCATCAATTCTGCCTCCAGAGATAGTTCAGGGTTGATTTGCTCTAGGGCTCACTTGTTCGTCTTTCTGGCAGTCCAGGGTATCCACAACACTCTCCTCCAGCACCATATTTCAAATGAATCATTTTTTTTTCTCCTGTCAGCTTTCTTTACTGTCCAGCTGTCACACCCATACATGGTGATTGGAAAAACAGGAGTCCGGATGATCATGGCTTTGGTTTCCAGTGACATATCCTTACACTCGATGACCTTTTCTAATTCCTTCATTGCTGCCCTTCCAATTCTCAGTCTTCTGGTTTCTTGGCTGCCGTCTCCATTTGAATTGATGATGACTGAACCAAGGCATACAAAACCTTTTACTGTTTCAATTTCTTCACTGACAACATTTTAAAAAAAATTATTAGTTTTTCAATCTGTCTACGTTCAATTCGTGCTTGTTAAACATCGTGTTACATGGGTTGCTTATAATTAATATTATTTTTTGCATCTTGGTGTGTTCTTAGTTGTCCCTTTAAAATCTATACATTTTTTAAACATTTAAACCATTCATGTATGTATTTTAGTATACAATATTGGCTACTATCATGATATTGCTCTCATAGTATACAATGTTCTCAAAATCCTCTAATAACATATCTAATAAAAGTAATTCCAGTTCCTAATTTATATTATTTTTCCCGACGAACTTTGTATTTCATACCAATAATAACTGAATAGGTTCCTAACACATAATTGTTGTTGTTTAGTCATTAAGTCGTGTCCGACTCTTCGTGACCCCATGGACCAGAGCACGCCAGGCCCTCCTGTCTTTCACTGCCTCCCGGAGTTTGGTCAAATTCATGTTGGTAGCTTCAATGACACTGTCCAGCCATCTCATCCTCTGTCGTCCCCTTCTCCTCTTGCCCTCACACTTTCCCAACATCAGGGTCTTTTCCAGGGAGTCTTCTCTTCTCATGAGATGGCCAAAGTATTGGAGCCTCAGCTTCAGGATCTGTCCTTCCAGTGAGCACTCAGGGTTGATTTCCTTCAAAATGGATAGGTTTGTTCTCTTTGCAGTCCAGGGGACTCTCAAGAGTCTCCTCCAGCATCACAATTCAAAAGTATCAATTCTTCGGCGGTCAGCCTTCTTTATGGTCCAGCTCTCACTTCCATACATCGCTACTGGAAAAACCATAGCTTGGACTATGCGGACCTTTGTCGGCAAGGTGATGTCTCTGCTTTTTAAGATGCTGTCTAGGTTTCTCATCGCTTTCCTCCCAAGAAGCAGGCGTCTTTTAATTTCGTGGCTGCTGTCACCATCTGCAGTGATCATGGAGCCCAAGAAAGCAAAATCTGTCACTGCCTCCATATCTTCCCCTACTATTTCCCAGGAGGTGATGGGACCAGTGGCCATGATCTTAGTTTTTTTGATGTTGAGCTTCAGACCATTTTTTGCGCTCTCCCCTCATTAAGAGGTTCTTTAATTCCTCCTCACTTTCTGCTATCAGAGTGGTATCATCTGCATATCTGAGGTTGTTGATATTTCTTCTGGCAATCTTAATTCTGGCTTGGGATTCCTCCAGTCCAGCCTTTCGCATGATGTATTCTGCATATAAGTTGAATAAGCATGGGGACAATACACAGCTTTGTCGTACTCCTTTCCCAATTTTAAACAAATCAGTTGTTCCATATCCAGTTCTAACTGTTGCTTCCTGTCCCACATATAGATTTCTCAGGAGATAGATATGGGTCAGGCACTCCCATTTCTTTAAGGATTTGCCATAGTTTGCTGTGGTCCACACAGTCAAAGGCTTTTGCATAGTCAATGAAGCAGAAGTAGATGTTTTTCTGGAACTCTCTGGCTTTCTTCATAATCCAGCGCATGTTAGCAATTTGGTCTCGAGCTCCTCTGCCCCTTCGAAATCCAGCTTGTACTTCTGGGAGTTCTCGGTCCACATACTGCTGAAGCCTACCTTGTAGGATTTTGAGCATAACCTTGCTAGCGTGTGAAATGAGTGCAATTGTACGGTAGTTGGAGCATTCTTTGGCACTGCCCTTCTTTGGGATTGGGATGTAGACTGATCTTTTCCAATCCTCTGGCCACTGCTGAGTTTTCCAAACTTGCTGGCATATTGAGTGTAGCACCTTAACAGCGTCATCTTTTAAGATTTTAAATAGTTCAACTGGAATGCCATCACCTCCACTGGCCTTGTTGTTAGCCATGCTTTCTAAGGCCCACTTGACTTCACTCTCCAGGATGTCTGGCTCAAGGTCAGCAGCCACACTATCTGGGTTGTCCGGGACATCCAAATCTTTCTGGTATAATTCCTCTGTGTATTCTTGCCACCTCTTCTTGATGTCTTCTGCTTCTGTTAGGTCCCTACCATTTTTGTCCTTTATCATGTCCATCTTTGCACAAAAGGTTCCTTTAATATCTCCAATTTTCTTGAACAGGTATCTGGTTTTTCCCTTTCTATTATTTTCCTCTATTTCTTTGCACTGTTCATTTAAGAAGGCCCTCTTGTCTCTCCTTGCTATTCTTTGGAAGTCTGCATTAAATTTCCTGTAACTTTCCCTATCTCCCTTGCATTTTGTTTCCCTTCTCTTCTCTGCTATTTGTAAGACCTTGTTGGACAGCCACTTTGCTTTCTTGCATTTCCTTTTCTTTGGGATGGTTTTTGTTGCTGCCTCCTGTACAATGTTACGAGCCTCCATCCATAGTTCTTCAGGCACTCTGTCCACCAAATCTAGTTCCTTAAATCTGTTCTTCACTTCCACTGTGTATTCATAAGAGATTTGGTTTAGATTATACCTGACTAGCCCAGTGGTTTTTCCTACTTTCTTCAGTTTAAGCTTGATATTTGCTATAAGACGTGGTGGCGCTGCGGGTTAAACCGCAGAAGCCTCTGTGCTGTAAGATCTATAGATCTGCAGCTGTAAGATCGAATCCACGCGACGGAGTGAGTGCCCATCGCTTGTCCCAGCTCCCGCCAACCTAGCGGTTCGAAAGCATGCAAATGCAAGTAGATAAATAGGGACCACCTCGGTGGGAAGGTAACAGCGTTCCGTGTCTAAGTCGCACTGGCCATGTGACCACGGAAGATTGTCTTCGGACAAACGCTGGCTCTATGGCTTGGAAACGGGGATGAGCACCACCCCCTAGAGTCGAACACGACTAGACAAATTGTCAAGGGGAACCTTTAACCTTTACCTTTACCTTTAGCCCAGTGGTTTTTCCTACTTTCTTCAGTTTAAGCTTGATATTTGCTATAAGAAGCTGATGATCAGAGCCACAATCAGCTCCAGGTCTTGTTTTTGCTGACTGTATAGAGCTTCTCCATCTTTGGCTGCAGATAACATAATCAATCTGATTTCGGTATTGCCCATCTGGTGATGTCCATGTGTAGAGTCGCCTCTTGTGTTGTTGGAAAAGAGTGTTTGTGATGACTAGCTTGTTCTCTTGACAAAACTCTATTAGCCTTTGCCCTGCTTCGTTTTGAACTCCAAAGCCAAACTTACCTGTTGTTCCTTTGATCTCTTGATTCTTCCATAATGAGAAGAACATCTTTCTTTGGTGTCAGTTCTAGAAGGTGTTGTAAGTCTTCATAGAATTGGTCAATTTCAGCCTCTTCAGTATAATAGATGTTACCTAAAGCATTTTATACAGATTTTCTTTATATAATTGTTTAGCCATTTCTATCACATTTTCTATCATGTCTATATCAATATCATATCTAATGTATGTTCATTAAGTACTATTTGTTTTACCTCATCCTTATATCCAGCCTCAATTTACCTTGAGAACTACCGTGTTATGCCTTTACACTTATTACACTGATTAGTGATCCCTTATTTCAGTTTAATTCCCTTTTCTAATATATAGGATATGCCCCCTTACAATTCCAGAAGTTAGGTATATACATGCTTTCAACGTTGAAGGCCACCTTAATATTTTTTTCCTTTTTCATCTTTCTAAGTAACTCCTTCTCTTATTTGTCTTTTCCCAATTCTTGTTTCTATCTGTCTAAAAATTCTGCCGTGCCTTGTGCCACCTGAGAACATTTTATACATTTGATCTATCTCCAATAGATCTTCCAGGCTCTTTTTAATCAGATCTGCTGATTCTCTCCCCTTATCTTCCCTTAGCACACATAAAACTCTCCTTGGCTCCAGGGTTAGAATTAGAGATGGGGATGAATAAAAAAAATGGCGATTCATTTTGATCCATTATTCGTCAAGGTTAACGAATCAATGAATACGAATATACGAATATTCTTCGATGAATCAATTTGTTGATTCATCTGCACTTTAAACGGCTATAACACTGGCCCCTGATGACCTAGAGACACTTGCAGGGAAGCTTCCTCAGACGCTTTTCTACAACTCCTGAATGTTTGGTAAACATTGGATCACAGACCCCCGAGTTATATAGTCACAAAGAGGACCCCCCCCCAGGAAAGCTCCCCCCAGGTACTTAGAGACTCCAGAATCACAACGGAGCTTCCTATGTCTTTCCCCAACACACCTGCCAACTTTGGTGAAGATTGGATATCGGACATCCGAGTTATTCACCCACAAATTGGGTCCCTCCAGGAGAGTTTACCACACGGCACAGAAGCCCATGGTATTGAGGGAGTTATAACAAATATGACATTAAGCCCCCCCAAAACCTCCGAGGGCTATCTTTATCATATTGGGGCAGTCTCAGCAGCCAAGTTGCAATCCCCCCCAGCTTTCTAGTTCTAAACAAGCATCTTTGTTTGTTTGAAGGTTGTCAGCAAGTCTAGTTAGACGTTGGTGACTGTGACAGGTGAGTTTCCTAGGCCTGTCTCAGACCCACCCAAAGCCTGTCTGGGCGTCGCCCCATTGCCCGGCTTCAGATTGCAGAGCATCTGTTTCCGACAGCCCTGCGGCTTAACCGCCGTTAGTAGCACCTTGGACCCTTTTCTCCTGTTGGTGCTACTGATTCCCCGAGAGCCGGGCTCTGCCCCCCAAGCCTGTCCGGGCTTCCCCCGTACCAAGATGGACAACAACAACAACAACAACAGCAGCACCTATAACAAGTCCAGTAGCTCAGCAGCACTGCAGTTTAACCCGCAGCACTACTGTCTACCTTGCTGCCAACTTCCTCAGTGCCCAATGGGTCCACTCCAAAAGTCTACGTTGCTAGCTACATGACACAACTTTCCGAGTCCTGCAACTCCTTCCACTTCCAAAAGGCCTGCGTGCTCATTCCAACTTCCTCAGGCTTGAATCTCAAATGCTGCTTGCTGACTTCAGAGTCCTACCCTCCTCGGGTGTCCCCGTGCCAAGAGGGCCAGGTTCAGCCCCGCCCAAACCTGACCAATGTGCTCCCTCCTCCTGAGATGTGCTGTGTGTGACATGTCCCTCCCTATCTCCAGGATCAGTATCCGCTAATTCATTTATTCTGAAAAATTTCAGAAATGCATATTTATACGTATTTCATGATTCCAGCCTCCTTGGGCTTCATTCCAATTATTCATGCCTGTTCATTCCGGCCTCCTAGCCTTCTCTACTGCCCCAGTAGGCTGGCAGAAGCTGGGTGAAAAGCAACAGGACATAGCTCACCCCGTCGCACGGATTCAAACTGCAGTGCTGATCTTCTGATGGACAAGCCCAGTGGCTCAGCGGTTTAACCCGCAGTGCCACAGTCTATGTTGCTGCTATGTGCAACCTGTGTGGGCGTCCCCCCCACCTCACCGGGCATCAATTCCAGCCTCCTTGGGCCATGTTGGCTCCAAATCCTGCATCCGTCTCCAGATGCCTTGGGCTTGCCTGCTGCTGATTCTGTGCCAAGAATCGGGCCAAGGGCCTTCCAAATCTTGACTGCTGGGTGAAGATGCCTCATCGGGCCAAGTTCTTTCCGGCCTGCCTGCCTGCTTATTCAAAGGGCTAAATTAGTGCTCCAAAGTCCACTCGGACTTCATTCCTAATTCCTGGCTGTTCATTTCAGCTTCCTACTGCCTCAGGTAGGCAGAACCTGGAACAAACTACGGGACCTCAGCTCACCCCGTTGCATGGATTTGATCTTCCGCTCGAGAAGCCCAGCGGCCCCATGGATTAACCACCGTTACGTTAGTAGCACCACCCTATTCATCTGTTGTTGCTGTTGTTGCGCAACCTCAGTTGCCTCCTGGGGGCAAACATAACTATGTAGGCAAATGTGATGTTCCCAAAGAAGGCAAGAGTCTGCTTTCAAGCCTGTCTGGGCATCCAAGCACCAACCAGGCCTGTCTCAAGCCCCCCCAAGCCTGTCCGGGCATCCCCTGTGCCAAAGAGGGCCTATCTCAGGCCCACCCAAAACTGGCAGACTGTTCATTCCAGCTTCCTAGCTATTCTACAGCCTCAGTAGGTAGGCAGAACTTGGAACAAACTACGGGAGCTCAGCTCACCAGCGGCCCCGTGGATTAACCACCGTTACGTTAGTAGCACCTTGGACCCTATTCATCTGCTGATGTTGCTGCAGTTGTGCAACCTCAGTTGCCTCCTGGGGGCAAACTGAACTACCTTTGCACTGAAGAAGACAAGAGTCTTCTTTCCTTTTGCTTCCTTCCTTTTGCCTCTGCCTCTTCCTTTTCCTCTCCCCCCCCCCAAGCCTGTCCGGGCATCCCCGTGCCAAGAGGGCCAGGCTCTGCCCCACCCAATGCCTGTCCGGCCGTCCCATGCCAACACAGTGCTCCAAAGTCCACTCGGGCTACTGCCTGAGTAGGTTGGCAGACCTTCCGATCAACAAGCCTAGTGGCTCAGCAGCAGTTTAACTCAGTAGGTAGGCAGAAGCAGGAACAAGGGACAAGAGCTCAGGTCACCCCATTGCATGGATTCGAACTGCTGATCTTCCGCTGCCACCCTGATTAACCGCCGTTAGTAGCACCATGCAGTCGGACCCTATTCTCCTGCTGTTGCTGCTGCTTTGACAACCTCAGTTGCCTCCTGGGGACAAACTTAAGTAACTTTGCAGGCAAATGTGATGTTGCAGAAGAAGACCAGAGTCTCCTGCGGCTGTCTTTTGCCTCAGTGCCCCGATGGGGCCAAAAAGCCTGATTTCCGGCTGCGAACTTCCTCAGTGCCTGATGGGGCAAAAAGTCAACGACGTTGCTGGCCATTTGAACAATTTCCTAATCCTGCAGCTCCTTCCACTTGGGCTACATTCCAAAAGGTCTGTCTGCTCTGCCCCACCCAAAGCCTGTCCAGGCGTCACCCCATCGCCCCATCGCCCGGCTTCAGACGGCAGAGCTCCTCTGGTTTTCAACCCGTGCCAAGGGGGCCGGCCTGTCTAAGCCCCCCCCCAAACCTCCGAGGGCTATCTTTATCATATCCGAGCAGTCTCAGCAGCCAAGTTGCAAGCAATCCCCAACTTTCTAGTTCTAAACGAGCATCTTTGTTTGTTTGAAGGTTGTCAGCAAGTCTAGTTAGACATTGGTGACTGTGACAGGTGAGTTTCCTTCCTAGGCCTGTCTCAGACCCACCCAAAGCCTGTCCGGGCGTCGCCCCATCACTCGGCTTCAGATTGCAGAGCTGAGCTGATCTGTTTCTGACAGCCCCGCGGCCCCGTGGATTAACCGCTGTTAGTAGCACCGACCCTCTTCATCTGATGTTGCTGCTGGTGCTGTTGGAAGTTGCAAGCAACCTCAGTTACCTCCTGGGGGCAAAAACCTTTCCTTTGCAGGCAAATCTGATGTTGCTGAAGAAGACCAGAGTCTGTTCTGCTGCCTTTTGCCTCAGTGCCCCAATGGGCCGAAAAGCCTGCTTTCCAGCTGCCAACTACCTCAGTGCCCCGATGGGGCCCAAAAGCCTGCTTTCCGGCTGCCAACTACCTCAGTGCCCCGACAGGACCCAAAAGCCTGCTTTCTGGCTGCCTTTTCCCTCAGTGCCCGATGGGGCCAAAAGAGCCTGCTTTCCGGCTGCTGTGTGCCTGAGTGCCCAACGGGGCAACAATATACTTTTCTGCTGCCAACTTACCTCAGTGCCCCGATGGGGCCCAAAAGCCTGTCCAGGCATCGCCCCATCGCACGGCTTGAGACTGCAGAGTTTATCTTGTGCCAACAACAACCACCATCCCTTTTCTTCATCAATAACAAAACAAACAACACCATCGCACGGCTTCAGACTGCAGAGCTGATCATCTGGTTTTCCAAAGCTGTCCTCCTGGCTTCCCCATGCCAAGAGGGCTGGGCCAACCCAAGCCCTTCCTGGTAGTCAAAAACAGCATACTTGACTAAATAATTAATTCTTTCTGGAGGCTTGTGTTTCATATGCCACCTTGATGGCAAACGCCACCCTCTTGCTCATCGATGTTGAAGATTTCTGCCACTACACACCCAATGGGCAAAGCCTGCTTTGCTGCCAATTGCCTCGGTGCCTGATGCCTATTAAGACATGCTTTCCCGCCTACTTTGGAGCCAACTACCTCAGTGCCTGATGCGGCAACACACTCTACGTTGCTGCTGCCAACTTCCTCAGTGCCCGATGGGGCAAGACACAGTACTTTGCTGCTGCCCACTACCGCAGTGCCTGATGGGGCAACACACTCTGCTTTCAGTCCCATACCAACTCAGTAGGTAGGCAGAAGTTGGAACAAACTACCCAAACGAATTAGCTCAGCTCACCAGCGGCCCCGCGGATTAACCGCTGTAGTAGCGTGACCAGGCTCTGCCCCACCCACCCAAAGCCTGTCTGCGCGTCACCCGAACGTGCCAAGAGGGCCATCTAACCCTTTTGGCTGGCACACCCAGAGCCGGTCCTGGCACCCCCGAACGAGCGAAGAGGGCCATCCAGCTCTCTTGGCAGACCCAGACTGAGCAGTAAGAAAAATGAATAAATAGTTGCTCTTGTACAACTAAAGTGTACAAGAGCAAAGTGTTGGGTGATGCCCATAATGTGCCAAGACAGAGGGCTGTCAGGCCATGTTGGCACACCCAAAGCCGGGCTCTGCCCCATCCAAGCCTGTCCAGGCATCACCCCATCGCCCGGCTTCAGACGGCAGAGCTTGTCTGGTTTTCAACCCGTGCCAAGGGGGCCGGCCTGTCTAAGCCCCCCCCCCAAACCTCCGAGGGCTATCTTTATCATATCTGGGCGGTCTCAGCAGCCAAGTTGCAAGGAATCACTAGCTTTCCAGGTGTAAACGAACATCTTTGTCTCCCCATCATCTGGCTTCAGATTGCAGAGCTGATCTGTTTCCGACAGCCTGTTTTCCTGCTGCCAATGTCCTCAGTGCCCGATGGGGCAACACACGCCACTTTGCTGCTGCCAACTTACCTCAGTGCCCCGATGGGGCCAAAAAAGCCTGCTTTCCTGCTGCCTTTTCCCTCAGTGCCCGATGGGGCCAAAAGAGCCTGTTTTCCTCCTGCCAACTTCCTCAGTGCCCGATGGAGCCAAAAAGCCTGCTCTGCTGCCAAATACCTCCTTGCCTCTAGTCCTCCTGAGGGCAAACTCTACTTCACTGGCAAATGTAATGCTGTGCTGAGCTGAAGACAAACTCGATGCCTCATGCATGCCTCTGCCAAAGGGACCTCTCATTCTGCTGGGGCTAAATATAACTCCCTCAATGCCATGGGCTTCTGTGCCATGTGGTAAACTCTCCTGGGGGGACCCAATTTGTGGGTGAATAACTCGGATGTCCAATATCCAATCTTCACCAAGGTTGGTAGGCGTGTTGGGGAAAGACATAGGAAGCTCCGTTGTGATTCTGGAGTCTCTAAGTACCTGGGGGGAGCTTTCCTGGGGGGGTCCTCTTTGTGACTATAGAACTTGGGGGTCCGTGATCCAATGTTCACCAAACATTCAGGAGTTGTAGAAAAGCGTCTGAGGAAGCTTCCCTGCAAGTGTCTCTAGGTCATCGGGGGCCAGTGTTATAGCCATTTAAAGTGTAGACGAATCAACAAATCAATTCATCAAAGAATTTTCGTATATTCGTATTCATTGATTCGTTAACCTTGACAAATAATGGATCAAAACAAATCACCATTTTTTGATTCATCCCCATCTCTAATTACAGCTTCTTCTCCAGTGTACAGATACCTGCTTCCTTTTTCCTTCCTCTCTGTCCACAGCTAGAAGTTATTCAGTTTAAATAGCAGTTAAGTCCCATTCCTAATGCTACTGTGATTTGCCCTATTCAAATCCAGCACGATGGCACAAATTTCACACATACAGGTACTTAGTAGATTGGACTGAGATCTGCAATCTCAAGAGAACAGAATAAAATCATCTTTCTTAGGTCCTGAAAATGAAAGCAGTACAAATCACTCTCTGTTCTGAATGTGTCACAAAATCACAAAATGGCTGATGATCACACAGAAAAAAGAATTCCCTCCCAGGAGTTCCATGATTGGGGTTTTGAGGAGAGCTAGGGCTTTCCATTGGTGACTCAGCTGTCACTCTCCTTCTGTTTTGGCCCTCCTCATTCTGCTGGAGTATTACTTTTCATCTTCCAGGGTTGGTTTTTTTAAAATTTTGGTTTGATTCAAACACTTTCTTCCTTCCTTGCTCTGTTTCAGATTGCTTCAGAAATTGACAAATACCTGTGCTTTGCTTCAGATTCCAAATAAATTCAGAAGCTGAAATACATCCCATATCTTAACACATACGGAGAGCTCTCACTGTCCTTTTCAGATTTGTCACCTTCCATGTATGAGAGGGTGAAAAAAGTGACAATGAGGGGATGAAGATATAATGCTCAACTCTAAATATGAGTATTCTATCCACCAATTCAGCACTGAGTCTGTTGTTAACTGATAGTTGTGATTTTAACCAGAACTTGGAAAATTTCCTCTTTTTTAAAATAACATTTTATTAGTTTTTCAATCTATCTACATTCAGTTCGTGCCTGTTAAACATCGTGTCACATGGGTTGCTTATAATTATTTGTTTTTGCATCTTGGTGTCTTCTTGGTTGTCCATTCAAAATCTTTACATTTTTTAAACATTGAAACAATCATGTATATATTTTAGTGTACAATATTGGCTACTATCATAATATTGCTCTCATAGTATACAAGTTCTCAAAATCGTCTAATAAAGTACCTAATACAAACAGTTCTGGTTTCAAATCTATATAATTTGAGGCAATTTAACCGACCAACTTTGTATTTTATACCAATAATAGCTAAATAGGTTCCTAACACATAATAAATGTTATCTAAAGCATTTTATATATATTTTCTTTATATAATTGTTTAGCCATTTCTATCTCCACATTTTCTGTCATGTCTATATCAATATCATATATAATATATGTTAATTAAGTACTGTTTGTTTTACCTCTTTCTTATGTCTAGCTTCAATTTATCTTAAAAACCACCTTGTTATGCCTTAACCCTGATTAATTATCCCTTATTTCAATTTGATTCCCTTTTCTAATATATAACATATGTCCCCTTACAGTTCCAGAAGTAAGGTGTATACATGTTTTCAATGTTGAAGGCCACCTTAATGTTTTTTACCTTTGCATCTTTCTAAGTAACTCCTTCTCTTATTTGTCGTTTCCCAATTCTTATTCCTATCTCTCTAAAAAAAATTCCATCTCTTGTACCATCTGTGGTCATTTTTTGGACTTGATCTATCTCCAATAGATCTTCCAGGCTATTTTTAATTAAATCTGCTGGTTCTCTCTCCTTATCTTCCCTCAGCACACTGAAGATTCTCCTTGGCTCCAGGTTTAGAATTAGATCTCCTAAATTTTCTCCTCTGATTCCCTCCAGCCCCTCCTTGGATTGGCATACATCATCCCCCACCCTCTCATTTCCTTGTTTGTTATTCCCTATCTCCTGTTATTCCCTATAGTTATTCTCTTTGTTATAACTCTTTGTTATTCCCTATAGTCTTTCTTTAACTGCTCATTGAATAATTTCACCTCTTCGTTGTGGGATCTCACTATTTATAAAATTGTTTGAAGAGTAGATTTTGTTTCATCCCAAAAAAATTCTTGTTGTAGCATTATGTCGCAGATATCAAATGTTTGTATTCCAAGTGCAGGTTGTCCAGTTGCTTAGTAGTAATCAGTCCAATTCCATCAATACTTGCTTCCATAGGTCCATTTCACCACCTCTTCGGGGTGGTTTTAACCCCCTGGGAGGTCCCAAACAGGTCGGAATTTAGCCCAGGGGATGGAGCTCCGTCCTCCTCCTGCTGTCTCATCGCAGCATCAAGCCGGAAGTCAAAAATTTCCTTTTTTGGCCACAACGTGGAGCATTCCCCCAAACCAGTCACAAAAATTAACTTTTGTAATCTCTGGTATTTTTTGCCAGTAAGATAACTAATGTCCCTATCTTCAAAAAGGGGAGGGGAAAAAAAAAGGAACCAGGGAAACACAGACCAGTCAGCCTGACATCAATCCCAAGGAAAATTCTGGTGCAGATTATAAGGCAGTCACTGTGGAAGAACATTGAAAAAAATGCTATAATTACTAGAAGCCTACATGAAGAACACGTCAAGAACAAATCCTGCCAGACTAATGTTATCTCATGTATTGATCAGGTAACCTCCCTGGTAGATGGAAGGAATGCTATAGATGTAATATATCTTGACTTCAGCAAAGCCTTTGACAAAGCAAAGTGCCCCATGATATTCTCATTAGCAAGCTAACTAGGTGTGGGCTGTATAGAACAACTTTCAGGTGGATGCACAATTCATTACAGACTGGTACTCTGAGAGTGCTTATCAATGGCTTCTTCTCGAACTAGAAGTAACAAGTGGGATACCATAAGGCTCAGTCTTGAGCCTGGTATCTTCATCATTTTTATTAATGACTTGGATGAGGGGATGCAGGGAATGCTTATCAAATTTGCAAATGACACAAAATTGAGAGGAATAGGTAATACACTGGAAGACAAAAACCAAATTTAAATAGATCAAAGCAGATCTGACAGATGTTTTTCAATTTTTTCTTGAATGTCTCCAGCATTGGAGTGCTCACCATCTCCCGAGGTAATTGGTTCAATTGTTGTACTGCTCTAACAGTTCAGATGTTCCCCTGATATTCAACCTAAATTTGGCTTTCTGAAGCTTGAGCCCATTATTATGTATCCTGCACTCTGGGATGATCGAGAACAGATCCTGCCTTTCCTTTGTATGTCTACCTTTCACGTATTTGAAATGTACTATAATATCTGCCCTCAGTCTTCTTTCTCAAGGCTAAACATGCCCAGTTCTTTCAGTCTTTCTTCATAGGGCTTCTAGTCCCTTGATTATCCTTGTTGCCCTCCTCTGAACGTGCTCCAGTTTGTTGCTATCCTTCTTAAAGTGTGCTATCCAGAACTGGACACAATACTCTAGATGAGACCTAACCAGTGCTGAATAGAGGGGAACTAGTACCAAATGGGATTTGGGGACTATGCTTCTGTTAATGCATCTTAAAATAGCATTTGCCTTTTTTGCAGCCACATCACACTTAATAGTTAAATGTCCTTAACTATTAGAGCAGTGCAACAATGGAACCAATTACCTTAGGGGATGGTGAGTACTCCAACGCTACAGACATTCAAGAGAAAATTAGACAATCATTTGTCAGATATACTTGGATTTGGATTCCTGCATTGAGCAAGGGGTTGGATTCAATGGCCTTATAGGCCTATTCCAACTCCATCATTCTAGATTCGTTGAATCTAGATGGGCGGGGTAAAAGCCGAAAAATAAATAAAATAAAATTAATTCTATGTTAAGCACTGAAAATCTCGCTCATTTTCCCCCTCTTTCCCCCTGTAGTAGAGTCTAGAGGTTAACATGCATGAATGTAAGCTATTAAAATCAGTTTTCACTATTTTAGAAGTAGGTTAAAAATAAAATTAAATAAAGGATGCCTTCAAAGCCAAAAACTTACAGGTTTGGATCTCCTTTCTATTTTTTATGGTTTAAACCATAGCTCTTTTTTACATGATAGGTTCAAGTTTATAGTATAACTGTGTATTTAAATAAAAGATACACCTGTTGCCCTCTAGAATGTTTCATGTGTGAGGGGGTTCAAAGAGATTTACCTTCTCTTTCAATTCGTCACCTTGGGTTTTGAACACCAGAAGTAGCTCTTTGGCTTCATAACCATTTTGCACTGAATAAACAAGCTGATATTTCTAGAGAGGAAAATGATATTTAGATTTGATGGAAACAGGAGTTAAAAAGTAGAAAGCTTTCTCCTGTGTGGGAACTGTTATAATGTTCCATTATCCCTGCAGGGATGTAGAGAAATTCTTGTAAATATTACTTATTTAACAGAACATTTTCCAACAATCTATCAAACTACTTAGCAATATCATAGGAACAAATCAGGAGAGACTAGTGAGTTAAAATGATTAAGGCTGGCTTAATTTTACTCAGTCTGAACATTTCCCTAACAATAGAATGAGGTTTCTACATTATTGATTTCTCAAATAACTCAATGCTTGCCCATGTAAACTAACACATGCTATTTGTAATATATTGCATTATGTTTTCTAAAAGGCTGCTTATGTTAGATATCTAATAAATAATTTTTCATTTTATTACCATCCACTGATGAAAGAACTCGGTGACTGTGTGTCAGTAGCTCGGAATGTTGATGTTCACATGATAACATGTTCTAATTTTGTTTAAAGTATGCAGACCACTTGACAAAGGGGATAATTGTGCATGCCTCAGGAGCTTATGAACATAATTTAAAGATTCTGTTTCTTCAGGTATGAATTGCCTTTATGCCTGAGGAAAACAAATACACCAAAAAGTAGAATCCAGCCTTGCAAATTACAGGGGAATACACTTACCTGACACTGACCTCCCTAATGAGAGGAAAATATGTGGAAAGAATCACAACAAAATGTATATGACCTGGAAGGATCTGAAAGTAATGAGAACGCAGGGTGGTGCTATGTCGCCAACATGTTCCATCCTTCAGGAAAGCATCTTCTCAGGATAACAAACAGTAGAAACAATATGAATTGTACATTTCCAAATTTGCTGTCATTTATCACTGAATGACCAGAATCTTCTTGGTTATGAGTAAGGTTTGTGTTAAGTTACCTCAGCTAATTACAGCTGATTGACAAGGTGCAGGGATGCACAATCAGGCATTTGACCAGGCAGACAACCAAGACACACTCCAGCACCTTGTCAATTAGCCACAACAAGTTATGCAGACCTTACACAAACGGCAATGGGATTCTAGCCAGTTAGGTATATGATGGGTAAATAGTTAGCTACTGAGCAGAGTGATCAGATAACCACATTTTTATATTTCTAAAGCGAAAATAGGCATACTCTAAGAGGAGTTTAAATACAACCTCAGATGAACAACAACACATGACATATTACACCGTGTCATGATTTATTTAACAAAAATAAAGCCGAGAAGGAGAGGCAGTTATCCACTATGGTGCAGTTCATTATTTAATTTTTTGGTATGTGCCATAAAGTCAGTTATGCTAAGCCCATGGATTTATAACTTCCAGAAGGTCATATCACTAACAGCCCTGCTCAGTCTTTGTAGAAAATAATGACCTGATTCCTTTATTAAGTCAACCTGTTTCATCTTGGGTCTTCTTCTCCTCCTACTGCCGTCCACTTTTCCTGTTATTATTATGTTTTCCTTTGATTCTTGTCTTCTCATGAAGTGTCCAAAGTACCACAGCCTCCGCACATACAATTTTTTCATATTAAAAATATCATTACTGTGTTTTTTCAATTCAAAACAGCAGCAGCAGCAGCAGCAAGAAAACCTTGTTCTCAAGCCTTCCAAATTAGGAAACAAACAAATCTGATTGAAAATAGGGTGTTTTAATTTGTTTGCAAAAAGGTCTATCATTGATGGAGCCATTTTTCTGACCCAATAACAAAATGGTCTCTGCTGAGCTTCTTGTCATATACCAGGCTGCTTTTCCAGGTAAATGTCTCACCCCAGACAATACATCTTAGCATCACAGTGCTGCCACACTTCTTTCTTTCTTTCTTTCTTTCTTTCTTTCTTTCTTTCTTTCTTTCTTTCTTTGATTGATTGATTGATTGATTGATTGATTGATTGATTGATTGATTTCTATACCGCCCATCTGGCAGCCAAGGCCACTCTGGGCAGTTTACAACAGCTAGACAATAACAGAATCACAAAACATAATAACATCAATAAATTATAAAAGTGCAAAACAAAATACTATAAAATACAACAGGAGACATAATAAAATACAATGAAATAAATAAGATGAAAACATGGAGGTAAATTAGATATTACATCATCAGAAGCACTATTGCATCAGGATGTTACTTGATGTGGAAAGGCCTGTCTAAATAACCAGGTTTTTAGTAGCTTTTTAAAAGTGCCTAGTGAGGGGGCCAGGTTGACTTTGATAGCCAAAACTATGCCCGGGCTGCGCACCTCATCCTTCATGGAAAGAGTGTCTCCCCTGAAAGAAAGGGGCTCCCACCCACAGGATTTCCATCTTGTCTGGGTTCAGCCTCAGTCTGTTTTCCCTCATCCATCCCATCACCGTGTCCGGGCAGTGCTCAAGGGACAGGACAGCATCCACTGCAGAAGGATGGAAGGAGAGATAGAGCTGAGTGTCATCCACGTATTGGTGACACAAAGCTCCAAAACCCCTGATGACCTCCCCCAGTGGCCTCATATAGATATTAAATAGCATCGGGGAGACTATTGACCCCTGTGGGACCCCACAATTGTGAGTCCATGGAGTGGACAGCATCTCCCCAAGCTGTACTGTCTGAGGGCGGTCTTCCAGGAAGGACTGGAGCCAGGCCAAGGCCTGACCACTGATCCCCAACCCTGAGAGCCTCCCCAGGAGGATACCATGGTTGACAGTATCAAAGGCCGCTGATAGGTTGAGGAAGACCAACAAGGACATTTTGCTCTTGTCGACCTCCCTCTATCGTTCCTTTTGGATTTACTTGTCATATACCAGTGGGATGGATATTTACCTTTGAAATCAAACAGCTGTTCATCAGTGGTCCAATTTATTCCAGGTACTTGTCACTCATCATTACTTTGAAGTAGCAGTTCCATGAGACAGGATGCCACAATTCCTCTGTAAATCCATGTTGTCCATGCCACCACCACAAACAGTAAGCCAATGTATACTTCCTGCTCTGGGAGGGACTTGAGTGTTTTTACTTTCGTAGGGTCCTATTGTTTCATGCCCTTTCTACGTGAATGTTGTAGAATTTTTGCCTTTTATGAAGAGTAGTCCAAGGCTTTCTAGCCCTGTTTCTTCACTGCATCCTTCTTTAGTCTGACCATTCCTGTATGATATCTCTGGCTGAGCTGTCTCTGGATGTCTCTACCAGGTCCTTCCAATGTGGCTGCCTTCGCCCACATTTTCTTCTGCTCACTTTGGCAACACATATGGTTTTTGACCAATGCTATCATCACAGTCCTATATTTCCGGTGATTATATCAGACACACTAGTAAACAGTACACATTACACATTAGCCATCCAATTATATTTAATGGTAGGATCCAAAGGGAAAAGCAGAAGGAGCAGAATCATGAGGAACACAAGCATTGAAAGAATGTGTTTAGTGAGGTGTGCATTTTTGGTAATATGTTTAGCGGCTATTAATCTGCTGCTTAATGGATATCCAAACTAGGGCACATTTGGGGAGAAAAATAAATAAACATATAAGACCTGTTCTTTGACATTACTGAAGTTTTGTGTCCCTAATCCAAAGCTACCTGAGCTGAAGCCAAAGAAACTTTCACTAAACCGCTCGTGAACTGCATCTGCCAAGCTCTGCACAGCACTATTTAAGACCCACATATGTGATCACTGACTTTGAACAAGCTACAATCACAGCAACCAAGGAATTTGCACCAGTTTAGAACAAAGCTTGTTGCTTTCACTTGAGCCAAAGCTACTGGCAAAGGATACAGAGAGTTGGGTTGGCAACCCAGCATGGATTAAATCCAGAATTCAATTTGAAGCTCCATTACCTACAAGCCTCAGCCTTCCTACCAATTGAGGAAATGCCTACTGTTTTTGATAATAAAAGGGACAGAGTTCCGGCGGAAGCAACAAGTGTTGTACAGTAGGTCAGTTAAAGCAATGTTTCTGGTGGAGTCTTGCGTGCTTTTAGTAGCAAATCTACAAGCTGAAAGCCTCCCTCCCTTCCTTACAGCTCTGATCAATGATCTCCAAGGACCCTTGTCAAATGTGGCACCAGTGCTTACAAGAAGTGCTCAGTCAAGTTCCCCTTGGATTTTAAAAAAGCAACACAATGCAAAACAAAACCCAGACAAGTAAACCAAGTGATTTATCCTGAGCATTACTTTAGTTTTCTAAAACTAAATCAAAATGAAATCCAAATCGTGTGAGTTCTTGCAGCTAGGTTTCATTCTCCCGTTTTGGAAAAATATCAACATTTTGTTACACATATTAGCATATGCTGAATTTAAACATATGCTATGTTAGATTTGAATAGTAATAAGGGCGTCTTGTACAAAATAATATCTGGTTGATTTGCTTCTGTCTTGCATTTGATGTTGAAATGGTAGGTCAAGATATGATATAGTGGTTCGTTTAACTGACGGTTTGCACTTTGTGATAGTTAAGAAGGTAAGTAACATGCCTTGAGAGGAAGACTTGCCATTGCACTAATTTTTATTTATTTATTTATTTTTGTCAGCACACTTAAATGAGCTATAAAATAATTCAGGGTCAAATTCTGCCAGAATTACACTTTCAGGCCAACTGTCTCCCTGCACCAGAATGAAGATAATAGTGACATACATGAGATACATAATCACAACTTTTAAATGACAACAGGAGTAACTGGAATCTGTACTGAGGCAAATAACTATGGTCTAGTTTCCCTTACATAGACTCAATGGGTCCAAAGACTTCTGCTACTGTCTGACTGTCTCTATTTGGGTGATAATGACTAGAAAATGAAGTGTCTCTGGGGGGAAGACCACAGAGAGGACACTTCCCTGTCAATTGTGAAGATCAGAGTTTGGCATGTTCTTGTTGGTTTTCACCCCAAACCTCTCCTCAGTGAAGACAGAGCTGGAGAAGTGTGGGAAAGTGAGTAAGCACCCCAAGTGGACCAGAGTGAAAACTTCACAATCCTGACCTCCTTACAGGAAGCTCACGCATCATCTGCCCAAAGTTCTTGGACAGCTGGACTCTGGGCAGAGTACACAGGTTCAGTGGCTACTGGGAGTCCCCGATCCAGGAAGCTGCTGGTTTACTTGCCACTGTACTCCCTGACCCCTGGGACAAACCAAGTCCCAATATGTTGGGGAGGACCAAAACTCCTCTTTTTGTTCCTCATTGCTCTTCAACCAGAGGGAGGGCAGAAGAATTGGATGAGTCACCAATTCCAGCTTTTTCCTCAATGCCATGATGAAGGTTAAAGGAAGGACACAACCACCATATTCTGACAGCATCAATGCTACTGGATTGCTTCTGGGAACAATTAGAAGTTCTCAAGAAACTCTCTAAAGCCCTATGCAGTGTGGGCATGGCGAGTTGAAACAATCTACTCTCCCCATATAAGCTTGCCTGCACTTTCAGAACTTCGGGGAGGTCCCTCTCTCAGTTCCATCTCTGTCAGAGATAGATTCCATGGGGACAAAAGAGTCTTCTGAGTAGCTGTTCCGAAGCTGTGAAAGTCTCTTCCAAGGCAGACTAGATTGCCTGCTCCCCAATATCCTTCCATTGATAGGTGAAGACCTTTCTGCTAAGCCTGGAATTTGACAATGAGTCAGTTTCAGAAAGAAATGCCTTTTGACTGAGTGGATGTTGTGCTGTCTTGATCTGAGTTGTATTTTTTATTAATGTATTTTAAATTGGGTCTTCAATTTAATAGTATTTTAATATGGGAGCTTGTTTATGCTTGTATTCAATTTCCATTCACCGGCCAGTATCTTGTTGTGTGGTTCCACCAGTGCAACAGGACTGAAATCACTGACAGTGGCAAATTGCCACTAATAAAAGAGTTGCTGCTTTGATTTCAGGTTGTGCCTGAAAATCAAACCACTCACACACAATGAGATGATGTCAAGTGCAACCAAAATTAAAGCAGAAACTCTGTAATTAGTGGCAACCTGCCATTGTCAGTGACATGATGCTTGTTATGCTGACAGAGCTCTGCAACAGGATTTGAGCTAATGTCATTGTGCTCCATCTACAGTCCTGTTTTGGGCAATTAAATTAGAAATCCAAATCCAATAAGCAAGCAAGTAAATAAGGCAAACTCAAAGAGTCCTTGGATGATACACTCCATCATGTCTGGTTGACATTAGATGTAAGGCAAAGGTAAAGGTTCCCCTTGACATTTAGTCCAGTCATGTCTGACTCTAGGGCGTGGTGCTCATCCCCGTTTCCAAGCCATAGAGCCAGCGTTTGTCCGAAGACAGTTTCCGTGGTCACGTGGCCAGCACGACTAGACACGGAACGCAGTTACCTTCCCACCGAGGTGGTACCTATTTATCTACTTGCATTTGCATGCTTTTGAACTGCTAGGTTGGCAGGAGCTGGGACAAGCGACGGGAGCTCACTCCGTTGCGTGGATTTGATCTTACAACTGCTGGTCTTCTGACCTTGCAGCACAGAGGCTTCTGCGGTTTAACCCGCAGCGCCACCATGTCCCAACCAGCTTTAGATGTACAACCATCTAAAGCTGCCTCCTTTCACTGTATATCACAGCTAACTGGCACTGACCTTGTAACCCATTTCTGCACATAAATTGCCCGGACAGGACATGGGGAGGTCAAAACATTAGTCTTTCTAAGATCACTTCCTGAGTTTTAGAGATTAGTCTTTCCTAGTCCTACATGTAAATGCTGGCAACTGAGCCTTGTATATGACAATTGGGTGCTCCACCATTGAGCTAAGACTCTTCTCCAGTCACTATCTCCCAAAAAGGAAACATCAAGCAGTTATCTCAGGGCCAGATTACACTTTCAGAGAAATCAATTTCTAGAAAAAGTGCTCCCTCAATTAATAAAACAGTTATGATTGTGAAAACACTTTAAAAGGACAAGTGTATGTTGTCAAGACACAATCTGGAAACAATGCCATCTTTTGAATGTCTAATTTTGGAGTAATGCATAACAAAGGAGAGCACATTGCAAGAGCAAGAAAGATGCATTACTCTGAAGATATTTCTGGCCCTCTGAATTTTTGAAACCAGTCAACTTAACAAAAGATTGTCAGTAGCAGTACTGATAATACATTCTGGTGTAGTGCTTGTGATTTCCAGTTTGACTCTTACCACTTGTCTACTAATTCCAGTGGTCAATAGAAAATGGCCATTACAACATAGCTGCATGATTGATTGGGTTGTTCAACATCTTGAAATCGATCATACAAGCTTACTTCCATTCCAGGCTTTCAGACACAGCCCTTTACACACCTTTCTGGAAATATGCCCCCTGGAACTCATGCATAAGATTGCACTGTTAAACCTTCATTTTCATTGTCTTATGTTGTCCTGCCTACAATTCATGTTAAGATAATAGATACCTCCATTTGTCCATGTGTGCGCGCTGAACAGATGGTAAGAATATAAGCATATATTTTAAACACTGTTAGGAGTGCATGTGCAAAATATTATTCACAAGATTCTTATTTTGTAAGTTATCACCCTGTCAAGCATAAATGTTGTCAAGCATAAATGCAGTGGCCTTGGATGCTTCCTTGTGCAACTGGTGTAAAAGTCAAACCACTTGCACTACACCCATTGTGCAAGCAGTTTGACTTTAACAAGATCCTGGCCAGTGAAATCAGTCTTTGTTTGGCACACCAAGAATGTTGTTTTAAAATCAGAATAAATCAGTTTATCCTATGGCCTATTTAGTCTTACAGGCAGGAAAGCAGGCTACTTCTATATTTCACATGTCCATTTCAGTGGGGGTATAGAATCATGTCCCTTATGGTTACAAGAAATAAATGTCCCAATACAATGTGTTCAAGGTTGCTATCTTAGGGGGGCCCTTCCTTCCTGAGCAATAGGGCAGGACATTTCACAGATTTGAATGTCGAGTTTTTTGCAAATTTTAAAAAGTTCTCACCCCTTTGTACTGAGGAATTCCAGTGAATCTGTCATGGAAAACTACACATTACAATGCATTCTCAGCCAAGTGGAGTATTGTCTGGGCTTACTGGAGCATAGTGTTGTGCTATGCAGCTTGAAATCATGTTGTAAAAATCCCCCAGTCACCACTTGCTGGTACATTACATGTGAAGAGCAGAAAACCTGGACAAGCAGTTTTTCTACCTTAACTGAAAAGCCTCTGATGAGCAACCAAAGGACATCTGTGTTTCTAAAAATATAGTTTCAAACCAACTGGGCTGGCCGCAACCCCCGTTACAATAGCTCCACTGGCTCCTGATCCATTTCCAGGCACAATTCAAAGTGCTAATTTTAGCCTATACAGCCCTAAATGGCTTGAGTCCAAGCTTTCTCTTCAGGCAAACTTTCCCTTAATGACTGGCTATCTGAGAGGAGTTTTAAAATGGATTGTTGTACCTTATTCTTTTGAATGGGTTTTTAGTATTGCCTTTGTTTATCATTTCTTAGATCAGTATTTGTTAGATTCTTTTAAAATATTTCTATAGTTACTGTTTTTAGCTTTTAAATATTGTCTTTTAAGCCACCTTGAGTCCTTTTTAAGGAGAAAGGTGGGCTGTAGACATTTTAAATAAATAAATATATTTTTCCTGCCCATTATTAGACAAACTGCTAAAGTAAGGTAGCCAAAGGAAGTTAGTTTCTGAGACTTCATACTGTGAACTCGTCTAGTTGACTTCAATAGACATATGATAGTGTTTAGAAATTATTACAAAGAAAATGCAAATATCTATTTGATAAACCAAATAGCACCTGTGTTCCAATACATGCCATTGTTTCAGTAGTCATGAAAGAAGCCCTAAGCGTGCTTCCCAGAATATTAAGCTCATTTATCTAAGTTTGGTCAGGAACTGTTAAAAAGAGAGACCTAGGTTCTGGACTGGATGATTTATTCTTTATTTAGTATATTTTCTGGATCAACCCTCTGCTCTGCTTAACAAAGGTATGACCAGGAGCATAACGTGGGCTCGGCCACAGGGATGATTGCCCTGGGTGCAACATTCTTAGGGGTTCAAAATTTTAAAAGCTTCTTCGCCCACTCACTTGCCTCCGGACACACCAGCTTGGCGCTTTCCTGCCACCCGCCTGTTATAGCCTGAGCAGGGCTCTCAGGGTGGTTCTGGAAGAGTCATCCCCTCCTGCCCAAGATGAGGACGCCTGGGGTGGGGCCTGAGCTGCCCACCTCATGAATATGGTCATTGGTACTAGAAAGAGCGAGCCCCTCATTTGGAAGTGTCACAGGGCACACTTTTGGCCCCAGGACTTTCCCACAGGCTCCTCCTTGGCCACCTGCCTTGCTTTGGGCTGCGGGAAAGGGCTCCACCTTTTGGACTCGCAGTTGGTGCCTCAGAAGCAGAGCTAGGGGAGAGAGTTCCTGCAAGGGCCAGAATGACCTCTTGCAAGAAAAGTGGCCTTTCCAAGGAGTTGGGAAGCCGTAGGAGTCCACTGAAAGCAGAGTAATCAAAATTAAATTGGGCATGGTTTGTTGTATTTGACTCCTACCTCTCCTCTCTGAGTTCTAGGTGAAATACATGGTCCCCCCCCCTTCCTACTTTATCTGTGAAATTGTCAGTTGAAAAATGACTTCCAGCCCTAGACCATACAATGAATTCCATGACTCTGTGGGGGAAAATACAAGAATCTCTGAAGTACTGGCACACAACACTACATACATCATTCCAATAAGGTAAAAACAGAAACTTCCATATCTTCACATAGGTTTTAGCTGAGGAAGCTGAAACCTTTGCCTTCTGCTCTCTTCTAATAAACTGACAAACATGATGCTGTTTTGATTAACTAACTTGATTTATTTTAATAACCTGCCATGGAGCTAAACACTTCGCAAGATTTATTGATTTATTCAATAAAATCTCTATGCCGTCTTTCAGTGCATGTATTCCAGGGGCGGCTTAGACAATAAACATAAAAACAAATATTATTTCAGAAACAATAACTTGGTCAAGAAATATAAAACACCAGATCAAAGACTGGGAAAAAACTTTAGAGTTTAACCATTAAAATATTTAGGCAAAAAACCCAAAAACTTCTGGCACTGAAAGATTTTCAAGCAGTAGTTGTGCATCTACTCTGCACAGTTCTTGCAGTCAAATGCTACTTTAATTGCCTTGGAATCTTTTATGTGAAATCCTGGGATCTGCAGTTTGGTGAAGTAGTTAGAATTCTCTGTTGTAGTTCAGGTCAGCGCACTGAAGCCCTCTGAGATCGAATTCTAAGTAATTTACCACACTACAATTCTCAGAATCCCATAGAAGGAAGCCATGACAGTTAAAAGGGAATCAAACTGCTATAATTGTGTAGTGTAGATGCATTCCACCTGACAGGACAGCCTTCACGGGGAGACCATTGTGTAAACAAAGGCACTATTATTGAGATGGCCTTCTTGCCAGCTGCCAGTGAATGCTGCCTGAGGAAAATAACCTGAAGTTACCCATTGGAACAGGTGATACTGAACCCTCAGGTAACCAAATGACAAGCTGAGGTAGTGTGTAAAAGTAAATAAGTGTCTGTATTTTAATCCTTTTCAGAAATGGACCCATAAACAATGAAGATTTTTAAGGAACAGTGAGAGATGGCCTCACCTATTGGCTCCAATGGGTTAGGGAGTTGAGGGAAGAACTAATGAAATGTAACATATTTCCCTCAAAGCTTGGAAAGTTACTTTTTAAAAGGAATTAGTTACAATTATAGCATCAAGTCCCCAAAAAGGAGTGTGTTCCCATTATATTTAAGATTTTGGAAAGGAAGTCTGTTCAGTTGTGCCAAAGAAACTAGCTTAGTTTTTAATTACTTTATAAAACCTCACACATCTGAGTGCTTTAGGCTGCTGGCTTGTGATATAAAACACCCACAACAGAAGATGAGGCAGGAACAGTGGCAGCACAAGCTACTGCTTAAATCATGAAGTATTCCAATTGAGGGCACACCCACATAACTACAAGTAATTTAGAAGTTACAGTTAGCATGCCGCATGAGAGAATTTATCCTTTGCTAATTTATCCAGTTATAACGTAACTTAGTTAAGGCTTTGTTATTGGGAAAATGAATTAATCACAAATAATGTGTTCCTTTCAAACCCTCTCTTTCCTATTTAGCCGAGAGGTAATTAAGCCTGATTCAGAATAAGTACAGGCTTTTCTTTTGAGCACACAAATAAAACATTCGTAATTGAAAAAATAAGATTTTGCATTGATTTGACTACTTAAAATGACAACATACGTGGTAGCCAAGCTTCTCGGTTTTGTTTTATTACAGTAATCACACTAAGATCTACTAGAACCCTCCGAAGGAGCCATCTCTAACCTCTAAGCCCCAGGCAACCTGGCCAGTGGTCACAGTGGATTGGAGCTGTTCTACAGAACACCAGGAGGCTACCACAATCAGGAAGTCTGCTCCACAAAATGAAGACATCATGTCCCCACAAAGCTGAGATGGCATATATTTATGGTTTTATGGAGTCCCTGAGTAGAAGAAAAGGGACAAGAAATAGTGGTGTCCCATTAAGGATTCTACAAGCACTCCAAAACACAAGCAATACTTGGCCTAATAATGTTATAATGAGCACAAGCATGTGCAACAGCTTGTAGGAAGGCTTCTCCAGGGGCTTTCAAAATGTGTGGCTCAAGCAATGTCAAAGAGTGAGACTTGACAGTTTCCAAAAGTAGTGTAAGCTTTGCACTAGTAGAATGACGCTATTCGCCAAATTTCTATGGATTTTTAAGGGTGGGTGCGTGCTGGTGGTGGGCTCATTTGGCTGCACTTTGACTACCCTTCATGGAGTTACCCTTGATGTAGTTACCCAACATTCCTCACACTTTCCAAAGATACCAATGGAGCTCTGAGTTGAAAAACACAGTATAAAAAGTGCATTTTGGGACAATAACGTCATTAGGAACTCATACTGTAAAAGAAAGTGTGTTTTTATAAAATAGATATTTCGGTATGTATTTATTGAATGTCAATTATTGTGTTTATTTTTTTAAAAAAATCTGAAATTAAAGTAGAAATAGGATGTCATGACCCTACGGGTGAACAGAAGTGACATGGACCGGAAATAGGTCAATTTGTCTGTTTGACAATTCTCCTTCTCGTGTCTTATAAGGCATGAAACCAAACATGCTTTATCTTCTGACAAATCCTAGGCTGAGGGAGGCTGAATGAATGAAATTGTTACAATATATAGCACTGGAGGTATTCATGGTATATACACCTATAAAACACAGGACACCGTAGAGCATCTATGCATATTTATTTAGTGCTCTGTCTATCCCTCCTGTTTTCAGACAGATTTCATCACTGAAAAGTTGCTCTGTGATTCCGCCTTGGACACCTCACACATATTTTGCATGTGCTGACTTTGCAGTCGACTTTACATTTTTAACTCCATGTTGCAAGCATGCTAGATAGGTTTTGGGGTCTACATCTTACACATATGAATAAATAATGCTAAAGCTAATAAGATCTCTGAGAGAAAATGATGATTGTCTTTAATCACTAACCTTAAGCAGCAGCAAACCATATTATCAAACACCTTCATTTCTTATAAAACTATCTATCACACACAATATAGACCTGATGAAAAGGAAGGTGGAAGTAATCAGGACAGAATGCCAATTACCTCATTACTTGTCATAGCACATTGTAACTGGAAATTGCTTCTTTCAGGTTCTGTTTGCTCAGGCAATTACAATAAACTCTCTGCTTGACATGTTGTTTGCACAGATGTAGAGCATTAATAAACATGAGGGCTAATCTGAATTATTGAACCAGCCGCAATAATTCCAACAAAGGATTTATAATAAGTCCAAGAAAGCTGAGGTATCACTGGAATTCCCTGTAAGCAACACTGACATACTTTATCACATGTAAAATCCTCAAATTTAATGTACAGTACTGGAATATGTCCCATAGGTATTTTATATTTCCTAGTACTCTAAGCCTTCGGCAACTTCTATTATGAAAGAGACTCAAGACTGTTAGGGGAAATGGCAATATCGCAGACTCACAGGAAAATTACTTTATTTGCCATATGCTTTGCACACCTTTCAGACCCTTATTACCTTGATTTTGCTAAAAAGGAAAATGGTCTATATTGAAACATGAGTAGTACCACATTAAAAGCTCCAAAGTGGGTCTAATTTTCATTTATACTAAGACAACGTGACACCACTTTGGCAGTGGAAAAGTGCCTTAAAGTGGGTACAAATTGCATTTATTCTCACCTCAAGCCCCTTTTACATTGCCGGAACAGGTTAATGTAGCTTCCCTGCTAATGAGAATTAGACCGAGGAAGTGCATACAAGCAATGACTATTTATTCATTCTTGATAAACTTGGCCTGAGAAAACTTTGTTATTAATATAATGGAGGAGAGCGCAAGGAAGACATGTCTCAGAATAGTTGCCGCCCATGTGAAAATGAGATGACACAGCACTGGGAACATTTATTTTAAAGTGTTGGGTTTTGATGGTTCATTAGCTGTTCTCAAAGTAACAGGTTCTGACTGATGTTATTAGTGTTTTTCCTACCATCCATACAGTGTTTCTTTTACCTTGCTTTGTCCAGTGCTTTTCTCTGGGATCTTTTGCTCCTTTTTATACCTCAAAAAACAAGGTTTGTTATTACCATTGCTTTATTTCAGAAGCAGAGTTTAGATGGAAAGGGCTTCTCAGTTGGAAACTTCCATTTAATGCAACACTGCTCAAAAACATCAACAATAAAATCCAGCAGAGAACTCACTTTTGTTAAAGATTTTGGCAAGATTTCTTCAAGGTTTTTAGGGAGATTCTTGTTTTATAAAGGGATGCTGATTTTTAAGGAGAGCAGAAGTGGATTTGCAGAGGGTATACATAGTGAGAGGATTCCAGTCTGAAGATTTAGTGTGTCACCACTACTCTACAACGACAATAGAAATCTGGTAGAGAAGCTCATTTTATAAAAGAGTTATTCAAGATTTTTAAAGATTTCAAGATAAATTCTTTAAAAATCTTGAATAACTCTTTTATAAAATAAAATTATTCAAAATCCCACTGAGCAGTGGGCTTTTGAAAAGAATATTGGATGTAAACCTCAATAACTCTGTACTCATTAAACATGAAACAGCAATAAGGATCTGTGTGTGGATAAAATGCCCTGTGTGGAGAATTTCTGGTTTTGATTTTTTTTAAAAGTGATTGATGTGCCCCAGCTATTGAGTGGATATTAAGTTTATGCTATTTAGGAAAGTAACATTCAAAATAGGCTTGAAAAATACAAAATGTAGTAAAAAAGCACATACAATATTTTGCATATATCTCTTATTTCAAAAATGTAACCCTTTCCAGTAATTGAAAGAGATGTAATAATGAATAATTATGTGCCATCAAGTCAGTTCTGACTTATGGTGACCCTTTTCAGGATTTTATAGGTAGAGGGTATTCAGAAGTGGTTTACTATTCCCTTCTTTTCGGGGCACCCTGGGACTGTGCAGCTGCCCAAGGCCATACAGACTGGCTTTTTGGAATGCCTGGTAGGGAATTGAATTCCCAACCTCTGGCTGCACAGCCAGAAGCCTATCTCATTCAGCTATCCAGTCAGCTGAAAGAGATGTAGGCAACCATAATTAAAAGGGTATAAGTAAAAGAAGGAGAAGGTGCATTCCATTTTCCAAGGAGATGGTACAAATATCTGGAGAAAAATGTGTCTAAACCCTTTACTCTTATTTTATCATCATACTGATACATTAAAGGAAGGGGGGAAACTACTCTACTTGTTAGCAGATATTTGTATTTGGTTTTGTCTCCAATTTCAATCCTTTTTAATCCAAAAATTTAATATTGTCACAGATAAATAGCCCAAACATGAATATACTTTTCATTTTTAAAAAAAATTACTTTGATGACACCAAGATAAAATCATTTATTCAACCTCCATGCCATTAATTTTTCTGTGAAATTCTAAACTAGGTTAGAATTTTGGAAAACAGAAAAATAGCTTCTTAGCTGGCAACTCGACCTTATTTATTTGCACCCCATAAGCTACCATTGGTCCCTCTCTCATAGACTGTTCATCACTGCAATCTCCATCTGCTAATAGCAATTTTTGAGAGTCAATTTGAAGCCATGAAATGGAGGGGGACCAAGGGTTAACTCTCACAACACGTAGGATCAGACTGGTATGATCAGACTCCTGCTCCCCAGTAATTGCATTGGGAAAAGAAATAGCAAGCAACCCAGCCATCTACTTCCTTGATCACAAGTGGTTTGTCTTTAAGCAACAGGTTTTGCCTCCCATCTACTGTGGGTCTTTGAATTTTTCTTCCTTGG
The DNA here is from genome assembly GCA_037013535.1 of Intellagama lesueurii. Lineage (NCBI taxonomy): Eukaryota > Metazoa > Chordata > Lepidosauria > Squamata > Agamidae > Intellagama > Intellagama lesueurii. The sequence goes on along the minus strand of JBAJHW010000003.1, from coordinate 96,854,823 downwards.
CATTCATGAATATTCCAGTCCAGCTGGACACTGCCATAGTAGGATGCCCTGTATCTCCAGTTGTTCTCCTAAAGTACCTTTATTCTGGACTCTTTTCTGTGGACCAGATTTCCAACTATATATCTCCACTCTGCATTAGACATCTGTATCCTCCTTTTGGTTAATCTTCCAGATCTCTTTGAGGGAGACTGACTTCTCAAATCTGACGTTCCACTTGGCACTAGAATCCTCTCAGCAACTTTGTTCTTCAGCACTGGCCAAGTTAAGGCTTCTCTGAAGGCACTACATCCAGCAGATATTTAGTGCAACTGAAAGGAAGTAACAGGACCAATTCTCACCTCCACTTGGATCTTCTTCATGATGGTGAAAGCCTCCTAGTAGCAGTTTGCCCTCCTAAGCCTCTTCATCCTTATCTATGCCCTTTCCCCTCTAATTCTGCCAATGTTGCCTTTATTGGTAAATACCGCAAAGACCTTTTTGCATTGCCAGGAGTTTCAGATACAGTTTTTGTCCTACTGGTTTCTTTTATCTAACCTTTGAAATCTTGCTTCCTTTTAATCCTTGACTTTCTTTCTATGAGCAGTGAATCTGTTTTATTTATTTTTTCTGTTTATAGAAATAAATCTTCCCCCTGTTGTCTGTCCACATATCAGATTGTGACCTTCCTGGGCCAGGGATATTTCTTTCAGTTTATGTTCTTTTAGAAGACATTCAGCTCAATGTCTCAACAAGTAAATAATAGTTGCAGATACAAATAAAGTCCCTATGCTTTTCATTACCGAGGCTGTGTAATGGCAGAGAATAGCAGAAAAACTGCTTCTAGGATTACCTGGTAGGAATGCTGCTGCTGCTGTTGTTACCATCAAGTCATCTCTGATTTATGGTGTCCCTATGAACAAGCAATCTCCAAAATGTCCTCTCCTCAACAGCTCAGTTCTTATAAATTCAAGCCCATGGGTTCCTTTGCAGAGTTAGTCCATCTCATATTTGGTCTTCCTCTTTTCCTGCTATCTCCCACCTTTCCCAGCATTCTTGTCTTTTCCAGAGAATCTTGCCTTCTCATGATGTGCCCAAAGTAGAACAGCCTCAGTTTCATCATTTCTGCTTCCAGAGATAGTGCAGGCTTGTTTTGCTCTAGGACTCACTTGTTCGTCTTTCTGGCAGTCCAGGGTATCCACAACACTCTCCTCCAGCACCATATTTAAAAGGAAGCCATTTTTTCCCCCGTCAGCTTTCTTTACTGTACAGCTTTCGTACCCATACATAGTGATCAGAAGCATAAGAGTGTAGGTGATCTTTGTCTTGGCCTCCAGTGACGCATCCTTACACTTGATGATCTTTTCTAATTTGTTGATTCCTGCCCTTCCCAGTCTCAGTCTTCTGGTTTCTTAGCTGTAGTCTCCGTTTCAATCGATGCTTGAGCCAATGCATACAAAGTCTTTAACGATTTCAGTTTCTTCATTTTCAGCCTTAAGGTTGTCTAGTTCTTTGGTAGTCAGATTTTTGTCTTCGTAATGTTCAACTGCAGTCTTACTTTGGCACTTTCTTCTTTCAGTTTCATCAGAAGTCATTTCAAGTCATCGCTGCTTTCTGTCTTGTTTTGGTGTATGATCAATTTCCTCCTGGATGCTCACATAAAAGCTTTCAGTTTCAATTAGGAATGCTAGGAAACCTCTAATAGGTCTTGTGTCTGCCTTTAATTGAAGCTAGGCGGCTATATATAAGCTAAATATTTTGTTTGATTTATTTCACTGCCATTAAAATCAGTGCAGGAATATAACAAATCTGAAGACTTTGTTTGTTTTTTAAATAAAATCCTCACTTGTATTATTCAAAACTGAAGGCACCTTTATTACTAAAGTGGTTTCATCTTGGTAAAATGTTGCATATGCCAGACTGGATAGGTGAGGGGCCAGCCTTCAAGAGAGGATGCACCACTGCCTTGTTCAAAGTGGTAAGGTATGGCCCCTGGCCTAGCAAGGCATTTACCACACTCTGTATCCTCCGGCCAGTCCATCTCTGCTAGCTCTTATTAGCCAAGACAGGCAAGGGTCCCGCTGACAGCAGCAGAGCAGACAGCTTCAAGTATCTTGTCCACATCATCAGATTACAAGGACTGGAGTTGATCCCAAGAGCCCTGACTACATGGCACTCTGGACTCCTACCATGGCTGTGTCTAGTTGAGACAAACATGAATGTCTTTCTCCTTAAAGCCCCTGGCAAATTTGTCACAGCAGATGACCAAGGGTTCTACTCTCAAGTTCCCAAACACACACACCCAAGGCATTTGACCAGCTCAATTAATTACTCAGACACTGCTTTTAAGACAAAAAGAAAATTGCTCTTTGCTCACTGATGTTGCAAGTTGTAGGCGTGAATTTGGTTGCAGAAGACTTCAATAAAGTGCAAAGGCTTCAGAGGTTAATAGAGGGAATGGAGAAAAAGGTTGAAATAGTAAAAGCAAAAGTGGGTTCTCTAAGGCTGCATGGCTGAGAGAGAAAGCGGTGGACATAAGGACAGGAGAGGCTCAAATGAGCATCCTACTTCTCTGGTGTCCCAAAAGGTTCTCTCAAAACCAAGGCAGTAAAACAATTGAAGATAGGGGAGGGGTCATCTTTGCACACCAAAGAAAAAAGTGTTAGTCAATTGCTCAGGAGAGGGAGGGGGGTCATGCAGGCTACCCAGCATGTTAGTCTCGCAAGCCCTTCCTCTCAGGTGAACATGCATTTATTTGCATGTTAAATTGCCCGTAATTCCAACAATTTTCACCACCTGTTCTCTCTCTGTTGACTGGGTTCTTTCATTGCCCATAGATCTTCTGTGAACCAGAAGCCATCATAAGCTCCACAGCATTTTAGTGGATGCTTAGGGGCAATTGTGTAAATAACCTTTTCCATCTCACCATTCCATAGTAAAACCAATCTGTGCTCAGGTGGATGGGTTTCCCTGTGAGTGAGATGGAATCGTTATGGATGATGGTAACACCTCCACCTTAGCCCACCAGTCTATATTGGTGCTGCACTGAATACCTCAGCAGACAAAGCTAGGCCAGATTAACCCACTCACCTTGTCCAACCAGGTTTTGGTAATACCTGCCAGGCCAGTCCTCTCATCCATAATCCCATCATAGATGGAAGTTATTCCCTTATGGACTGATCAGCATCAGGACCACATGACATGACAGAAGGCCTGCAGGGCAATACTGATATCAAATGATTGGGGAGATGCTGAAAGATGAGTCAGTTTTCAGGTATCTACCCCACTTTTCCCATGCCAAATATTCATACAACTGAGAGACACACAAGTTTAGGGACTTGGTGACACTACTGAACTTTGACGCTACATTCTGTCTCCCCTTTCGATAAGAGTTCAGGGAAACCTTTCTCATTCTAAAACCAGGCTCTTTAAACATTTTCAAAAGACATGGGCAGGGATGTGGGGGCAATTTATATCAGGGACACAGCATTGGTAAGGAGAATTTAACCATTCTAATTTCATTAATGGGGAAATAACAGCCTTGGAGGAAGGGTTCAAATTTGCCTTTCAAAAATATGAAAACTTATTTTGTTTGGTTCTTAGGTTACTTTCTACTTGTGTGTGTTCTGTGCCATTAAGTCAGAACTGACTTATAGAGACTCTAATAGAGCTTTCAAGGTAAGTGAGATCTTTTTAAGGAGTGGTTTCACCACTTCTACACCCTCAGTGAGTTTCCATGGCCAAGTGGGGATTCAAACTCTTCTCCAGAGTCCTAGTTCATCACTCTGTCCACTACACCACACTGGGAATACTTCTACTCGGGCTGTGATCACACCAATGAAATGTTTTCCAGCTCTCCCCCTTTGATTTCGCAAATTATATTTGCGGTCACATGATGCACGGCCATCTGGCAAGCATGCTAACTGTGGATCATTTCTTGCTCAGCTAGAGGCTTTAACATTTTAGTTGAGGACCTTTTTAAAAAATGTTGCATTGCTGCATGTGTGAACAATCTTATCACAACCTTTTTGAACTACTGTCACTGCGCATGTTCTTTTAAAATGTTTTTACTCTTTTTCAAATTTTTCCGCAGCATTTGTGTCGATGCGTCGGTTAACTTCTGTCAAACGGTCTCGACAGGAAGCTGTAGGGCACTTACTGAATTGGAAGGAAATGACTTGGTAACCCAGAAACACATTGGGAAGCACATCCTGGAACAAATACCATGTGACCTCAAAGCACAACAGGAACACAATTTAAAAGTTGCATAACCACATTTCGCTGGTGTGACCACAGTCTGGGTAACTATATATATCACACTTACTCCTTATGCCTCATTTCTGAAAGAAATATTCCAGATGAGACAAGATCAATTCATCCCTTCCAGAAATACTGGAATACTCATGTAAGTATTTACATCAGGAATGGTTGGGAGCTGACTGATAGAATGAGAGACATACCACAATGTGCATCAATTGAATGTGAAGAATTCTGCTGGCAACTTAGTACCAGTTTAATGAGGTACTAACATCTATGTCAGAAAGCCCACCTGGAGCTCTAATCAGTGACAAGACTAGGAGAGCAATGCAAACAGCAGCAGGTGAAAACAAAGACCCAGCTGGTGAAGAAATATTCTTAAGTCTTTTCTACTGATGCTTCTAAATTTTATTCTGAAACACCAAAAAAGGGTGTACTCTAAATGCATTTTCTTTTTGTTCTGAATAAGGATACTCACTGAATACATTGCTGAATGGTAAGTCAGCTTTTATGTAGATCTCACTGATTCAATGAGTTTACTTCACTTGGATATTGATTATTTGTATATGTATCTATTACGCACATGCACACAGACATATAGACATACCGTACAGAGAGAGATTAGAAATTCACAGATATTAGAATGATCTCTTTGCCCCACTTGGTATAACCTTGAATAATCAGTAACATAGCCGCTTCATTCACAGAATTTCTTCACAATACATGTTAAGTCTTTGGTCCTTTCTCTTGATTGGATTTTGAATTCTTCCAGTTCTTATCGATGGCCCTTTATATATTCCTCCTAGTAACTGAGATGTGCATGTAGCAGAACAGATGACAAGGGAAAACAACAGGAGATTCTTAAAACCAAGTAAGTTTAGAGAAATCTAAGAACTTAACAGCCTCTCCATCAGTTAGATGGAATACAGCAGTCTACTGCATGTAATACTGTATGTGGTTCTGTGCATATTCCTTTGTCATTGTTTTGAAGTTCACTTAACCATAAAAAGGAAACATGGTAACAAAAAGGAGAAAGAGATCGCTGAAGCGTAGATCTCTTGATAATAGTCCTTTTCAGATTAGACTGATGAGTGCATTCTGTAACCATGTCATCCTATTCCTCATATACCTCTTACAGTGGGGCTGTCTTCACGTTCTCTCTCTTATTTAAAAAGAGAAATGTAATTATTTTAAAAGCTTGGTTTTCTAACATTAACGGTAATATTATACTATTCTGTTACAAGAGATAAAAGGTGAAAAAGCAACCCATTGTCACTGTCAGTCCAGGGAGGTATTCTCAATGTGTTGTCTGCCGCTGTCAAAAGTTTAAGTTGTAGCTAGCTTAGAGGTCTTAAGAGATACTGTATGTGAACATGAATTGTTGTAGTTATTTTTTGTATAATTTATGTTTTATATAAATGTTGTTTTTTTATTTGTGTTGTACACCACCCAGAATAGCAGTTTCCTAGATGTGTGATAGATAGATAGATAGATAAATAAATAAATAAATAAATAAATAAATAAATAAATAATTCCTCAGCAAATGAAGCTGATTCATAATGAGAATTTCTCAGAGCCTGATGACACAATAAATTTATTTATTTATTTATTTATTCGTTTGTTCATTCGTTCGTTCCTTCATTCATATACTGCACCTTTTAGTGGTAAACACTACTCTGGGCAGTTTCCATCCAAAATAAAACAGACATATATCGAACTAAATCATAAACAATATATGAAATACTAAGCCACATACAGACAAATAAAAAAGTCCACATCTAATAAAAAAAAAATCAACCGATGACAACAGACATTGTGATGGTCAGTCAGTCTAGCACTAACCAGGATGCTCCCAAGGCTTTGGTAAACAGCCTTGTTTTGAGCATCCTCTTCAAAACTGTAAGGGAGGAGGCCAAGTGCAGCTCCACTAGGAGCTCATTCCAAAGGAATGGGGCCATGGCCAAAAAGGCCCTTTTTCAAGTTGATGATTTCCTGGCCTCCCTCAGTGTGACAATCTGGAGCATGACCTGTGAAGATTGGGTGGTTTGGATAGATGTCCTTAGGGAAAGACGCTCCAGCAAGTACTGAGGTCCCAAAACATGTGGGCAATGCTAAAAATGAAAGAAATGTTAAAAATGGGGACAGGCTCATTCATATTTTTTATCGTTGATCAGTTGACTCAAAAGAAAATGCAAATTAGCCCAAAGTCCCATAGCTCCAAACCATAGTTTTTCCTCCTCATCAGAGATCCTTCTGCTTTTATTGAATCCTTTCAATTTGGTCCAAAGCATGTGATCACTTTGAACTGATGCAGAAAGACCAAGTGAGCACACGTGCACATGCGCACACAAAGTGGTGTTTCAACAGAGTGCTTTTCCCCTTGTCTACTGCCTCTTGAGGAAGGATAAAGGGCTTGTGAACACACATATACACATATGTAGCAACAGTAGTCTTCTCTCTCCTCAAAGCCTCTCCTCTCCCAAGGGCACTTTTCTTCCTCCTCAGCTTATTCTGGGTGGGCAGCTTTCACTGGCTGGCAAGATAAGATGATGAAATGAGTGATTGAGGAAGGAAAACCTTCTCAATGTAGTTCCTTTGAATAGCACCCCCTACAGGCACCTCAAAGAGAACTGCAATTAGAAAGCCTTTTGTTTCCTCTGCTTGTGTGGCCACTTATAGCAAAGAGTACTGAATACCCCGGTATGCAAGTTAATTTACATTTTCCTTGCTGTGTAGTTGCACCCTCAATCTTTTTCAAAGTAACAATGGTGTATTTGTCTACTTCATTTTACAACAAAAAGGATGATTTACTTTTCTGCGTTCTGCTCTTACTGTGCAGATATCCAGTTAAGACAGAAGGTGTTGTGGTGTGATGTGATATCTTAGCAGTGCGTGACAGCAATCTGGTAGAACTAGATTTTTATGGTGCTCTTGGATCCAAAAATAGCACCCACCAATCTTTTTCTGATATCCTGTGGTTAGTTACTGGAATTCACAAAGCTTCTAGAACAGAACGATAAAACAAAAGCCAATTCTATGGGCATGTAATGCCTCAGTGTCTTCTCTGTTGCCTTTCTGCCTACATTGAGTCACTGTATACAATGACCTGGACCAATGAGTTCTTCAGCCATTATTGATGTGTGCTGTCTCTTTCTCTATAGCAACAGAGTAACAGATGAGTCTTTTGTATGATCATATATGGCTCAAGCCCAGGCAGGGGGATGCTCCTCCTATTTTAAAGTGAGTCTCCCTCCAAGTTCATAAATTAATCTGAGTCTGGAATGCTGACATTATAGATTCACATAAGATCTTGATCCAGGTCTAGCAAAGCTAGGGGTAACAGTGTTGAAGGAGATATGAGACACGATGGCATCAACGATACTTAATCTGGAGTGAAGGTTTTTGAAAATGTTCTCAGCTAGAACAACAATTTCCCCACCTATTTTTTTAGTAGAACATGGCAGAAAAATATTTGTCTGCATTAGTTGAAATAGACCTCTCCATACTGTTAAGTCTGACCCAGCTAGGAGAATTTTTAGGAGAGAAAGCAGCCAAGAGCATCTGCCCAGGTAAAGGGCTGTATCTCATGCCATCTTGCTATCTACACCTGTAACGAAGGGTCTCCTGAGCTAGTAAGCACCATCTCCTTACAAAACTGGGTTCTTGATTCTGCACTTTCTGGCCACAAATCTCCACCACCCATGTTTGCATTAGCCTCCTGTGATGGAAACCTCTCCAAATCTACGTGTCAACATCAGAAAGGAACTTATTGGATGAGAGAAGGCAGAAGGAGAACCAACTGAGAAGAAGAAAAAGGGAAGGGAAGGGTTAACTTGTTTTGAAGGAGGGAGTTTAGAAAGAGTTAGTTTGTTTCCCAAGGAGGGAGGTTGGGTTTTTAGAGTGGGCTGTAAAGGAGAAATTCTTTATATCAAGGAGAACAAGGTCTGGTGTGGGAAAGTTGGCATGCATGACTAATATAACCTCAAGCTAAAGTCTGTGCAGTTTAACAAGTTGTTTTTCAAAAAATATCTTATTTTTATGTTTCAAATTTAAAACTGCTTGGACTAATATGATTTGGGCTTAAGGCAGGCCTGGTGAAAGAAAAGGGCAGTTTGAAGGTGATTAGCCAGGTAGGGCTGGCCACACCTCCATAAAAACCTACCTACAGCACTGGACATGTGATGAGCTCTGTTAAGTTGTATTTCAAATATTTCTGTTTCAGATAAACATGTGGACTCCACTTCCTCACAAGAATGTTTGTTGTGGCCCACATTGTTTGTTGCCACCCGGGAAAGGACATATAAAGATATGAACTTGTCTGTAGACAATATCTTTACACCCTTATAAGCAAGCTATTCAAAAATCAATACATTGATTTACAGATAACTAATGCAGTTGTCCACATGCTAAGGCGATCACAATGCATTTGTTTAACTCCAGGAGATAAAGGAAGCATGAAATGCTGGAATGAACAACATTTCTGAAATCGGCTAACTAATCTAATCTACTAAATAACACTAAATAGTAATAGGTACAGGAAGGCTTGTTAAGACTTTGGCATCTGAAATAGCAGAGTCTTGAAACTCTTTCTGAAAACCACCATAATGTAATTCTCATTTTATTTGAATATAAAGATGTGGCTTGAGGAAGCCTATGTAGTAAGACCTAAATCTTTCAGATTCCATTGCTTTGTTTGGAGGATTTCATTGAAAAGATGTACCTGAGGTAAACATCTTTTGTCCAACTGAAAAACCCTGCAATTTCCTACATATTATTGTACAATTAACCACCTCCTGGTGTGACTGAATGAAATGATTCCATCATTCACTATTTTTAAAATACCCTGTTTCCCCTAAAATAAGACCTAACCTGAAAATAAGCCCTAGTATGATTTTTCAGGATGCTCGTAATATAAATGATCTATATAGAGAATCTTTCTATTTCACAATAAGATAAAGTACATTTCACTTTTCTCCACACCTCAACCACTGTTGAACTGCTCAAATTAATCACTTTGGGCATAATTCACTGGGAAGATGTTTTGTGTAAGTCTCACTGGTTTAGTTCAATAGAGCTTGTGAGGGAGAACTTCATTTGTGTTTCATGAGAAGTCGGTCAAACTTTATTAAAAGCAAATATTTTGCTTCTCTGTGAGTCAAAGTGAAGGAGCTGATGCATTGTGTGACCTCTGGAAATAGGAAATGGAAGGCTGCCCGGCTCAGTAAAGATAAAGAATTCAAAGATACATTCTGCTTCTTTTCTCTTAGGATTCATAAGAGAACCAAGCTGCACTTCATCAGTCTCCACAGAGTTTGCTGCTATGCTGAAAGGAAACTTTTCCTCCAATCTGACTGTTTTGGAAGTTTGTTAAAACTGAAGATTTCTGAGGCTAAAAATTGTGCCACAAGTGACTCATGAAAAACATTAAAGTTTCAACTAATGACACTGTGTCACCTTATTTATTTCCAAGAAGAAAAGAGATCAAAATGGGGGGGCTAAAGAAGCTGGCTAGATAGCTCAGTGAGTTAGCCATCTGGCTGCAGAGCTAAAGGTTGGAAGTTCAATTCCCCACTGTGCCTCCTCTGGGTTGAGCCAGCCTGTGTGGCCTTGGGCAAGATGCACAGTCCCAAGATGCCTGCGGAAGAAGGGAATGTTAAACCACTTCTGAGTATCCTCTACCTAGAAAACCCTGAAAACATTGCATCATCATCATCATCATCATTATTATTATTATTATTGTCGTTGTCATTGTCGTTATTGCTAAGAACAGACTACAATACCAACACACATGACTGCCTCAGTTTTGACCCAGTGCTGCCTAGAGCTTGGAAATAATGCATTAGATTTAATGCAGTATGATTACAGCCAGCAGGCAGGTCTACTGTCTAACCTGGGCCCCCACTTTCCTTCCTGAGGCACCTGAAAATTATACAGGCTCCAGAGAGGCCAGGAGCAGCCTACTGTGGTATCAAAAAGAGGCACCATGCCTGGCACCACTCCCTGTGTCACGGAGACCTGGATGGAGCATGAGAAGGCTGCAGTGCCTGTGGAATAATTTCAGCCAGAGCATCATAAAGCCTCCCTGTTGGCAAATTGGGGAGAGTTACCAGGAAAGCTGGGAGGATGGTGGTAGTATTTGGTAGAACTGAAGGCTTCGGAGGAATAGTGGGGTATTAAATGTAGGGAAGTGAAGGAAGCACTACTGGCCTGAGCTTTGTTGCAAGTCTGGCCGGGTGTGTATGTGTCTCAATCCAAGAGTGGAGCAGTTTTCTGGTGCTGACTGCAGCCTGGCAAAACATGCTCACCCACACACCCCTCTCCACAGCTGGACAATCCATTGGCAAAAGGCTCACCGACCTCCCCAGGGCTAGCAGAAGCATATGACTGAGGCTTTGGGAAATAAAAAGAATTGTTGAACCAGAGCTCCCTTTACACTTATAAATCCTGGTAACCATATCCTTTGTGCAGATAAGGGGGTGGGGTGGAGGGAGCTGGAGAAGGGGGAAATCAAAGACTTGCCTATAGTTACATGGGATTGAAGATTTCTTGTTCAATTGATGGTTCACAATGATTCTACTAGCAGTAATCGATTATCATTAGAGATGGGCATGAACCTTGATTTGGAGGTTCATGCTGGTTCGTACACACAGCACCACAGGTGTCGCATGTTCTGTTTCCCTGCCTTCCCGGCCAATGACCCTCTCACCAGTTGGAGCACACTCCTCTCCTCCTCCTCCTCTTCAGCTGTTCAACCAGTCCCTGGCAGGAGCATGGGCTTGCCTGTCCCGCTTCCTTGTCTGAGTGAGCAATCTAGGTAAGATAAGACATGTCTGTGCCCATTTGTCCCTCCCCACAAGGGAGAAGTACCCATGCCTCCCTCTGCAAGCTAGATTTATACTAGTGGGCTCCAACTGTAGTTTTATAAATGCATTTAAACTGCAAGTTTCAATGAGGGATGAAATGTTACTGTTTACACAAAAGATGAAAACACAGAAGAGGTTTGTTCTTTCACTTTTATGTTCATTCATTGATTTCTGAAATGGAACCTTTAAAACACAAATAATTTGTATTAACTAACGAAAGAAAGGTACAGGAAAGTTTCATGTACTTCTGTGTTTCTCTCATTTGTTTAATCTTTCTTTGTCTCTTTGTCTATCAAGCCACATGGGAAATTTTTCATCCAATATGAGTACTTCTGTCAGTGGCCAATCAGAATGCCCAGGAGGGAGGAGCAGTAATTTTCAATCTATAAACAGGCTTGGACTGATTGGAACCCAGTGAAGAAGAGTTCTCTTTGGTTGACAGTCCTTCCCTGTGGGCAAAACTACTATGTGTTGCTGAACTCCATATTGGAGCCTTCCATCTTGAGATATGCTGCCCCCTACTGTCCACGGGGCTCAAAGAAGGGGAGGCTTTTATTGTTTCTTTTTGCCTTTACTTGCTTGCTTTTCTTGGTTTTCACCCAAGTTGGGGGGGGGGAGGGTGCTTTTCCTGTTTTATTTTTTTTTTAAGACTGTTATGTTGTTAATTGACTGTGTATTTATTCTTTTAAGGGTATATATTTTAGTGGGGCTTGGGAGACTGTTTTATGTTGCTGCTGTTGCTTTGGTGTGTGCCAGGCAGCCAGCCATTGTCTAGCTGGCTGGTTGCTTATTTGCTTTTTTTTCCCCCTCCCCTCCCCGCCCCCGTTGTGCTACCCAGGGCCAGAGGATCTGTGTTGTGCTGGCTGGGTGGTACTGAACTCATACTGTTGCTGTTTCTTTTCTAATTTTTGGATACTTTACTGCTTTTTGAATTGGTTGATGAGTGAGTGAGGTATATGGAAATGATGATTATTTTTTCTTTCTCATGTACTGTTGTCTGCTTTTGGAGTAGATTGATTCTCTGTTGCCTCTGTGCTTTTTTTGGGGTGTGTGTGTAATTTTTTAAAGATGCAAATCAGCTGAGAATTCTGTTATCTCCCAGTAAGAATCAGCATCTCTAATTCCAACCACGATATATTGGCTCTTGTTCTATTCCTTCCCAGTATAAGAGGTCACTGCTCTTTCTTGTCCTTTGCAAATTTTGCCTAGCCATTACTTCTGTGTGTACCACAACAGAAATTAACCTGCAGCTATAAGAGTACAATTCTCACCCAGCTCCTTTTGATTTCTGTTTTATTTCCTGAAGTCTATTCAAGATGCCTCAGGAATACCAACTGTTTGCTCCTCTTTTCATACCATATTATCTGCATGTATCTCCTTTTGGAATATCCCTTTCTCATTTGAGTTTTGTCCCATACTTTGATCTTGGTCATACCACGACCAAAGCATTGGCCATTTCACTGAAAAATGCCCACACTTGCCAAGTTCCAGACCTTCTTGCTCTCCCCCTCGGTCTCTGTTCCCATGAAATGGAGGGGAGGGAGTGTGGGGGGAGAGAGACATATGGATCATTTCAGTGAATCGAAAGTAGCACATATCTATGTGGAGTTTTCCTTGTGTAGAAATACTTTATTTTCAGCAGCCTCCATATGTGGGCCACAATATCTGAATTGTCCCCAAGCCCTCTTTTATGGACAAGTCTTTGTTGCCTTCCATCTTGCAGGCCTAAACTCTGACTCCATGGCACAGAATGGAACCTGTGGAAGTTTTACTCTTTAAGGATTACTTGCTGACTAAAGAGTGCTATAATCGGTTTACACACTTAGCTATTGATTTAATAAACCTTGAGGCCTTCTGCCAAGTTTTCTCACAATGCATGTGCGGCTGTTCATTCGGGCATGTCCTCTGCCATCGGAGTAGCTAACAACTGGAGACGAGCCACTTTTCAAAAACCGTTTGCTTCCTCACTCTTTTATCCATGATGGGCTCTTTGCCCACTTGTTCTCCAAAGCGGGATATTCCTATCACATTGCCAGAACCGGAAGGAGATTAGGGTGCTCTTTTTAACCAATTAATCCTTCAGATATTTCCTTCTCTCTCTCTCTCTCTTTTTTTTAAATGGCTGTTTTCAAATCTCTCCAGTATAAAAAGTTCATTGAAGGATGGGTTCCTTTTATATAAAACCACTATTGTCAACCACCATGCATACCTCGGAAGAAGCAAAATGCTGTGATGCTGTCAAAGACGGCATCTTCCTCTTACAGACAGGGTACTTATCTTTGTCAGCAGCTAAAGACCTGAGGTGAAAAGTGTTTTGCTGAAGTGGGACCTCAGAACAGGATGTCATGGGCTCCAACCTGCAGTTCAACCAAGAAGGATTAGGCGTATCAGCAACAGTTTTGGCACAAAAAATAGAGAGTTAATTTAGAAGACAAGGAGAACTGATAAAAAGCAGGCAAATCTACAAAAGAGCAAATGCAGCAGTGACTGTTACTTTGCTCGTGCTGTTTTTCTTCTTTGCCCATACTATTAGATGCTTGCAATTAACACCAAACTCTGTGTTGAAGGTTGAGGTTATGACTTCTCACAAAGCCCAGAATTAAAGAAGTAAGGAGATGGCTGTATGCTTAGAAAACAGTGGAATGTGAAGAGAAAATTCGTCTTAAGATTGGTGATCTTTTTTAAAAATAATAATAATACAAGAGCCACTGCAGGAAGATGGTGTTAGTTTGTTAACCATATAAAAGTGCTTTTGAAGTCTGTTCAAGATAGCCAGCAATGAAACTAGAACCCTTTCAGTAGGATTTAAACAGAGAATGATGAAGAAATTGAAGTGCTTGAGAAGAAAGAAAAAGTCCCGCTGGATTACTCCTGTGGCTATTACTATTATATAATAATTATTGTCTATTACTAGTGTGTCCCCTATATTACAGTTTACTAATATATTCCTACAGATTAAAAGCCAAAATGCACTGGCATTATATTAAACAAAGCATTACATTTTGATTTAAATATTCATTTCCTATTGAAAGAAAAAGAATATATAACTCATCTATGACAAATACTCTCGGGCAGTCTGTATGTGTGTTGATTGGTTGCTAACCACATCATGAAATAAATGCATAATCATTTGATATTGGCAACATTAAAGGGGAAAAAATAAGGAAAATAATTTGGCACTTCAAGAGCTAACAAATTTGTTTCAGTGTGAAGTTTCATAGCTCAAAATCCACTTCTTCAGACACGTGTTGCACTCATTCTATGTCCTCTACATGCATTCGTAACTAGAGATGGGCACAAACTGAACCACGAACCAGAAGAAAATGCAAACTGGGCTGGTTCATGGTTCAGTTCGCGGTTCAGTTCCAGAATCCCATTTTGCCAAAATGAAACAAAATGCCAAACTTCCCCCCCCCTCAGCACTTCGTTTTGCATGGGCAAAAGAGGATGCCTGCCCCTTCCCTGCCCCCATCGCCTCCCTATCTTGTCCTGAAACCTTTGCCTCCACTGATGCCTCCGCCACCCCCATCCTGAGAGGCACCAGGTCTGACTCCTTTACACAGAAGCCATGCCTGCTGCCTGGGCGCATGTGCCTGCAGCTCAGCTGACAGGTGGGTGCATGCACACAGGGAGCAGACCAAGCTTCAGTACAAGGAGATAGGCCTACTGCCTCTCAGAATGGGGGTGGTAATGGTGGCGGCAGCAGCAGCTTCAAGACAAGGTAGGAAGGTGATGAGGGCAGGGAGGTGGGAGGAGTGGGCAGTTCCTCTCCAGCATGAACCTGAAAAACAAACAGCAAACCAGTTCATTTTTCAGGAGGGGAGTCCTGATAGTTCATGGTTCGTGGGTAGCCACAAACCATGAAACATCACAAACCACTGATTTTCTGGTTCGTGCCCATCTCTATTTGTAACCCAATTTTCTGTAGCATTTATGGGTATGAAATGGTTGTCTTTCTTGACATAATCTGACATCTACCCCAGAAACAATTCTTATCATTTTTATGGCAGCCAGATCTACCTAGCATACAACATATCACCCTGACTGTGGCCTGAAGTTTTATGTAATTAATATCTTGATAGTCCTATTTATGTGTCAATGGTGCATTGTGACTTTGTTGTCTGGATCCTCAGCTGCTAATGGAATATATATTTACAAACAGGTTTATTTGTGTGTAGCCATAGCCGTTACAAAAGAAATTCAAATAAAATAAAATAATTAAATACATTACTGAACTGAAACCATCTAAAATCAACATTCTCATGGACACAATCGTTCAACACATAAAACCTGATAATCATCACTGCAAAACTTACTCTTTAAAACCATTGCTCTAAAAGTGAAGCTGGCTGCCTTTTCAGAAATATATGGTGCATTATCCCCCAGTAATGGGATATGTAAAATACATATCACATAGTATGTGTATCCCTCGGACTGAAGAAGTGAACTTTGACCCACAAAAGCCCACACTAAAACAAAATTGATAATCTTCAAAGTGGCACAATGTTTGTTTCTGGTTCTTTTTTCTTTTTCTCTTGTTTAATTTTTATTTTGCCAACCTGCTGAGACAGATTAATATGGCTACTTTTTGAGAAGGTTCTCATTTGTCAATATTACTCAGTGGTTTAGGTCTCTGGCTGCGGAGCCTGAGGTTCGGAGTTTGATTCCCCACTGTGCCCTCCTTGATAGGGGCTGGACTTGATGATCCAGATGATCTCTTTCAGCTCTGCAGTTCTAAGAAGTTCTAAGATCACTTCAAGCACAGTCTTTTTCACAGAAGATAATTTACAAAATTAACCCATTAATGTTAATTTCCCTATTTCTGGACCGCCACTAGGGAAAATGTTCTTAAAATCCAATATTCAAAAAAATAATGTTTCAAAAGTAACATTAACAGGAATTTAAGGCATTGGAAATATTAGTTTGAGTACATCTTTTCCAGAGTGCATATGTGAATTCACAGCTCCTCTCCACAACATGGGAAAGGCCTATACTCCCTTTTAAAATTACATAGATTGTAGGCAGCCTGAAAGCTACTTCATTCAGGAGCCTTGCCCAAGAAAGAAGGATTCCGTATCAGAGTTTAAACCCACTAAAAACCCAAAGTTAGAGAACCAATATTTGACAACTCCCAGTTACACTTGGTCATCACACCATTGTAAAATACTTCAAATAGAATATAGGCTTGGATGAAAAATGGCTCACCATCCTGCTTTGCCATAATCTAAAGCTGCTACTAAGGTCACGGTGGTTGATTCCTCTTGCACCCAGATCAGTTCAACACAATGGTCCCACAAGTGCAGGAAAAAATACTGGTTCCGTCTCCCATGGAGCAAAATCCCAACCCAGCATGATGAACCTAGGTTTGATGGTGGTGAAACAAGATTGTGAGTTTCCATGCCTGTGCATTTCATCAAAGCTTCTTATAGTGTTGTGCTATAGAAGTATAACTGGGTGTGATTAATTAGTTCTTTGTAGAACAATAGTTTCCAGCTTTAGGGTTTCTGTGATTTTAGACTATAGTTCCCACAAACCTTGAAAAATACTATAAATTCTTATTTTTCCTAGCTAAGTCTTTTCAGTGTTATACTTCAGGTACATTTATAGGACTACGGTTGGCCTATGTAGCCCAAACACAATTTTAAAAGAGAGGTACACGCTTCTTTTTCTTTGGAAAGGGAAGAATGGATCGACACGTACCCTATGCAAAATGAAGAAGTGCTAATGTCTTGTTCTTAATTAATGGGTTGTTATGTCCCATCAAGTCACATCTGGCTTATAGCATCCCTAATAAAGTTTTCAAGGTATGTGAGATCTTTAAAGAGTGGTTTTACTAGTGCCACTCACAATGAGTTTCTGGAGTCAAGCAGGAATTGGAACCCGAATCTCCTGAGTCCTAGTCCAACACTATCCACTACAACATACTGCCTGCCAATGAATGGGTTAGTAATGTTAGTTTAACAAGTTAAACATGTTTCCATTTCCAAAACTAACAGCAATGCACTGATTTCCCAATTTCTAACATTTATACTTAGCATTCAAAGCACTGGACTTATATACTACAATATTAAAGCCACAGGTTTATATGCACACTAATGACTATTTTCTTATTAACACTCATAAACTTTCAGAGGGATTATTAGTGTATAGGATGTGGAATTCTTTATAGTGTTCCTCAGTAATATCAATGGATCCAGGTCTGTAGGCAGTGGCATTGGAGAATTGTCTGCCAGCTCTTTGTGTGTACCCCAGGTTCTTCATGATCACAATATGTCCTTCTTTGGCATCCACTCTGTATATGGTATCAGCAATGATCTGAGATGATGAGTGGGGTCTTGTTTTGTGATAAATGATACCATTAAACTGATTATCTTGAAAAAGTTGCCCCAGAAACCCTGGTGATATGGTGAAGTTGTTAAGGGCATGTTACCCGGGTGTGTGGGAAGCATGCATGATGGGCACAAGTTGACAATAGGCTGTTTCCCCTCACCTGCTGCTTCAGGATGACATGGCAAGTGCCTCTGGAATTGTTCCACCCTCGCTGGATCCTCACCTTGCCATTGGCACCAGTTGACTGACGCCAACATGTGTTCAAGATCAGAGGGAAATAAAAGGTTTCAAGGCTGCAGCCGTCAGCATATGATTTGCCTCAGAGATAGATGCCAAATTTGTCACAGCGCAATGAGCCCTGTCGTTAACTATGACATAAACAAAGTATAGAGTAAAACAAACTGTGGGGGAAATCTGTGAGGAAAAACGTAAAAGTCTGTGATTGCATCATTTAGTGCAAATTTTGTTTCAGAGGTTCCAGAGAAGAGTTCCTTGAGAATTTCAATATTTACCATCAGCTTTTAAGAGCAAGATAGCTGTGTAAGTGGCAACAGGCTGTCATCATCCTGTTCCAAGTTCAGGGTGGAAAGCTGCAAACTTTGACACCTACTGAGAGAGGTATATTTGGAAGCAGCCAAAACTGACTGGGAACCAGCAGAATCTGTCAACCTCATTTGGGCCACAACCAAAGCTAATTTAGGTACCAATTTTTATTTTTATTTATTTATTTTGATATGGTGACTTCAGACATGAATTGATCTGGGCAGAGTCCACCTTTAAAAAGGAAAATGTTTGGGGGCACAATGTTTGATGTTTAGGAAGAAGTGGAAACTATAGAAAAACTGAGCTTTCTTCCCAGTTCTAAAGAAAGGGGTGAATGATTCCTTTCCCAGCTATATTTAGCAACAGTTGCTAATGTATTGCACCACATTTATGTATGTTTCACTCACATTTGCATTGGCCAAATTCAATTGGCATAGCTCTTCTCAATGCCAAGACACCCATATTGTACCTGTCTATCACAGAGGCAGATGGCAGGATAGCTCAGTGGTTTAGGTATCTGGCTGCAGGGCCAGAAGTTAGGAGTTCAGTTCCCTACTGCGCCTCCCACAAGTAGAGCCAGCCTGTGTGGTTTTGGGCAAGCTGCACATTATTGTTGTTGCTGTTGTTAAAATGTGCTCTTAAGTCAAGTCTGACTTAAAGCAACCCTTTTCAGGGTTTTCCAGGTAGAGAATACTCAGAAGTGATCTTCCATTCCCTTCTTCTGGGGGCACCTTGGAACTGTGCAGCTTGCCCAAGGCCACACAGGCTGCATCTTCTCCCAGGAGACACGGTGGCGAATCAAACTCCCCACTGGGGCTTTCTCCCATTAGTTGGGCAAAGGGTAGAAAATCAGAATAAAATAGAGCACCTAGCTTTGCAAACAGCTGCTGCCTCGCCAGAAGCTCTTGTGTCCCCCATCTTTCAATCTAGAATCTGGTCTTGATGTTTGCATTCCCCCCTTGATGGGGATGGGATGTTCTTAAGAACCAGAAATGCACAAATACTGGCACAAACCTGGGTAAGAATTAGGTTGGAGTATCTCCAAAAGAACACAGAGTGGGTCAGAAAATAATATGTGGGCCTTTATTAGGACATGGAGAGGGTTGGAACATTTATACTTGCTGGTTTCAGAGGAGATGCAAACTCTGGCTCTTTGATAACTTCGATTTTGCCAACTGGAATCAAATAACTGATTTCCGTGCCTCTGCTGAGTGCAGACCAAAGCCTAATTCCTAGTATAAATCCAAGGAGATGAAAACAGTGGCACTTAGCAGAGTTTTTAGCCTTGTTTGTTGCACAGTAATCCTAATAATGTATGCATCCGTACAAACATTTTTTTCGTTAACCTCAATATTCTTTCAACGGTGACAGCTCTGCTGTCTTCTCCCTAGGACAGAACCTCTTTAGTAATGGCGTAGGCCTGCTACTACTCTTCCTGAAAAAATAGCATTCACTTTACTTAATAAAAGTGTCACTGGCACAGCAGTTTATAAAATGTCTTAGCCATACCAAATTCACATAATGATTCTGCAAAATGTCTAATGATAGGAGCATTTTTATGAATAAAGGATGGGAGTTAAAGCGAGTACTAAATAAGGACACTGTTGAAGAACTAGGGAGGATTCTGTCTTATGGGGAAGGGGGTCATGGGACCATGCCACCTTTCTTTGTTTCTCTACCATTTTTGCCTTTGTAAGTGCTATACAAGGGTACCACACAAGGGTTAAATAAAAACAGGAGGAGGAGAGATTGCCAGCCCCACCCTTTCTTCCATCCTTACCTTCTCCTATAAGTTTGAAGAGATCTACTTCCTCTTCCTCTCCACTTCTCCTGTTGCTTTTCGTTGCTGTTCTCCTCTCCTGAAACTCTCCGAGTGTCTGTGGATGGAGGAATTTCTACTGCTGCTAGGGACTGGGCATTGGCCCCAGTGGGTTATTAATATATTTTGAAACTCAACAAGCCTCTCTGCACTCTTTAGTGATTAACATTTTTGTAAAAACTTTTGGGGGAATATCAGTGCCCCAGGGCGTTGGGGACTCCTAAAAATATGACAAAATTACCTCCTCAGCTCCTGGAGGGTGCAAAGGGACTCCTCTGTTGCTGCTCCCAGACTCTGGGACTCCCTCCCATGGGAAGCCAGGCTGACCTTATCTTTGCTGTCCTTCTGCAAGCAGGCGAAGATCTTTCTCTTCAGTCAGGTTTTTCCTTAGCTCCTGGCAGTCTGAGAGGGGTTTTGTGCTCTGTTGCTTTTAAATGTTTTAGTATTGATTTTATTTACCATTTTTCATATGATACTGGTTTAATTCTTTTTAAAATATGTGTACACTTACTGTTTTTAGCTTTGTTTATTGGTTTTTTAATGATGTGAACCGCCTTGGGTCCTTTTGAGGAAAAAGGCGGAGTAAAAATATTTTAAATAAATCAATTTGTGTAAAAACATTTTTCAGAAGGAAGGAAGGAAGGACTTAGAGCTTTTTGGGGTGTGGATTTCTGGGGGGGCATGGTAGGTTCTGGGGGGGTGTCTTGCAAAAATCATCTGGCTTCCTCTCATTCAGACTGCATGTCACACAGTTTGCAGGACAAGTAACCAGTCTTCCAGAGGAAAAAGTACTGACAGATTAATCTATTTTTGGAAACTTTTCTCCTTCTCCTGTAATACTGGAAATCTAGGTGGCTGCCCATCTCCCCCAAAACAGAGGGTGATGCATCACCACCCTCACTTCGTACATCCACTGCCCCAAATAGAACTCTGGGTCATCAAATGAAAGTGGTCAGTTTTGGGACTACAGAAGTTCTTATTTAAACTGGAATGCACGGCCTCCAAATATATGGATGACTGCCGGCTTGGGCAGATTTAAAATAGGATTAATAAATTCATGAAGCTTAGGTTCATCAGTCACTATTAGTCAGGATGGATACATATCACCTCCCATATCAGACATAATATACCTCTATATATTAGTTTCTGGGTGATGCAAGATGGAGGGAGCCGTTGTGCTTGTGTCCTGCTGGTGAGCTTCCCATAGGAAAACACCTGGACACTGTTGGAACAGAAGAACCCTCTTCTGATGTTACTGAATCTGGCATTCTGAACTGGCTTAGAGAGCTTAGCACCACCTCCCTCTGTCATTGCTTTCTTCATTCCTCTAACGCTGAGTCTAAAAACAGTGACTTGCTCCTGCATAAGCTGACCATACAAGCAAAAACCATGGGTGGGGGAGGTGCTCCCCTTTAGTCATGTTCTGACTGACAATTTCAGGAATGCCTGAATAGGGCTAATGTTGCATTACATGGCAATCCTTCTCCTGTGTTCATAATGGGGAGATGCTACCCATCTGGTTTATGCTAAGTGATGAGACACATGCCTGATCCCATGTTCTGTTCCTTGGTGAGTTGTGTGTCAATGAAAATGGAGGACAAGCATTAGTGGCAACATTATTTGTCTCTGCCATGAAGAGGGACCTGTGGCAATCATTGTCCAGTTAGTTTATACAAGTTCCTTGCTATGTTGTTATTACTTCTGTCCTTCTTATAATGAAGCAAACATTAAAGTAATATTATTTCAGTTGAGGGTTGGTATCTATAGCTTATACCTTGTGATGTTAATTAAAAACATAATTTTTATGTACTTATCACAAAGGAAATATCATTTCATTAAAATCCAATTAGATTCAGACAATATCTGTAAAGACTACTGAATAACTGCTGTTTGAACATGGTCTGCTTTGTTCTATTTTCATCACCGGAATAAAAGCAACCACAACAAACAAACCAAAGAAAGCGAGAGAATTTTCTTTTTCTTTTTCTTTCTTTCTTTCTTTCTTTCTTTCTTTCTTTCTTTCTTTCTTTCTTTCTTTTTTGTATTAATCTCTAAGGTTACAGATCGACTTGCATTCAGAGAAGTATTTTATGTGAGCAACATACCAAAGATTTTATGTTTCACTAACTGCAGCATAAGTGACCTTTCTTATGACCATTCCCTCTACTACTAGTAGTCCATCTACTATTTTCATGCAAGACAAATATATATTTTTAAAGAATAGCATTTTTTTAAAATGGGGTAAATCTGCCTCTGCTACATGAGTCCAGTATTCTGTGTAACCAAGGAAAGAGCTATCAAGGGTGATTAATTAGTTTCCTTTACACAGTGAAATCTTGAGGGGGGGGGGAAGGTACTGTAACAGAACACATGCACGTGCAAGTAGCACATGGCAAGTCACAACTCTGATACTGGTGGTGTCACCAGAATCACAATTCCTTCCACAGTCTGCTTACTAGCAATTACAAGTGACGACTGCTGTGAAATGTTCCAACATATATTTGGTCAAGTTACTCACTGAGGATTCTAGTTCCAAAGTAACTTTTCAAGGGCATTGAGCAACATTTCCTAATAGAAATGTTCATGTTTTAGGGATTCTAACCAGCCAATCATGCTGTTCTCTAGGATATAATTTATCTCCTAAACTCTCACCTGCCCAATGCCAAAATTGAGGCTACTGGTCATGCTCTTCTTACTGGCCTCAAATTATGTTGCACTTCTGCAGACTTTGGGGTTGCCCTGAGCATGATGATGCTTTGGTCATGGTTCTCAACAGCCCTGTGTTGGCTTCTGTCTGGAGTGATTCGTGGCCCCTATGATCCTATTCCATGTTTCGGTTTCTAGATTCTACCTTAGAGGGCTTATATACTAACAAATTTAAGGCCTGAACCTGACTGGTAGCTCCCAAATAGAGTAAATCATTGGATCAATGGGTTTTACATAAATATTGACTGACTGTTCAGTAGCTGATTTGAAGGATCTACTTTAGTTGGCTCTATCCATTGAATTTTGTCCTGTGTATCTAGCAGAGAGTAAATAAGTAGCATTGACAGACTACTTAATTTAGTTATTGTTAAATGTATGAATTATTTCCCACAACCACAATAGCTCCCAAAGTAAGCTACAAAGGGATAAAATAACAAAGCATAGTATATAATAACACGTAGGAATAGTTAAAAGGACCTGTTCCATTATTTCTTATCAGTGTTTTCTGAGAATGTAGTTATACTAATGAAATACAGTGGTGCCTCACAAGATGAAAGTAATTTGTTCCGTGAGTAGCGCCGTCTTGCGAAATTTTCGTCTTGCGAAAAGCGGTTTCCCATAGGAATGCATTGCAATGCATTCCTATGGGAAACCTCGCAAGACGAACGAATTATTTTCGTCTTGCGAGGCATCGGTCTTGCGAAAAAAAAATCGTCTTGCGAAGCACAGCCATAGAAGAAGCCGTCTTGCGAGTCACCAACACGATCGCAAAACGCTTTTGTCTTGCGAGTTTTTCGTCCGGCGAGGCGTTCGTCTTGCGAGGCACCACTGTAAATTGAGTAATGGATTGAGTTTTTCAAATTTCATTTAAAATAACATGGTAGTCACATGGATTTTGTGTGCTGTTTTTAAGCTGTGTATATCGGTCAAGGAGGCTACACAGACTTTTAGAATCATTGTATTTGAGGCTCTCTACTGTGCCCACACCCACCCTCAGACTGGCTGCTTCTCACAGCCACTAGCTGCTACTGCTGTGGTATCATTTTTATTATTTTTTATTTTTTTGTAATCTGTAATAGCACTAGAACAGAATGACAGATAGGAAAAAAAAATAAAACAGAGGTTTGCCTACAGCCCAACACACAGACAGACAGACAGACAGATAGAGGGTGGAGAAGGAGAGAGAGCAAGGGAGCCAGGGCTGAAACTGACCAGATCCATGATTGACTAGGTTTGTGAAGGAGATAAATGTAGTCACAGAAAGACACCACACAAACATGGCTGGAAAAGGAGTGGCAAACCCCACAGACACAATTTACACCAACAGAGGTGTTCTCCTATGTCAAATCAATCCAAATTAAACCCATCTGACATCTGAGTTAAAATAAACTACCCTCTGGTAGAAGAGTAAAATATCCTACTTCAAATCAAAATAACACGATTCCCTGTTGAAACAATCCATGCTTCCATGTGCATCATGTAGTCACCTTTTAAAAAATCGATCTATAACATGCAAAACCCAATTCAAATATGGGGTTTTTTTCCCCACTAATGTAACCAGTACCATGCTCTGAAATAACATAGATTTAGAATGAATGAGAGAGAGAGAGAGAGAGATAAATATTCAATGACTGAAACCCAGTAGTAAGTCACAACCAGAATAGGCCCATTGCACCAGCAGGGATTTGGTGAGTAAACCCCTCTGTAAGTTCCAGTGATTCAATGGGCCTACTCTAGTTGTGATTTACTGCTAGATTTCAGCCAGGAGGCCAGATAGTCTGACCATCTTTCCCCCAACACACTAGACCAATTAAATGATTATGTGGAGGTCTTCCAGAGGTATAGAGCTTTTAAATCCCTCAATGATGTGTTTTCATCTTTTTTTTAAATTGTCTTACATTTTGTTTAATCTGTTTTATGTTTTTAGCTGCAGTTGTTTCATTTCATCCAATTGTAAGCTGCCTTGGAGCTCCCCTTTTCTTTTCTTTGCGAGGGAGGTGAAAGCAAGGTACACATCTAGCAATCAAAATGTATCCTTTTAATGTGATTATTATTGTGGGAGAAATTGTGACCTTCCAGGACCCTGATTTACCATTACAACAGTGGAGCCATTGGTTTAAAAAGAGATCATAGACTCAAAACTGCTACTACCGGCACAATCACCACCATGCTACTCATCAAGGTATGTCAACCTGCAGGGATCAACTACTTAAAGAATTTCTTCCGCCCCTAAAAATTGCTTTCTCCTCCACTTCCAGTTTTTTTTCCCCCAGGGAAAAATGTTGTGCCAGAAATTTGAGTCCAGCTCTAATACTTTGTGGTACAGATAAGATTCACTTGCTTCTCGAATCTGCCAGAGCAGCTCTTTGGGAGGAATAGCGCAGCTGGGACGTCTGAAGTCTCTGTGTCATAAGGCACGATCTTCTGATTCAGCGTTTAGGAAAGAGTGGCACAGGAAATAAGATGCCCACCCAGGAATAGCTGGCACAGCATTCCTGTCAGGAGGATCCGTAATCACAGAGGCAGGAGTGCTGATTCAAGAGCTTTTGCAAAGGAAGGCATCAAAGTTGATAAGAGCAAGAACAAAATGGTTTTTGTTTGCACTCAGTAACTGACAGTACATTCAAGTGGAAGTTTGGAAGAAAATCTTAAGGAATCAATATTGACGTCTTAGGGTTTGCAGACATCTAATTAAATATTTGTTTAATACTTTCCTTATCTGTTCCTAAAGATTAAAAAAAACTGGCAATTTTGTTTAACAATAAATTGTATTCCTGTAACAGCAGTTCAGTACAAAGGGGGAAAAAGAGTATTGGGAGCTTAAATGGTGACAATCAATGTCAGGAAAGCATGTTTAGAAAATGAGGAAAGAAATGTCTGAGAAGTCTCTTGCCTGGGCCTGTCATTCCTTAAAGGATTATGAATATAAACTGTGATGATATACTTCATTGCTGGATGCAATGGCCCAGTGGACAGTCGTGGGGTTCGTGCTGCTGAAACAATTGTTCTGCATCACAAAAATAAGTCCCATCATGGTGGAGCAAAACAGTCTAACCTAGAACTAGAATGGTGGCAGAGTTGGGGATCAGTTTTGCTATGGGCTGCAGTAGGGCCCAAATCTGACCTAGGCACGAGATGGGCCAGAGACACGTTATTGCAAGTGGGATGGAAATTAAACATCAGACCAGGAAAACAGGAACCAAGGGCCAGAGGCAAGGGGTATGGTCACAGACAGGCTGGGCCTCAAATGGTGATATCCCTTGAAAGGATTGTGAACTGTAACAGATCAAACAGGCAAGGTTGTCCAAGGCATGACTTGAGAGTCTGTGTTGCTACTCAAGTGACACTGGTTGCTCAGAGTGATGGCCATTAATTTATATTTGTATAGGTGCATCTCTAGTTATCAGCAGCTTTTTTTGTATATATGTATGTATGTATATTTGTGTGTATATGAAAATAAAATAAAAATCATCTGCCTCTAATTTATCTTCTCTGAATTACATGATAGTTTCTCCCTTGCGTTTTCTATAAAATTCCTATAGGTGTTGGGGAAACGACAAACCAGTTCTTCTTAGGAAAGTAGGGCATTGTCAGAGATATCTGACCAGCAGATTGGGATAAACTTGATGTCATTTTATTGACCTTTCCATCACAGCCAAATGGTGGAAGTGCAATGTAGCCAAATACCTTTCTGCTATTGAACTCTGGCATTTCAAACAATATCTGGAAGAGCTTCTGGAAGTGAGAGCGGGTAGCTTTCTCAGCAGCAGCAGCAGACCTGAGGCATTTGAAAAAGTTGACAGCTTAGTGTAACCTTGTGTCATTAGAAGATGACTGAAATGCTGACTAGATAACACCAAATGCATCATAAGCAAATAAAACTCCTGAACCTTATTGATGGCTGGGGAAACTAATACTACTTGAGTCTTTCTCCAGGGGGGAAAACGCTGAGTTTTATAGAAACATGTTTACTGTGGCATGTTTTCGTTGACCAACATATGTCCTGAGTTATCTTGAAGATATATTCCATTTTTAAAAAATCTGACTACTAATACAGGAAACGTTGTTACTCCTTTAGGAATCTATTTGGCCATATTATTTATTTTTTCAGTCTTTGGAAAGCATCATATAAGCCTGACCAATCATTAAGATCTGCTGCGGAGACTTTCCTCTGTGTTCACACATTGAGAACAATTCATTATGTGGAGACACGGGAGTGGGCTTTTTCTGTCGTAGCACCCCAACTGTGGAATGCCTTACCGTTTGAGGCTTGATGGGGCCAACATTGGCATTGTTTCATCACCAAGCCAAAAATACTTATTTATTAGTGCCTTTGGGGTTGAGGATGATGACCTAAGTAGGTTTTAGTCCAATAATTTTAATGTTTGAATTTTGTGTTTTATACTGGTTGTGTTTTAAATTGTTTTAAATATCTTATGTCATAACATTGTTTTATTAAGCTCTGTAACCCACCCTGAGATCTTATGATATAGAACAGGCTATATATGTTCTAACTGGCTGGATAGCTCAGTGGCTTATGTATCTGGATGTGGAGCCAGAGGTTGGGAATTTGACTCCCCACTGTGCCTCCTGTGAGTAGAGCCAGCCTGTGTGGCCATGGGCAGCCTGCACAGTCCCTGGGCCTCCCCAGAAAAAGGGGATGATAAACCACTTCTGAGTATTGTCTTCCTCGAAAACTCTGAAAAGGGTCATCAGAAGTCAGAATTGACTCGGTGGCACAGGAAAAAATGTTCTAAATAAATAAATAAAATAAATAAATATGGACTGTAAAACTAATATTTGCCATACATGTAGTTATTCCTCCTCAACCAAAACAACCGACTCCAACATTTCAACAGGATGCAATAGGATTTTGCATGATTCAGTTTTAAATGCTTGGGCCTGTCTTCATCCCTATGGTTTCTCTTTTATTGCTGGTGCAGTGATGTCCTTTCCAAAGGTTATAATGACCATCTCCTGTTTTTCCTTCTTCTTTTTTTTTCTTTCTTTTTTTTTTTTTTTTTTTTTTTTTTTGTATTCTTTGTGCTGGAGGTAAGAATAATTCTGCCAAAAATAATTCTGATGGTCCTCTATAAACCCCGTCCCATCATAGACAATTGCATTTCCCCATTCCTGGGAATTTACTTCTTCTTGGAGATCCAGAAGCCCAGAGATACCAATATGGACCTGGGCAAGAATAGGGCCAGAGTTTCTCCAAAAAGGGCATAAGGCAGGTCAAGCAGTGATCTGTTTCCCCCTATTTGGGCAAAGACTGGGCCCAAGGAGGCAGTGCACTTCCTTACTAGTGCACATTCCCAGACAATATTAATGGAATCTTTCAGTCAAGCTGGTCTGTAGGTATCTTCTGTCAGTCACCATCCATACATCCCCTCCTAGAAGTATAACTCTTATCACATATGGATTATGTATCTAGAGCTCCTACCATTCATGCCCACCCCCCCAGTTAATTATGGAGGCAAATATAGAAGTCTATGCTTGATAGAAATGCAGGAGAATGTTGAGGCAAGGTTAGCCTAAGGCATTTTGGTGCTGGGAGGGAGGTACATTATGGCACCGTGTCCTATTCCATGACTAGCAACAGGCTGGTAGTTGAAAAAATCTTGAACAAATGTCCACAAGTGGACTACCAGCTAAATCTTGAAGAGACATTGAAAATGGGACATGTCCCATTAGTACACCAGCATATGCATAATGCTCTAATCTCCACTACCTCACTATAACATCTTCACATTTGCGACCTGAGACCTCTCCTGACTCTGTCTAATGGTAAAACCAGCCTTGCTGTGAGAAAAGCAGAAACAGTTTCATTAATGCTAACTTATTCTCTTTGGACTCTGCCATCTTTTGCTGAAATACAGACAATCAGGAAAGCTTTCTGGGGTCTCCTTGCTTAGTGCCTGTTACTCAACAAGCCCAGAACAGACATGGTAGAACAGAACTGTGCATGTACAATGTTATAGAAATCATAAAGCACTGGTATTCTCCTTTATATCCTCATTAGGATCTTGCATAATATAAAAATTATGATGCCCAGATTTAAGAGACAGTAACCTGAAGAAAGTCTAAAATACATTTTTTAAAAAAGAGAGCCACCTTTCTCCCTTATTGTGGGTGTAAGAGGCTGGAGGGAGATGTCTGGAGACTTCTCAATGTATTCCAGCCTCAGGGTGCATATTAACCTTGTTTACTCCACATAATGCTAAATCTCATCAGCTGGGGACCTGCTACAGTACTCAAGACGTCTGACAGTGCAGGAGATGGAAAGTCGTGGTCTGGAGTTCTCAAAGTGCTTCCACCTCAGGAAAGTACTTCGAAGTGGCCTCCACCACTCCGGCCTTCTAATTAGGAGGAAAATTCCCTCCATATGTGCAGCCGCTCATTTTCACAGGCAGCAGTGACCTACGTTTTCAAGGGTGTTGGGTACCCACAGTTCTGCCTGACAGCAGCCATATGTCTTATCTAGGCAGGGTACCCCTCCAGTGTGTTGATTCCTGTGCTACAGATTAACAGCCTGCAGGGGGAAGAAGCTAAGCTAAATGATGGCATTCTGGTTTCAGTTACAGTAAATCACAGTGAAGTTCCGAGATGTGAGCACAAGGCCTGCTCTTGGCTCCACTTTAATTGGAGGTGACCAAGGCGATTTATAGACCGTTCCTTTAGAGTGAGAGATTTTATATGCTAAAGTTTTAGCCTGGCATGAATTTTTACAGCTGATTTTTAAACCGCAGGAAAATAGGACGGTGCAACAGAAGTGTTGCTGGCACCTGCCCTCTTATCGCCCAGGCAGGAGCAGGTGCCAACCTAATAATCTCTTCTCCTATAGTTGGAGTCTACTTTATATACCTTATAGAAGTGGTAAATAATATTGGGACAAAATGAGTTAGGATACTTAGGATTCACTGTAGCAAAGAGAATCAGAACAACAAAGGCACTCTCACTGATGAAATTGGAAATGTTTTTTTTTAATTAACACTTCTAATTAGAATTTAACATCTCACTAGCTTCGTATGGGATTTTTCGCTTCCTTAACCTCATGGAAACCTATCTATTGGTTCTAAATAGGCAGTCACTTACCATGCACCACTTGAGGATTTCAATTAATCCCAAATCCTCTAACTTTGGTATTTGAACTTACTGAAGTCTCTGAAGGCCAGGCTCCCCTCCCCACCTCAGTTTCATTCCTTTTAAGAATCTGCTCAATAACTTTCTTCCCCTCCTTCACCTTTTCTTTTTGCTTTTCTTTCTTCCCCTATTGGAAAAGGGCTTATATACTGTTTATAGGACATAGCAATGCAATGTACGTGGGCAAATAATATGTTCTGCTTAATTTATCACCCGTCAATCCATATAGAGGCTGCTCAAAGTCTAGCACCCAGGTGGCCTCACAATAAGCTAAAGTCTTATCTATTAAAAAAGGAATGGTTCTGAAGATTAGCTGGGGGAAGAGAAAGAAATTAAAAAAAACATTGCATATCTTTCTCTAAAAATCTGATGTTTTCTTACATTTCTGTTTCATTAAAATAAAATAAAAAAAATCATTTGCTTCCAGAATCTCAGGCTTAAACATCTGGGCTAGCAGTATCAGGGCATGCCCGATCTAGAAAGGTGTAGACAGGAGCTGTTAGATGTCTCTCTTGTCCTCAAGCTCTGAAGACACCAGCCATGTTGGTTTTTCAAACCTACAAACTTAGTAGTAGCACTGGTGGCTGTGGCCCATAGTGGTTTGCAGGGTGCAGAAGGTACAGCAGCCAATGGTGGATGGAGCCAGGGCCAAAAGTATGTTCACACACACACACACACACACACACACACACAAACACACACACACACACACACACAGAGAGAGAGAGAGAGAGAGAGAGAGAGAGAGAGAAATGCAGGTAGAGGTAAGGTGTCAGGAAAGCATTTGTACATGCACACACAGATTATCTCTATCCTGGTTAAGGAGGCAGGCAGTAGGGTAGGCTGAGTTCAAGTGGGGGCAGTGTCCCACCTACCGTAATGGATGAGCCACTCCTGGGTATAGGTATGTAGTATTCTACTTCTTTCACCTCCAGAAGCCAACCAGGATGACAGTTGAGCCTGACTTGAACAGTGGTGATAGAATGGAATCCTGTAGGCTACAAAATGGGCTGAAAGAGGCTGCATGGCACACACATCTTATCGTCCAGCCACAACTCTGCATCCAAAACACTCACCATCTTAAGGGACTGCCACTGATCTATGTGATGTTAGGATTAAGAATTGTGAAATGGAGTTTGTCTTGGAGTATCAGAAAGAGAATGCCAATTAATTTTGCATAAATAAACTGGATAAATCTTTAACAGATATAAGAACGTAAGAACAGTCATCTAGGTAGTCCACCATTTTGTCCCCAGATGCCCATGGTGTCATGACTCATGAGTCCAGCTGTATTCATGGAGGAGACACCTGGCCCAAGTCCTTAGACCAGCAAGTACACTTTGTATTTCTAGTACCTAAATCATTTGGAATCCTCAGCAAAGTTTCCACCTCACTGTTCCCCGTAAACTTAAGAATAATTAGGAACAAATTAAAAGAAGTGATCCTAATACGGTGACATCCCTAACTGTGAAAAATGATAATGTATCACCACCAGTTTACTGTTCATTACAGAACGTTTTCTAATTCTAAGAGGGAGGAGTCTCTGGTGAGGAACTCCATGTTTCCAAAGATGCTTTGAAGGAACTTTTACCAGGTCACCTCTGACCACCTACTTTGGGAATTTGGAAAGAATTCAGAAAGGACTTATCTTTGCAATAACCACATTGATCCATCTTCATCAAGATTTATCCCTTTATATGATTGATAATTTTTACTTCAATAATATTTTCAATATACTGGTCGGAAAGAAGTGGAGGGACCTTCATGGGGCCCATGATTTTGTGTTGTCCCCCTCCCCCCATGGTCTTGACTGAGTCTAGAGAAAGACATTTCTCCATAGATGCCAAATATAGGAGAGAAGGGAGTTCCATAAACAGGGTGCCACAAGATATTTACAGAGTCAATACTTACTCATCCAAAGGTCTGCCAGGGAAACTGCTTGCAGTTCTCTGAGTTCTGTAGTCTGTAGGGCTGTAACACATGCCAGGTTTTTTCTAATTTGGCATCCTAGCTATGAAACTTCTCTCTGCTGGAGGTCCACTTGCTTCCCACTCTTTTGTCAGTCAGGCATCCGTTGAAAGCATACTCATTTCTATAAGCTTTTGAGGGAATATGTAAGTCTTCAGTTGGGGTTGGACTAATGCTTGTTTGTATTGCTTTTACTACACATGTATTTTAATTGTAATTTTAACTGGGTTTTCAGTGTGAATTGTTGGCCACTTTGGGCTCTCATGAGGAAGAGTGGGGTATAAGGCAATTTAATAGCAATAACAAGATGAATGCTGAAAAGTGTCTCTCACCAAGACAAGACTCTAGCTGGACCATCTGAAAGTCACTTAATAGACTTTGAAATGAAGTAGGAAGATCAAAGAACAATCAAGTAAAATGGGGCTACTTGGATATAGGACAAATTTTCTGTGACTGTGGAGAAATTCAATCAATGCAGCACTTACGTGCATGCAATTTATACCCCAACCCTAAAGAAGATCCAGAAATGGCTGAGAAACCCCGCTTCTGGTCCAAAATAGTCTACTTAACTTAACATTTTTATTTATCTTTATTTTACCTATATTTCATACACATACATAATTTTAAAATGTGAAACATTCTGATCTGAATAAAGAAAGAAAGAAAATAGCAAGAGACATTGTATATTACTGTGTAGGTGATCACGGAACAAAAGGAAGGCTAATGATGTAGGTGATCACAGAACAAAGGGAAGGCAATTAGCCTTCAGAGAAATTACAAAGAAGAGTCGACCACAGATGTCTGATCCAGGGAAGTCTCAAGCAACGCCTTGAGAACTCTTTTTATTAACATAGCACAATTACACAGAATGTTGAAAGAATTCAGATAGGATACTAGTTACCTAATCACCACTAGGATTGGCCGGAGAAAGTCTTTGAACTTATGATCTAACTCTAAGCAGAAAGGCAGAATGAGAGGTCACCCCGCCCACTGGGAGCTGTTGCTTCTCTGCCAGGAGTGTTTGCACATCACTGTAACAGATAACAACTAACAGCCTTGGGCAGGATTTTCCCACATTACTGTATATATGGGAAATATATTCCATATCATGAAAAAACAAAACTCAGGGCCTGATCACACCAGCCAAATGTTCCCTAGTTACAGTGTATCCTAGTTAGAGTGTTGCATAAATATCTGGTCACATGACACACAGCCATTATCGAATCATTTTCCCGGTTAGTGGTATATCTGTGGTTTATTTCCCCCTCACTGGGAGGGTTGTGTTATTTTGTTCCAATGATGCATTGGAACATTCCTTGCTGGTATTGCATGTGTGAATGTCAATCCCACTGGGAAAATGGAGACGGGAGAGCGTTCAAAACCAAGGTGCTGCCTCGAAGAAGTGTGCCTGCCCCATGGGGCTCAGCACAGGGGCAGGTATGCCAGACCTTTGCTGGCGGAGAGAGGGGGGCATGGGCTAGGGGCTTTATATTTTTTACTTTAAAAAAAATATAAAGTAAGGGGCTGCACTGCCCCAGGAGACAAGACAGAAAATAAATCAGTTCTACAGTTTAGCTGGCCATAACATTTTAAATAGGAAGAAATGAATCGGTAACGTTAAACAAATGAGAACGTTCACCTGCGTATACATACCACGTGATCACAATTGAGTGCAACAGAGGCATTGAATGTATCGTTAGAACTGGGGAACATTTGGCTGGTGTGGTCAGGCCCTCAGTGGAAAAGACAGCCACTTTTAGGAAAAGTTGAAGGCAGTTTGCAAGCCACGAATCTGGGTGTTAACAATAGGATTTTGGGGAGCGCATTAATTCTTAGGATTACCATAAATGAAAAGCAACTGGATGCCACATCATAATCATAATCATAATCTCATTATCATAATCATACTGCAGAGTGATGTACAAGACAAACATGCTTTACCCTCTTGTTCAGTGGCATTGTTACTGTTGAACTTTAGGCTATATATCTAGGATTTTTTAGCGTCAGCATTTTCCCCCCAGTGAACTTAATGGAGAGTAACCATTAAATCAGAATAACATGAAAAGATAAACCAATACAAAATGTATTAAAAGAACAGACAAAATGGCAAAAAGTGATAAATGTTCATAAAAAGTGAAAATTGGCTATATATTGCGTTAAGAGTAATAGTAATAATAAGGCTTAAAGCATAGCTAATGAGGCAGGTATGCATATACATATTGCTAAGAAAGCAATAATATTTAAAGTATAGCCGATGAAGCAGTTATACTGAGATTACTAAGGAAACAATGGCAGTAAAAGAAATGAAATAATATAAAATTGATTACCATATAAAATGAATATATATTAAGCAAAGACTCAAGAATACCGTGAAAACAAATTCAAAAATAACTACAAATTCTCCTAACATCTTACACCAGCCACTACCTTAAAACATGCAGGAAAAGTGTATTAAATATTAAACCCCAGCATGATCTAATATTACCTCCATTCCAGCTGACTTAAACATTCTAAATTCCCAGTACAAAAGAAAAGGCATGTTTATGGCTGCAATGGAGAGTTCAGAATTCCAATAATAATAATAATAATAATAATAATAATAATAATAATAATAATAATAATAATAATAATAAACAGTGGTAGCTGATCTTTCACATAGAATGGCAATGTCACTCAAGGTAACTTTTGGTTAGTATTGTGCAGAAGAAGACAATAATAAACTACTGCTGAACCATTCTTGCCTTGAAAATCCTATGGTGAGATAGACCAAAATGAAGCAAGAGATAGTGCTGATAAATGAGATTCCCAAGTCAGAAAGCACTTAATCAGCTACAGCAGATCAGCAAATGATAAGTATGATTGGCACTGTCGCTAATGATGCAATTAGATTAAAGCCAAAAGGATATCTAGTGGCTGATGTGCAAAGAGGTGCACATAGGTGAAAAGAAAGTCTGATGCTGCACAACACATACAATTGGGATGTGGAACATGAGAGCAGAAATCAAGTTAAACTGGAAACCGTAACAAAAAACATGTAATGTTTAAATATTAGTGTTTGGTGTCAGTGCACTGGAATGGGACATTTTCAATCAGACAACTGCAAAGTGTTTTACTCTGGAAATCATAAATCCAGAAGAAATTGAGTGGTTCTGATGCTGACACAAGATGTAGCACACGCAGGTAGGGGCTATAATACAAATTCTGACCACATAATATCAGACTCATGGGGAAACTCATCAACATAATCGTCATTCAAGTCTATGCTCCAACTTCAGATGCTGTAAAAGATGAAATTGAAATCTTTTATGCAAGCATCCAGGAGGAAATTGATCACACACCAAAACAAAACATGCATATGATCATAGATTTAAAAAATTATTAATTTGAAATATGGTGGTCAAAAAGAGCTTTGCTGATACCCTGGACACCCGAGAGATGAAAAAGTGATTCCTAGAGCAAATCAAACTTGAACTATCTCTGAAGGCAAAAATTGACAAAACCCATGCTATCCTAATATGGACACACCATGAGAAGGGAAGACAATAATGCTGGGAGAAGTTGAACGCAACAGGAAAAGAGGAAGTCCAAATATGAGATGGATTGACTCCCTAAAGGAAGGAAGCCAGATGCTTGAGTTGACAGAGCTGAGCAGGGCTGTTGAGGACAGGACATTTTGGATATCACTCATTTATAGAATCACCATAAGTCGGAAACAACTTGACAGCATGTAACAACAACCATTGTTGTAAAGGAATTCTCCAGGCAAAAGTTTAAAAGACCAGTTCCAAAGAGTTGAGAAAAATCAGGACAACGATATCATAAAAGCCTATCATAAAATTCAGCAGCAAAGAATTCAAAAGAAAAATAGAAAATGCTTGCCAAGGAATAATATTACTGTTGAAAAATCTAACTGAAAAGTCCAAGAGCAAAGTCTACCAACCCCTTAGCCTCAAAATGGAGGAAAGACACCACTAACCACATAGCAGGAGCAAGGATTGCCCCCTTCTGAGTTCTTTTCTAATATTTATTATCTCTACAGCACTCTTTCTGGTCCACCCTTACTGAGCCCGTTAGGAATTTATCCCAATTAAAGGCTGGCTCTTTATTGATTTATCATTGGATCAAAATTTTAATTATTTCCTTTGTTCTCTCACTTTTAATTAGAATCCATCTTTTTTCCCCCTCAGAAGTTCTTCCTAAGTAGCAAGCAAAGTCAAATATCATAAGCCTGTCATTTCGCTTTTTAACTGCTGCCTGATAACATGCATTGAACCAACACAGAATAGCTTACCCATATGTATTGCCATAATTTCAAAAATTAAAACGAGGAAAATAAATTGCAAGAAAAATAGAATCTGAGATGCCTAGGACTCATAAAATATCTCTCATTTAGACATTTAAAGGCGGATAATAATGGCACTATTAAAATATAATGCAATACATTTATTGATAGGAAATATTTGAAAACCAATGATTATTTGTCCATAATTTCAATACCAAGCATCTGATGAATGGTTTTTCCTCAAAATGTTTTGATTTGTCACCCTCATCATACTCACACCCAGATCTTACAGGCCTCTTGTAAAGAACTGCTTAGCTATTGTGTGATCAGAACGCTAGACCAACAAAGCTATTAGTCTACTCCAGCAGAAAACTTTGACATTCAAGATAACATCTGACTTATCTGCAGCTCCATTCCTTTCATGGTTCCATAAATCCTGTACCACTCCTATGTTTCTAAAAGAAAATGGGTGAAAAATGGCACCTGAGAAATACTTGTGAATTTTGGCCCAGCCAGAAAGGACACAGACTATTTTACCTTGCTAAATCAATCAATCAATCAATCACTCAATCAATCAATCAATCAATCAATCAATCAATCAATCAATAAAATTTTTACCCCACCGTTCTCCTTAAAAAGGACCCAAGGTGGGTTACATCAATAAAAGACAATATTTAAAAGCTTAAAACAGTAAGTATATAAATATTTTAAAAGAATTAAAAATATTACATTGAAAATAGTAAATAAAAGCAATACTAAAAACCTCATTTAAGAGCAACAAGGCACAACAATCCATTTCAAACCCCCCCTCAGACAGCCAGTCACTAAGGGAAAATCTGTCTGAAGAGAAAAGTCTTCATCTGTTGGCTCTTCATCAGTGCTGCCTCTCCATCATTGCATTTTGCAACTTAGGACTTTGTGTATCTCTGTGTGTGTGTTTGTGAAGGGATATGTGTTGTATGGGTTTTTCTTGGATAGGTCACATATAGCACTAGGATCTGTCTTTGCCCATTGTCATCCCCCCCCCCCCCGGCTTCTCTTTTCTTCTCAGTACAGGTGTATGAATACCAACCTCTGTCTGCTGGCCTTTGTGTCATAGGGTGCCAGGATCCAGCCCTTCTGAAGCTATATGTCATATGACTGGCACCTTGTTATTGCTGGCATTTCACCACTGACATTTGTGCAATTTTATTTACATACATTCTCAGTAGGGTTCTGGCCCCAATGTTTATTACTTACTTATTTACTTATGTATATCCTGCCTTTCTCTCAAGAGGAAGGAGTCTAACACATCCACCAAAATTGATGTTGCTGTATAGTTTCCCCAGGTTAGAACCATTTGACTTTCCCCTCATTTGTGGGATTTTTTTAAAAAAAATTAATGGAGAACCAGAAATGCATACCTGGATACCCAGTATAGTGTAGTGGATAGAATGACTCAGGAGGCCTGGGTTCAAGTCTCCACTCAGCCATGAAAACTCACTAGGGGAGTGGAACTGATAAAACCACTACTTAAATAGCTCAGTTACTTTGAAAGCCCTATTAGGATCGCTATAAGTCAGTTCTGCCATGACAGGACTTAACAGAAATGCATAGATTATGTCGTAGAGCTGGGAATAGGGTAGGTTGGAATGTCTCCTAAAACATCCAGAGTGGGTCAGCTCCAATCTGGGTCCAGAGCATATCAGGGTGGTTCTGCATAGTAATTGGTAATTAATATTATTCAGCAAAGTATAAGCTGAAAAAGGAGCCACAGTGTATCACTACTAGAGATGGGCACGAATTAAAAATGAATCACCAAATTCATTCAAAAATCTCTAATTCATATTCATATGAATCAATGCTCCGACGAATATGAACCAATGAATTTTTAGTGATTTTTGATATATCAATTTGTTGGGCTATAAAATGCCCCCTAGGTGCCTAGAGACACCAATATCGCAGATAAACGTCCCCTGTCTCTCATTTACAATCCCTCCAAGTTTGGTGAAGATTGGGTTTCCCAAAGCCAGCTGCTAAAGGGCACTTTCTTGGTGGGGGACCCACTTTGTGGGTGTATAACTCAGATGTCTGAAACCCAATCTTCACCAATCTTGGAGGGATTGTAGAAGAGAGTCTGGAGAAGCTTTTCTATGATTTTGGTGTCTCTAGGTGCCTGGGGGGATTTTCCTGGGGGATCCCTCTTTCTGAGTGTATAACTCAGACATCTAAAATCCAACATCAAACTTGCAGGGCTTGTAGAGGTGAGTCAGGGGAAGCTTCCCTACAATGTTCATGTCTCTAGGTGCGGGGGGGGGGGGGACATTTTATAGGGTTTAAAGGCAAAAATGAATCAACAAATTGATTCATTGATTTGTCAGAAAAAATGTAAATTTGTTATTCAGTATTCTCGGCGAATCACGAATCAAAATGAATCACCATTTTTCAAATTCATGCCTATCTCTAATCATTATATTAGACCATGACTATACTTAGATTAGGTTATGTGAATAATCACTATTTGTTGGTGAAGAAACACTAACACTGGTATCCTGCTGCCTAACCATGGAGTTGGAAGAACCCTAACCCTTCCCTCTGGCATGATATCCTTTGTGATACCAGTTGCATCACCCATCTCACAACCAACACAAGAATGGGCACATACCTTGGAGCCTGCCAGGATTGGAGGCATGTGTGTTCATGGTATGTGACCCTTCTTCTCCATTTTCAAGCAATAGGATACTGGCCAAAGTTTCTAATCTTCAAAGCAGAAAGAGGTTTTAAACACAGGAACATTGCCTGAAAGCCTATAAAGATGGATTGCATTGTGAAATTCTTGTGAAATTCTTTTCCCCCCACAAACTTTCAGCAAAAATGGTTCCAAATCTTTATATTTCCACATCCTAACTGATTAATTGTGTTTTAAGTGACTTTTATGTTCAACCTGGTGTGTATTCCATATGTCTGAATGCACTTCATCACCAAAACAAGCTGTCTGGCAATTTTGGTTTTTAAAAGGGGCATTTCTAAACCTATTGGAGCACTGAATCAATTGTAAAATGGTGAGACAACACTTATGTCAGTCCCTTGGATTTACTGGGTTTCTTCTAGCTGGGACTACCAATATATTTCTGGTCTGGGTGGCCTACAAATATTTTAAATACCAGTGTCACTTTCTACAGAGCACACAGAATCTAGTGAGGAAAATATATAGGAGTTCTCCTCCGTGGATCTCCACATAACCATGAGCTGTGCTTGCAGACTTTCCTAATTTCCATTGGAACCCTTCTTGATTTTTGAATGAGATTCCAGTCACCCCATGTTACTGGAGACTGCCATCACCAAAGCCCAAGCCCCAGCCAAATGAAATGTGGTGCGGAGACATGGAGGAAGAGCATTCCTGCTTTTGGGTGCTCCAGGTTTGGAAATCTCTCCCTAGCAAGCCTCACCTGGTAACCACCTTTACATCTTTTGGTCCTCAGAGAAAGATTTATTTTCCTGTTTTTAAAGACTTTTTCATTGTTTTTTTTTTAAAAATGTAGATAAATGATATTTCCACCGTGATTTTTTAAAAACATTTATATTTTTTACAGATTTGTGTTACAAGTTCCATTTTGCATTTTATGCATCCCATTATGGCGGCCACCATGTTAAAGGGCAGGACATAACTACAGTAAACAGATAACTAAAATACAATAAATAGATAATGCAAATTTATACAAATCCATTTATACCAGATAAACATTGCATTTTTATTGCATAATTTGGCATACATCACCATCAGCTCATCCTATACAGGCAAAAGACAATTATTTAGCAAGCTTTTTGAAGTGCCTCGAGGATTATCCCAGCACATGTTCCAATAAACCATCATTTTGGGACAAGACCTATTAAACCAACAGAAAACATCTGCACGTAAAAATATTACTTTATTAGACTATAGTTCCAGAAATTCTCCACCCAGCTTCAACAACTCCATGTTAGTAACTTTTCTAAATTCTAAGAAAATGTGCTGGGTTGAGCCTTAGCAGTGTAAAAATACCTCAAAATCATTTCACGGAGTACGGGATGACTTCCCACCCAAAAAAACAATACTTCAGTTCACTGCAACATGATTTA
Source organism: Intellagama lesueurii (assembly GCA_037013535.1). NCBI lineage: Eukaryota > Metazoa > Chordata > Lepidosauria > Squamata > Agamidae > Intellagama > Intellagama lesueurii. The sequence continues at coordinate 96,814,838 of JBAJHW010000003.1, read as the reverse complement.
TCAAGGTTTGTTAGTTCAGATGGGATTAAAACAGAAGTAGAAAATGTCTATGTTTAATAGAAGATATTTTATTAATAGCCCAAAGATATAGACCCTCCATTTTCAGTGCGAATCTATCTCTGAATATCAGATGCTGGGGCAAACCAGCATTTGTTGCCTTCATGCCCTGCTTTTGAGTATATGGGTAGCCACCTGGGGAAACTATAAAAATTTAGAGGCCTACAGGTGCTGTCTTGTACGTTTCTAAATTTTTGACAATATACAGCATGAAAGAACTTTCTTTTCAGGCAGACCTTCCCTGAGTGACTAGCAGCCTGAGAGGGGTTTTTTTTTAATTGATTGTTGTGCTCTGTTGTTCTTAAATGTGTTTTTAGTATTGTTTCTATTTACCATTTTTGATATAATATTTGTTTAATTCCTTTTTAATATTTGTATACTTACTGTTTTTAGCTTTTAAACAGTGTCTTTTAATTGTTGTAAGCTGCCTTGGGTCCTTTTAAGGAGAAAGGCAGGGTAAAAATATTTTAAACAAAACAAAACAATAAAATAAAATAAATAGTATTAAGAACAGAAGAAATTCAGTTTCTAGAATGACAAATTCATATAGTCCTAACATTTTTTTGCTGCTGCTATAAAATGCAAACACATCAGGCACAATGTAGGAAAGAATGTGAGATCACCCGTTTAGTGGCAGCAACGTAGAAGGAGAGCTGGACATATCCCATGATGCTCCACACTTTGGCTTGCCTGAGGTAGTAACTCTGGCAAAGCAGCCTTTGCTGCGCTTCTGCTTAGCTGGTGATTTACAGAACTGCAGTTTCCTCAATGACTTTACTAAAACACCCAGGGCAAAATAATATTTATCACACATAGCGATGCATAATAGGAGAGGTTGACTAAGCTGTAATTGTATCACAAAAACCTCACCAATCTATCAGACCTTAGTGCTGGTGTACATCTGTCCAGGACGTGCACTAAAATAATATTTATAGGATGCTCTTCAAAGAGGGAGCACAAAGAACGTTTGGGCATTAAGAAAGCCACAATAGCTCAATTGTTTTGTTATCAGCTCCCATAAAGGAGAGGTTTCACTTCATTTCAGGGTAAGGGGAAATTATGAGTTGGTCTCCTGCAAGCAAGCTATATGTGCACTACAGGAGAGCTAAGTATTTGAAGAAAACGTTGGAAGTCCTTTGTGGAAATACCTAAGTAAGCAGGGTCACTTTGTATGACTTTTTGATAAAGCTCATATATGAAGGAGAAACAGATCCCACCCCTTCTACTTCCTTCTTTCTATTTTCTTTAACTCATTAAAGGCCACAACAGTAAGGATGTGTCACGGCAGACCAAGTCCAAAATCAACCACACTCTTGTATTTCTGATCACCATGTATGGGTGTGAAAGTTGTACAGTAAAGAAAGCTGACAGGAATTTTTTTAAAATTCCTTTGAAATATGATGCTGCACGAGAGCTTTGTGGATATCCTGGATTGCCAGAAAGACAAGCAAGTGGGTCCTAGATCAAATTGAGTCTGAAATGTAATTGGCAAAAATTTTGAAACTGAGGCTGTCCAACTTTGGGCGTGTGAAGAGAAAGCAGGATTCTCTAGCAAAGACAATAATGCTGGGAAAGGTGGGAGACAGCAGGAAAAGAGGAAGATCAAATATGAGATATGGATAAGGTAAAGGTAAAGGTTCCCCCTGACAATTTGTCCAGTCGTGTCCGACTCTAGGGGGCAGTGCTCATCCCCGTTTTCCTAGCCGTAGAGCCAGTGTTTGTCCGAAGACAGTTTCCGTGGTCACGTGGCCAGCGCGACTAGACACGGAACGCCGTTACCTTCCCACCGTGGTGGTACCTATTTATCTACTCACATTTTTACATGCTTTCAAACTGCTAGGTTGGCAGGAGCTGGGACAAGCAACGGGAGCTCACTTCGTCGCGTGGATTCAATCTTACGACTGCTGGTCTTCCAACCTTGGAGCACAGAGGCTTCTGAGGTTTAACCCGCAGCGCCACCACATCCCTTTTGAGATATGGACTGATTCCCTAAAGGAAGCCACAGGCTTGAATCTACAGGAGCTGAGCAAGGCTGTTGAGGGCAGGACATTTTGGAGAGCACTCATTTATAGGGCTGAATGTGACTTGATGGCGCATAACAACAACTCTAGTTGTGACTTGTGACTAGATTTCAGCCAAGGATACTTTTTTGTTGTTGTCAAAGTCTTTGCAATTTGCACAAATCATCTCTTGATTAGTGTCCTTTCCTTTTGAGAGACAAAGCAGGTTTTGCTTACATGCACTCAAGATGCAAAGAACCCCTCCCTCCGGCAGTTCTGATCCTTAAGTGTCCATTCAACAGAACAGTCACCCTTGTCATCTTCCTTATTTTGCGCACACACACACACACACACACACAGAGAGAGAATCGATCTCATTCTTATTCTCTTCTCTCACTAACAGCATCACAAAATACCTTGCCCTCTTGTCGGGCAAAGAAAATGATTTTGCAGTTCCTCATCCTGTGGGGCAAGCATTTTACATTTATGTAGGCTTTATATCTATTAAAACATGCATGCACTTTTGTGCTTGGGCAGTGGCACTGAAGCACCCATCATCACACCCAGCTGATGCTGTTCCAGTGACTTCTGTCGCATGTTTGCAAGGAAAATTTTGAGTCTTAGAGAGGGGGTTTAAAAGGACACCACATTACCTAGTAATGTTTTCAATTTTGGTTAGAAGTGTTATACCGGAATGCTTCAAGATGAAACTTTTATAATATAGTCACCATGTCTGGTTCCAAAAGTCGTACACGAGCTCCAGTCAGATCATCTTCTATCTGAAGCTCTTTTTTATTTTCCAAAATTTCTAACATTTAAAAAAAAAAACCCTGTTAAAGATATAAAAACAAAATAGTTGCACAATGTCTTTTGATTGGTAATAATAGGAGTCTTCCAGCTAGAACACCCTAGGATTATTGAACTAATAATATTTCTCCCCCACCCCTCACAGTTCCCCACTGTGCCTCCTTGACAGGGGTTGGACTCGACGATTCCCTAGGGTCCCTTCCAGCTGTTCATATATTTAAATACCTGCTAGTTTTGCTTCTAATGTACCCAGGACCTAAATGTAGTTGTGCTTTCTTTGGTTACAATTTAAATATGCAGCTATTTTTACATAAATCCACTCAGAAGTAAGCCCACTGAGGAATTTGCAGGATTGCAAACAGAGGTAATTCTAATCGCAGTGTGCTATGTGAAAAAAGCAGAAGCAGAAGTAGCATTACGACGGCAAGTTCTGATGCCTTAAACAGAAATTAATTGGTGCTTCCTTTACCACAGTGATAATATTTAGTAAATTTGAGCCGCAATCTCCGTTTACGTTGCAGAGTCCTTTAACAATGATTAATGTTGCTGCAATTTACATACCATTTAACCCAATGCAACTTAGATTTTAGTAGCCTTAGATGTATTTGGAAATATTTTTAAAAGCACTGCCCAACCCCTTTTTAACCACCTGTGTCGACCAAAAGCTCTTTCTGAAAGTAGAGATCTCCCTTTTTTTGTTGGGGATAATAATGATGGTGTGACCATAAGCACTTAACGTTAATTATTTCTATGCCTTCAAAGCATCTCAGATTGAATTGTTTCTGAAACTAGAGCTCAGAACATTATGGATGATGTGGAAGTAGGTGTGTGGAAATGGAAATGAATAAAGGACACATAAAGGCAAACAGACATTAATTTGGAATTCAGGGAACGTCCTCAATCCCATAAGTGTGCATGTATGTTTGTATATGTGAATGTGTGCAACCCCACTGAAATCAATTAACTTTTGAATACACTAGAGTTTAGTCAGTCAGGGATTATGCTATGTGTAGAAAACGTGAAGATAGTGTTAAGTAGTAATAAAGATAAACTGTCTATATAAATACCCATCATATATCATACAAATATTATAGCATCATTTGTGAAAGGAATATATTTTATATAACTCCGATTAGTGATTAGCAATCTCTTCCTCTTAATTTAATACAAAGTCAGCTTGGCAAATGAAGTTTGCCAAATATACCCACTTTAAATTTCAATATATATGAAATTCTCCTAATTTTTGGAGGGGGCATAAATTAAATGCCTTGAATGAATGAAAACAGCAAAAGATATGCTAAATAAACAGCCTTCAGACATTTAAACACTTAAAGAAGCAGAAAGCAAAATGAGAAAATTCGTAACAAATGTCCATCAGGGTGGATTTGTTACTGTCATATTACAGCAGAGAAAAGAATTGATCATACAGATCCTTCTACGGTATAATATGAATACCTGTTCAAATGTACATTGGAGTCTCACCTTTGATATTGGTTCATCAACTGAATTGGTCATGATGCAATTATGAATTGCATTGATGTTTATAAAAGAGTTAGACTTACATTTATATCTCTCCTAGACAAAATTAGTGGATTACTTAAATTGGAAGTACTGGGATAGGAAGAACAGAACTGAACGCAGTGCAGGGATGGAAAAGTGAAGACATTTTTGCTTTCTGCCACATTTGAATTTTTTGAACCCAATTTCTTACAATGTGAAATTTGCAAATATAGGTATATAAAAATGAGCTAGAACAAAGTACTCCTCCATTTGCACTGGCCAAATTCAATACGAACAGAACTTTACCCAGCTTGGAGAAACTACATTAAGAGTTAAGCGGTCATGTCCTGGATTTGAATCAAGAAATTTGTCAGTTCTAACTTCTCCCACATTTGATTTTTTTTTAACCTGACATTCTTTCCTTCCTTCATATGAAGAAATTTGCAAATTTTGCTAAATTCTTATTTTAAAAAATGATCCAAAAAGCAATTGTGTTCTAACCCTAGCTCAATATTCTAACAAAGCCAGGAATTAGAATGTAATTCCTGTTTGCAAATTTTCTCTTCCTCAATTACAAAAAAAAAAAAAAAAAAAAAAAAAAAAACTGTCTGGATACATAGAGACAGATACTGTGTTGAAACAACAATTATCAATCCCTGAGAGATTTTTCATTCATACTCAATGGTAAAAATAACTGAGCTTTTTTGTGTCAGCAGGAGCATCTGTTAAAAAGGGTGTATGTGTTTTTTGTTCTCTCTTTTGCTTTAAAAAGTGTGTTTCACATAAGAGGTTTGTATTTGGTATTAGAAACCTTGCATTTTGTGCAGATAACAAGAGTTTTGTACAAATACCAAATTTCTAGGCAAAAACCACTTTCATGATTTTTTCACACAGAGAAAAGGTCTAATACAGGAAAAAGGAAGCAAAATTCTTATAATCTTCTCCAGTGAAATTTTCATTCTCACCTGCAAGTACAAAAGAAGCAAAAATTGACACCTCTAGTCAGAAGTATATTCTTGTGAGCCTGAAAGTCAAATACAGATCAACAAGTGCTTTCTGGGAGGTTGATGTGTTTTGTTAAACTAGAAAGCAACAATATTACGTTTATTAAACCGTATATGGATTATGTACCATTCACTACAGTATAGTAGATAACCAAACTCATGAGGTGGAGTGAAGTGATATGGCCTTTGACTTAGCACGGCACAATTTTCACAGGCCTAGAATAAGCATACAAGAATGGCTTATGTATTTATTTATTTAAAACCTTTTTACTCCGTCTTTCTCCTTAAAAGGACCCAAGAAGGCTTACATCATTAAAAGACAATAGAAAAGCTAACGACAGTGAGTATACAAATACTTAAAAGGATCAAACAAATACCATACTAAAAAACAGAAGCAGCACCAAAACTCATTCAAAGCAGTAAAGTACAAACATCCATTTAAAATCCTCCACTCAGGTAGCCAGTCACTCAGGGAAAGCTTTCCTGAAGAGAAAGGTATTTGCCTGCTTTCAGAAGAACAGCAAAGATGAGGCCAGCCTGGCTTCTTGTGGGAGGGAGTTCCAAAGTCTGGAAGAAGCAATAGAGAAGGTCCTCTCCCATGTCCCCACCAAATACACCTGTGAAGGTGGCAGAACTGAGAGAAAGGCTAATTAACACTCAAGTAGACGCAGAAAGGGAGATGGTGCCCTTGAGATATCTTGGGCCCAAGTCAATAAAGGACTTCATAGGTTAGAACCAATGTCTCGAGTTCAGCCTGGAAACAGATAGGTAGCCAGTAGAACTGCTATAACAGGGGGGGTTATGTGATCCCTGTAACCAGCTCCAGTCAGCAATCTGGCTGCTGCATTTTGGACCTGCTTAAGTTTCCGGACACTTTCCCTAGGCAGCTGGGGTGTAACAAAGACATGTGGCCAGATCAGACCTCTCCAGGATGAATGCAGCTGACACACTAGTTTTAATTGTACAAAGGCGCTCTACCTTTCGGCTGACCAAATGCACCTCTGTCTTGTCTGGATTAAGTTTCAGTTTATTCACCCTCATCCAGTCCATTATTGACATCAGAAACTGATCTAGATCTGAAACAGCCTCCTCGGATTTAGATGGCAGGGAGAGATAGAATTGGGTGTCATACACATACTGGTGACAATGAACCCCAAAACTCTGGATTATCTCTCCCAGTGGATTCATGTAGATGTTGAATAACATAGGAGACAAAAGAGAACCTTGAGAGACCTCACAGACCAGTAGGTTTCGAAAGGACCTGCTGTAGAAATTGTTGTTGATGAATTATCTAAGAGCATAACTAATTGAAACCACGACACTCCATGTTAAAGATCCAAATACATTTTCGTAACAGGCTGTCACAACATTTGGCAAGTGTGATGGATTTCATCAAGTTTTGCTGCACGAGCCAAACTGGACCGCTGCAGCTAATCCATACATATGACAAAAATGCATGAAGCAATACCCATCTCTCTTATCTTACTTAAACATTTTAGCTTTCCTTGCTTGTTGCTTGTATTCATCCTGGCAGCAAGAAAAATTTTCTAAAAATCTCTTCAGAGATTCCAGCCTCTTATGTCTAATAGAATATACAATAAATTGGTACTTGCTGTTGAGTCATGTTGAGATTTGCAATTCCCTTACCCGTTTGGCTGGTGCTTTGGAGCTGAGTGCCCCTAGGTACTTGATGTCATACAAGCAGCCTGTCCATCATTAGCAAGACACCACCGTACGTTCTGTTCTTGGCCAGACCCTTTGAAGCAGAGATTCCTGTCATCAGTTCTAGACAGTTTGTATAGAGTTACAGCTCCTCCTTGGACCATTTCTTCCCATTTTGAAAAATTGCCACTGTGATCTCCCCAGCCTGCCAACTTGGCAGACTCTATTAGGAAACCTGGAGACTAGCCAGGAATCACAACAGCACTTGGAACCACTGATCTGAGTCAGCCATCAACTTGATTCAGCACTCCCACATGTAGAGACAGAAAAACTCCTGTCTCATATTTTGGAATCGGACGTGGACTTCACGTTCTTATTTTAGCAATTACATTCCTCTAAGTAGTGACAATTCTGAAGTGCAACAGCTAATTTATATATTAAAACATAACGTTATAGTAGTTTCTCTAAAGGAAAGGAAAGTAATAAAACAGTGGCCAGAATCCTATTGTGGATTTACACTGGTGTAAGTGTAACAGCAGAGATCATGGTGGTGAATTGCTGCAAATTAACAAATTGTCACTCATGCCTAATCACATGCCAAGTCATGACATTGTCACGTGACTAGGAATGCAAGTGGCAACTTGTTTATTAGCTGTAACAGTTTGCTGGTAGAATTCATAACACTATCTTTATGATGACATAAATCCACGACTTTACTATGATGAGATTTTTCTGTTGTATCTCAGTATTGGTCAGCTTAGTGGATGTTGCTAACCTTCATGAAGTCTAAGGGAGCTGTATAACAGATTCTGATGGCATGTATCTGCTTCCAGCTCCTCTTAAGTGTAAGCATGAGGAAGTTGATAATCATATTTCACCAATCCTGGCGTATTTGCACTGGCTGCCAATGTGCTTCCGGGCCAGGTTCAAGGTGCTATTGTTGATATTCAAAGCCCTAAATACTTTGAGACCTCGCTACATGTCAGAGCACCTGTCCCTCAAACTAACCTCCAATCCCACCCATAAAAGCAAGAATGCTACGGGTGGCCACTCCAAGGGACGCCTGGATATCCACTACTAGGAACTGAGCCTTCTCAGTGGTGGCCACTATGCTATGGAACTCTCTTCCTGTGAAAGTACATCAGACCCCAACCCTCTTTGGCGTCAGGAAAAAAGTAAAGACCTCACTCTTTACTCAGGCTTTTCATACTCCTGTTCCTGTTTAATTACATTTTTGTTTAGTCTCTCTAATTTCTGATGACCCACATTTTTATGTCTACTTACTGGTCATCATCATGTATTCTCTTATAGATTTAATTTAATTTGGGGTTTTGTTCGCTTTTTTGTCTAATGTCTGAATTGTTGTTTATTGTTTATTGAGTCTTAGTTTATGTTGTGAATGCTTTTATTGTAAACTGCCCAGAGTAGTGGTCTGGTCACTAGATGGGTGGGGTAAAAATTTAAATAAATAAATAAATAAATAAAGTGGAAAGAGGTACTGTGTGACACCGAGGGACAAATTAAATGACATGGTTTGCAAGTAATTAAAAATAGAACTCTCTTGTGAGATAAAGCAAATTTGTTTGTTCTAGTACTGTACACATTTGCATAAGTTTTTAATGCAGCAACCTATAGTTTGCTTTTGTTTCATGACTGGTCATTGGAAGCAAGCACAGGCTTCATTTGCATGTCTGATAACTGAGGCAAGAGTCATGACCTCAGAAAAGGTCCTCCAGTGAAGATGAGCTCAAGGAAATTGACACTCCAAAACCCGACAGGTGGAGAAACTGCCTGGACTTCCAGATCCCAGACCCCCTGGGAACCAAGAGCCGTGCCCTGCCCAACCCTTGAGCATGAAGAAGGCTGAAGGCACAAGCTTGGCTTGAAGCCCCAAGGCAGAGTGCTCAGCTGCAAGGAAGGTTTTCTCATGAAAAAGTGGTCTTCTCACAAGTAGGCTGTTTCTCCCTGGGAGACACAAGGGCCAAACCCAGTGATTGAGTTCTTCCTCTTGCTGCCTGAGGACCGGCGGCAGCAGCACAGCTATAAAACAGCCTTCAGTTGGAATGAAGCTGGAAGTATCTTGTCTGCTTGGTTCTTGTTTGGCTTTTTGGACTGTTTTGCCCTGCCTGGTTCTCTGCTGTGGTGAGCTTTGTGGTATCTGCTTTTCCTTCCCCACTGTTTCCTTGGCCTGAAAGCCATTATTGCCTTGCTTGGAGTAGAACAGGATACGTGAAGGGCAGAAGGAAATGTGTGTCTGAATAGATAATGTTGTAAGAAGATGAGGGCTATTTGTCCTAATGGGCAATTTGCTCCTCATACCTTCTGCAAGAAGAATGGCCTATTATTGCAAAAATATAGTACCAACACTGCCCTGTAGGTAGAGCTCGTCTGGTCCAGGTCAGAGTCAAGATGGAGCTGTGGATCCTCTAAGATCTGAGTCCCACAGAGGGTTGTGCCAGTGTCTCTCATTGGCAAGCCAAGAAGCCATTAAAGACTGATTCAGCATCCTTTGAATTGTCCACGAGCTTCATGGTGTCTTAACTAAGTATGATATTCCACCTTCTGGTCATGGAAAAGACAGGAACATATGTACACGACAAGCCGCTTTACATTGGGTGAGACCATTGGTCCCTCTAGGCCATTCTTCTTCACTCTGACCAGTAGTGATTCTGTGGAGTTTCAGACAATATTTCTTCTTTTTTTCTTTTTAAACTCTATCTAAACATCCCTGCTATTCTATGATGGTCTCTCATCCAAAGACTAACCAGGCCCATTCCTGTGTAGCTTCTGAAATTAGACAGGATGGATGGTAATTGTGAATACGTTTTCAAGCAGGAGGCTCCAAGGGTAAATGCCCTTGTAAACACTGTGAGGTGCTGACCATATTCTTTGTGAAAAAAGATCATATAGAATATCTCTACAGCATTTTTGGCATTGTTTGGAGGTGAGAGGAGTAAGTACTTAGGTAGTGGTGGTGTGGCGGGGGAGGGGGAAGGAATATCACTGCCTTTATTCACAAATAGAGTAGAAGACAAACAGCAGATGTTCTCGTAAGACTGTAAATTGGCTACCCCACACTGCATCCTCAGAGAAGCCCTGGATTCCTCAAGGGGACCCCTTGAAGAAACATGAGCTCACTGGTCAAGACTTTGTTAGCTAACAATTGGCTTCCATAAGAGAGACGGCAGCAATATATTCTTGCTTGTATTTTTAAGGCATTTGTTGTCATTGTTTCCGTAAGTCCTCAAAATCATTATCAGATACATAAGTGTTTTTGGAAAAGAACCAGAGGTAAAATGAAATAAGGTGCAAAATACACCTTGCCTCTCTCTAAGCAGCAACGCTGAAATCAGCAAAACTCATAATAGTTTCTTTTCTTTTTCTTTCCCCCTTTTGCCAGTGCATAGCCTCACATGAGCCAGCTATTCAACGCGTAATTGAACTAGCTCAACACAGAATCCTCAATTTTATCTAATCTTCTCTAAATTAATCAAAATTGAGCCTGTAGATTCTAACAAACAGTTGCTAAATGTCACACAGTGTGTGACACAGGCAGGAATATTCCACCAGGCTATAAGAGATTGTTAACTCTCCCGATGTGTATGTTTGTGGTTTGACATACACTTGTGTGGCCTTTAGGGTGTTTTATTTCCTTTCCATGCTTCTTTATACAGTCTTTTTAGAGTCTTTGCCCTACCCATGTAATCTGTTAGTTAAATTCTTGTCCCTAGGCCAATGAGTGAGTGTTGGAGTTGTTCAGTTATTTACCAGATTTCTTCCATCATTTCTTTGACATTTCCATCTGCTTTTGGGAGCCATCCCACTGTTCAGCGTCTGCCAGTAGTGTTCATTGCACAAGGATCTTGGCGTCTGAACCACTGATGACACATAATAAACTTTGGAGAAGAAATCTTCATTTTTCAGTATGCTTTCCCAGTCTTTCCGAGATTTGGATGTCCTCCCATACTATCATCAATGCAATTTGGGTGCATTGTGGGCAAGGAAAACAAGAATGAAAGTCAGGCTCACATGCCTTTGCAAGGTGCAGAAAAGCACAGGAGAGTAACTGTTCTGGAGAACCCTCAAAACCTGAATTGTTAATACATAAGTAGAGTTTGGGGAAATTACTTTTAGGACTACAAATTGCCACAAACCTGTTGGATTTTTTGCAGCCTTGCATTTTGCCTTTAGTAGGTTTGGCTGGGAGGGACTTTCTGGGCTGGGGTGACTGTCAATGTATCCAGCACTAATCAATTGTTCCTTCCCTGCCTCTGAATTCAAAGAGAGCCCTGCCTCTCAGCTCAGAGCTTTTTCCATCTCCAGAGACTGTTAAAGTCTGTTGTTGAAAACAGTCATGTTTTTAGCTTGCTGTTATTTCCTCACTGTAAGTAAATGAAACCTTTTATTCTTTCACTTACAAATGTCTCTGAGTGAATTATTGAGACAGTGTCAGTTGATGAGAAAAAAGGGATGGACTAATCCAGGGAACTTGAAGTTATTTTGCTCTATGAATCCCTGCACTTCTGCTGCACAGCTAGAAGAATTTAACCAGAAATTCAAAACTGCAACAAATCCCTCTCCACTGCTATGTTGCTGTGGATTCTTCTGCACTTCTGCACATGCACACCACTACTTCCCATATATCACAGAGTTAGTGTGGTGTAGTGGATAAAGTGGCAGGCTGGGATTCAGGAGACTAGGTTCAAATCTTTGTACACTGTCAGATTTTGCAGGCTAAGCCAAACAATGAGAAGTAGTGGGCAAATTTTAATAGGGGATTCCCTCAGCTAAGTAAGCAGAGGAAGTGTTCGTGGAGATGGCAAAGCACCGGGTCTGAATATTGCCATCTGTCTCTGGTCATGCAGTATAATATTGCAAATCATTCTTTACATTCATTTTCCATCAATCCATACATGCCTCTTACTCTTAGTGCAATGGATCTCAGTTATCTCCAACTTCTATCTATCTGATGTCATTACATATACCAGGAAAAATGAAGAAGCAATACATAACAAAAGAGGCATCCACTTTGTTGGACCACTAGCTCAATTGTTCATTTCTAGTCATCAACAGACATGGGTTACGGATAGTGTGACAAGCAATGTAGCAGGAAATGTAGTGTAGAATGGCACTTGATGGTGGGTAAGAGAGCAGTGATCTCACAGTCTATAAATGCAACGCTGAAGCACAACATGGGTATTCTGAGTCATTTGGTTGATGAATCATTCATTATTTTGTTTATTTGTTGCACAGAGCCACCCTAGAGCTCACTGTGGCATACATGATTCTCCTTGCTTTTTGCCTTCAAAATAATCTTTGAAAATAACCTTGCAAGTTATGTTCAGTTGAGGCATTGTGATTAATCCAAGGTGATGAGTTCTGTTACCAGAAAAATGCATAATCAAAACAGGTCAAAAGAGAATAGAGAGATTACAACACTAGATATAAATAGATCACCTTCACACTTAACTCAATCTGCAATCCTTCCTTCAGAAGGTAATCAAGCTGCGGGCCTAAAGGCTAAAACATTCCGCCAGATTTTGAATTCCTGCTCCTTCCTTTTCCCCAAATTTTGTGTACTATCTCGCCTGATAATGAGTTCTGGAGAGCTCAGATTCATCTACTTGTGTCATTCCGACAGCTCCTAATAAAGGTAGCATCCCCAATCTTGTTTTTGTTTTTACTTATGGACCAGACAACTTTTGTTTTTCATGGATGTGAGAAGATCAATGAAAATGTGAGAAAACGTCCTTTAAAAAAAGGATCACTATGTCTGAAACATTTGGCCATAAATGGTGCTTTAACAGGAAAAGAAGGATTGGGTGGATTTAAGTCTGAAATATACAAATGTTGCCCTTTCTCCTAACTAAATAACATCAGGACACTTTTATTGATTTAAGACAAAGGACTTTATTAGTTGTAGAAGATGTTGTATCAAAGATTTAGCCACATTATTACTTTTAGCTAGACTAATTTCATTTTGCAAAATAAAGTCAGTGATTGCAGGCTGGCTTATTTGTGCACACCTTGTTTGTAATGATTTCTGGGTCATGTGATTCAATTTGTTTTGTTAAGCATAATAAGAGTGCTTGTTTTGCCCTAATAATCTGCATGCACCCCTGAAACAGCAACAAAAATGGTTTCCATGTGAACTGGATCAAACACATATTGTAATTTTTATTTCCTAGAAAAAAAGAGCATAGAAAGGTATCATGAAGTGTTAGAGGCAGGGGCAGTGTTTATTGATTGCTTCTAAGCAAGGATGGAGTTCATTCACATTAAGAAACTCTGCAATCCAATTTTCACTAACAGAAGACTACTGAATGCTAACTTCTCCCTTCGTTGGCATTGGCTGTAAATGCCCTTTATATCTGAAACTCCTTCCAATAACATTTTAATTCCATGCATTTCAAGCACTATTGATTAGTATGGGCAATCAGGTGGCCAGATAAAAAACAGATGACTATTATAAAAAAAATACTTTCAAAGGTTCATAATTCACCTTTGTTTTTGAAGATAGCAATTCACCTGTATTTAAAAGAAGTTTAAAAAGTGAAAGGCAACAAAAAGTGACAAAAAACGCCAATTTGCAAGTTGCTTTAAGTACTTTTGTGATTTCCCAAAATCAGATGCAATTTACATTACAGTTCGTATTATGTTTTTCCTTTCTGTATATCCCGCATAGTCCTACTGCCATATAAAAAATGTCATGTCATCTGCCCCAAACTTACTCCTATATGGACCACAAGTTCCATATGCATTCCAGCTGACCTGAGTGTAAAGCAATTGGCTGCTGAATCTTCAAGTGTTTGGCTCATGCCTAAACCTCTTATCTTGGGATGGTTATAATTGATACTATAATTACCATAATTGTTAATTTGATGGCCTCAGTGGATTTGGCATAGTATAACCTCCTGAGTAGTTGCCCAAAATCTGCCTGGAGGTCTCTAGCCAGCCCCATTGTGCTTAATTATGCATTCTGATTTCATTAAATGTGGCCCTCAATTTCTCCCTCTTCCCCCCACCCCCACCCCAGCTGTGATAGTTATATGCAAAAACAAAGTCACTTATATAAGATATTCCAAAAGTGATAACTGCTGGGAAGCCAAAAGCCCATTCCAATTCTTTCTGCCAATTCAGTTGGTTTGGCGGTGGAGAGAGATCTTTTCCAGTCCCCAGCAGGTCAACCTTGGCATAACCCTGCATGCCAAGGAAGTGCTGGCTATGCTGCTGAGTAAGCTGGAATGAAGACAGATTAATGGGACAAGATGTCATACAGGCTTCCTGTCCACTTCTCATAGAGTTTGCCCTTCCAAATGTTGTAATGATTGGGTTTACTGGCCACTGTGAGATGTCTCTATTATCACTGCATGAGAGTGCCATGATAAATAATCATCTTAGAACTGCAGAAGTGGGCGTGAACCACCGGTTTAGTAGTTCATGCTAGTTTGGATGATGGCCACATTTGTGGTTTGTGGTTTGGCACCATGCCCCCTCCGGTGGGCACCCACTTGGAGGCAGCGCCCTGGCTTCTCTGTCCCACCTCCTCCAGGCACTGATTCTGAGTGGGCACCTGCTGGAAGGGGCAGGGTGCCAAACCACAGACCACCATCATTTCATACCCATCTCTCGACCCTATGGATCATCAAGTCCAGCCTCTGTCAAAGAGCCAGAGTAGGGAATTGAACTCCCAACCAGATACCTAAACCACTGGGCTATCTAGCACAGCAAATCAACATTCTACAAGGCAATGCTAAAACTGAGGGCATTCCCCACAAAAAAATTATAACTTTGAAAATATTCACACTTACTGAAAAACAGCTATGACAATTGCTCTGTGTTTGGGTGAGAAGAGCTGAATACTGTAGATGGAAAAAGGAGCCAGCTTCTGGGATTTTCCCTTGCTTGGTGTTACTTCGTGAATTGCAGTGAGCAGAAGAGGGTATCCTGTGGATTGTCTTGACTGCTGCCATTGGTGTTGTCAACAATCAGGCTGCACTTTGTTAGGTAAAGCTTGGCACCCTTTTTCCTGCCAGCAATGCGGGCACGATATTGTGCAGCAATATCTGGTCTTTTCCTGGTGTTTTAAATGATGGGTACAGAAGCACAATATCCCACATTCATAAACCGGAGGTCTGCAGGGAGTATTAACTAGATGTTACTGAGATGTGATGGAGTAACTTGGATTAGCAGCCCATCATTCTCCCTTCAAACATTAAAAGGTGGACATTTCTGTGCACAGTTAACCACGCCATGCAAACATCCGACATGTGCAGGAATGTGCTGAAACACAGTGGAGGGAATAACAAATAAACTAGTTAAAACTAAAATCCAAGCCTCATTTTCCCTTTCTTCTTCCTTTTTAGTTCCCCAGAAAAGCATTTTATACCCATGTATATTAAGGGAGGGACTCCTCAGCTCCAATTGAATGAAATGGGATTCTTCCCATTAATTTTAATGGATGAAGAATCAGGACCAAACTTTTTTCGAGCAATAAAACCTTCAAGGCTATTAAAGGTTATCATAGTAATAATCCTTTCAGAGAGTCCCTCCTCGATGGCTTTCACAGACTTTGCAGGCCCTAAAAGCTCCAAGAGTTTTTATCATCTTCCCAGCCCTCCAACAGAGCTATTAAGTTGTATCAAGTCAAAGAGCTCCTTTGGAAAGTGCTCCTAAATACACAGGTGCATAAAAAATTGACAGTTCCTATCTTGGTTCATTTTCAAAATGCCTAAATACTGTATATATTTAAAAGCTCATGCAGCAAAGGAGCCATAAATGTCTATCATCAAGTAAAAAATATAAGCAATTTTGGGTGAACTCTTACAGGTCAGGTCCAGAAGAAGGAAATCTCATACCCAGAAAACTATGCAGAAGCAAATTTAAAGGGTTGACCTTGCATTTCAAATCAAGGGCATTCAAATTTGTGCAACCTACATTATTTCAGCCAAAAATGTCAAAGCATTCCACGGTGATTTAGAACAGGCATCGGGACATCAGCATGATGCTGCTTGAGGATTCCTGCTAGAAAGCACTGTGAGGCTAGCAGGGGCACAGGGACACAACTAGAACAGGCATTCGAAAAATGGCAAATGTGAAAATGCAACATATCCTCCACTGCTCATTATCAAAGGGAATTAATAATACTCCCTTAGGACTGCAGAACTTGAATTTCACTCATTTTCTGCAGGTACTACTTCCTGGATAGTTTCTTACTGCAACATTAAAGTGAATGTCACTGTGTGCAATGCTATAGTTAAGGGTTCTATTCCCATCTCACAGCTATGCCTTTTGCCATTCCATCTTCTTCACTTCGATCAGCCAGGCAGCATGGTGGCAGGCAGCAAGGAATGCTGATGGAAAATGCTTCCATCTTTTGTAAATCTCTTTTAGATTTTCTCTCTTCCTCCAGGGGGATTGATCTTTTTTTTTTCTTTTTTGCAAATCTTGGAGTTCCCCCAACCTGCTGACCCTAGTGCTATTTTGATTACTTGTAGATCCACTGTAGGAGAACTCATGTGCTAAGAGTAGTCAGGGTTGAACATCAGTTCAAATAAGAATGTATAGGAAGTCTTGCAATGACAAAATGTATGTATGAATATACTGTTTTTCCATTTATTTATTGCTCATGTTCTCCAGGAGTCCCAGGAAATTAACTAAAAAAGAAAAGTTCTGACAAGATGGAAGTGTAGTCAGTCGAAAGTAAGGGTCCAAGACTGGAATTCAGCCTGGTCTGGCAGTGCTTCCTCTCTCTACACCGTATCTTGTTTCCTAGGGGGGAGCAGTGATGAGACAGGTCATTGCATCTCTCCATTTAGTGCACCAGGTATGACCTGCTACAGTATCTGGTGCTTCAACTGCTAATGAGTACCCAGAATTGTGATCACATGACCCAGATACTGAAAGACCTACACTGATTGCCAGTTACTTCACTGGGCCCAATTCAAATTGCTGTTTGTTTGATTTATAGGGTACCTTTCTCCCGATAAAGGGACCCAAGGCAGCTTACAATATTAAAAAGAATAGAATTAAAAACGTAATAGGTTAAACATTAAAAAAACAATTAAACTATATGCTATTTAAAATCAAATTGAATAATTAAAAGCAAGTAAACATTAAACACTATCTTAACTTTAAAAAGGCATCCAGGGACTCAATTATGATTGTTCAAAGTCTGCTGTTGGCAAAAAGATAAAAGGGAGGGGGCCAGCCTGATCTCCTGAGGGAAGACATTCCATA
Organism: Intellagama lesueurii; assembly: GCA_037013535.1. NCBI lineage: Eukaryota > Metazoa > Chordata > Lepidosauria > Squamata > Agamidae > Intellagama > Intellagama lesueurii. The sequence goes on along the minus strand of JBAJHW010000003.1, from coordinate 96,797,569 downwards.
ACCTGGGAACTGCCATGGAGAAGGCCCTCTCTCATATCCCCATTAGCCATATCTGCACTGGCCATGGGATCGAGAGGGGGCTTCCTCTGATTATCTTCAATGCTGAGAAGGCTCATATGGGGAGATATGGTCCTTCAGGTAGCCTGAACCCAAGCGTAAAGGGCTTTATAGGTAATAACCAGCACTTTGAATTGAGCCACAAAATGGATTGGTAGCCAGTGCAGTTGTTGTAGCAGGGGTGTTATATGCTCCCTGGAACTGGCCCTAGTCAGTAGTCTGGCTGCTGCCAGGAAGGACTGGAGCCACTGTAAAGCACTGCCTCAAAGTCCCATCTGAGAGAGACGGTCCGGAAGGATACCATGGTCAATGGTACTGTAAGCTGCTGAGAGGTCCGGCACAACCAACAGGGACACACTCCCCCTGTCCAGTTCCCAGTGTAGGTCATCCGACAAGGCAACCAAAACTGTCTCCATGCCATAGCCAGGCCTGAAACCAGATTGAAATGGGTCAGCATTTGATCACACATGAAAACAAGATATGCTTATAATTATAGGTAACTGGAATGCAGAAGTAGGGTTTTGATTTTTCTGGTTGACTCTTTTTTTACTGTTCTTTTTCTTATGTGTATGATTGCAAGCCATACTGAATACTACCTTCCAGTGAAAAGGGGTGAAATAAATTTAAATAATGATGATGATCATAATAATTGAGTGTGAATGTCAACATCCAGGTAACATTCCACAGGGTGCTTATATTAAATATATTCTACTAATGTAGGCTAGATTATAAAGAAAAATCAAATTTGCCTTTGATACATAACATTGCTGACGTGTATGTTACTCTGACTCTTAAACATCACAACATAACTATATTGAAAGGAATCCTTTCTGGGTAATAATGGAACAGAAAAGAATGGCTGGTGTGTCCAGCTAGTCCTATTATTGCTTTGTTTTCTAGTCCTTTTCTTGTGTTCTATTTTGTACATCTCCTGTATAGCTGAATAGAAAATGTTATCATATAAAGGCAAGCCATTAATCCAACCATGGCAAAAATTAAGATATATTTGTCCTTTAAGGCTGACTGCCTCAGTTCTGTTCAGTTATGGAGGTCAATAACCTGTAAGTGTTTAATGAATATTGCTATAATGTTGCTTTCATTATTGAATTAGAAGAGACTTTGAAGAAGACATAAAATGGTTTGATGTGTTTTGTTCTATATTTATTAAACATCACAAAACGTATATGAACTATTTTCCAGCTAGTTAATATTTTGAGAGAAGCTCAGCATTTACATAAGATTTGCATAAGAAAAAGGCTATCAAAATTAGTAATAAATAATAATCTCCCAGTTGCTTACATGTATCAATGAAGACATGCTACACTTTTAACATTCATAACAAATCTGGAATAGATTTATTACTGTGAGCTATTTCACAGTTCCTGTGACTTGCTTGTTATACACTGTAATTTCATGTGAATATTATATACATACATTATTTAATGTTTATTATTCTTTCCTACTGAAGGAATGGAAGAATCAATTAAGAATAGAAAGGGCTGAAAATGACATTCAAGTAATAAATGTTCTCGAATAAAATTCTGGAAATATCACTCAACTGTGAGGGAGAAATTCCTGTGTGGGTGTACGTGCCTATATCCAGTGTAATAGTACCAGACACCTGCTTCTTCTAGGAGAATTCCTCTAGCTTTCCTTCCTCTGCCTTGCTGATGTATCACCCAATTCTGACCCCAATATCTGCAAACCTCCAGAGCAAATTTGCAAGACCTGGGTATTTCTATTATCCTGGCAGATAAGCAGCAATAGATACAATCCCACAATTATAGTCTAAGTGCAAACCAGTTTCAGTTCTGTTCTTTGATGGTTCCCAGACACAGAACCTTAAGAACACTAATTCTGTGAAATGCCTGATAAACCTGGTGCCTATTTAAAAACAACAACAACAAAACCAAGGATATTTCAATTATTTCTTTAAATTTCTTAGATATTACAGATGGTCACATCTAGAAAAGGAGCACTTGGTTATGAGGTATCATGATTACAAATGTGTTGAAGGACACACCAAACAATTATGTTAACATTCAGCAGGGGAGAAATACAACCACCTGTTGAGGAAAACATTAGCTCCGATTAAGACACAGGCTTTGATAAACTGTAGTGTGTTTTTTTGGCCTTCTCTTACCTGTATCTCATAAATGGTCCCATATCTTCAAGCCCTTTTGAACCGTGCCAGACATTTTCCAGCATTTGAACAAGGACTACTACTTCTGTTCATCTTCTACTTAAATTCTCTGCAGCTGCTATTGCTTTTTGCATACTTTTTACTGAAGGTAGCAGCTGGAAATACCGGAGGGATTTGCTCATTGAGTTTCTATTTAAAGTCAAGAGGAGTTTAGTACCCAACAAGCTTTATCATGTTCCTTTTTCCCCATCACATCTTCTTTCTCTGCTATGAGGAAAACCTGTGCAAGTGTATTTAGAAGTAGGTTTCCCTGATTTTGATGACACTTTCAGCAAGGTAAGTATAAGATTGTAGTATAGGCTAATGGAGAGTTGTGGGACTGGTGCCCCTCAAGATGGTTGGACTCGGCTTCGTGGCCAATGGTCAGGGATGATGGAACCTATAGTCCTACAACATCTGGATGGTCTTAGGTTTCCCATCTGTCCCATAAAATATGGGACAGAAAATGTCTACATACCTATACAAAACCAAATAATAATCAGCTGTGTATGATGATGTTGATAATGATAATTTGAACAAAAACATAGTGGCACCTAAAACTCTGCTATATTTCCACATGAATTGTTGTGGATCAAGTCCATTTTATTTATTTATTTATTTATTTAATTTATATACTACCCATCTGACAGCCAAGGCCAACAGAAAATAATAGAATAACAAAATATGACAACATCAATAAATTAAAAAGTGCAAAACAAAATACCATAAAATACAATGGGAGACATAGTGAAATACAGTAAAATACATTACATTTAATAACATTAAATGATGTGAACTTTTCCTATTTGCATGGGTTTTTTTTTTCAGTCATGGTGTATCAAAAAGAAAAAAATATTGATGCATGTCTGAACTCACGTCAAGGTTTATTTCTTTTAGAACAAAGGAAACAAGATTAGACTGTTGTGCTATGGGTTCAAGTATCTGTAATATTATTCAGATAATTTCCCTCATCTTCAACTATAAACACTCTGCTGTGCTGGTCCATGGAGTTACTACAAAGGCAAGTCTGCCTGCCTGTTTCCACAGAAGACGTTGCTTGATGTGTTTAAAGCAGGGGATGGGCTACAAATGCCAGCATGCTTCACTGTCAAGTTGTGCTGTCTGAGGAATCATGGGCGCTGCAGTCCAACAACAACCAAAGAGACACGCTTACCCCACTCCTGGTTTAAAGGAATTACATAGGTATCTACCACTTCCATTCAAGTGAATGAAGAAGAATTCTTCATGTGCATGGATAGCTCCTACAAAGCAGAAAACAGAAAAGCCACATAAAAATACAAGAGAAAAATATGGAGGGGTAGACTAACATAAAGGTAGTGAATAGCATAGAAATTTGCTAACATACTGTATACAGATTTTTTTTCTTTGTCTTAAGCACTCTATATTTTTAATAATGGTATTTTATTTTACACTGCTAAAACAAGACTAGGTGCACAATACCAGCTACATCTACTCAGAAGTAAGCCCCACCAAGTTCAATGAGGATTACCTCCAGGTTAATATTCTCAGCTCTTTATATTCACCTTATTTCTCACCTTAACATGTAAATAAATGCCTAACCATCAGCCTCTTATGTTTCATGCAGATATCTTGCTGTTTGTTTTGGCGTACAACTGATCTGAAGAGCCCTGGGAAAGCTTGCTCATCCTCAGCAAACTTAGTGCTTTGCTGCCAATATTTGATCTCCAATCTCACATCTTGTTTGTTTTTGTTTGTGGCAGATTATATTTATGGAAACATGCCTCCAATGCAGTTTTCGTTGGTATGACAATGCACTCTCATCTGGCCAAGAGGGAAAAAAAAACTTAATCCTTTCTAACAAGGATTCCGGAGAGATTTCTGTAGAGGTCCTTGGATGAAATAATGAGATGGCCTCATACCCCAAAGTCAATGCATATTCAATAGGATCAGCACTTCTGAGTAAAAAAATATAAAATAACCTGATTCTGGGTGGAGAGAGAAAGACAGAGCAGGAGATTATAAAAGCAATAGGGAATAAGACCCATACCATCTGATCTGAAAATATATGAAACTCATTGAATAATTTTACCAATCTCATCATTTTCTCTCTCTCTCTTTCTTTCTTTCTTTTCTTTCTCCTCAGACATCTAACAGATGTTAGGCAGTACCTAAAATATTCTCTTTCAATTATTAATTTGATAGCAGCTTAAAGATTTCAAGAACTTGTTAAATGAATTTTACTAACAAAAGTTAATTAAACCTGTCTTAAAATTCTTTCTACTGCAATATCTTTAAAAAATCATCCAAATTTCACCATTCATGTTCCTTTCAGTGAATGTAGGTGACAACAACCCTTTTTTTGATCAATCATGGACATTGTTACTAGATGGTGTAGACAGGAGAAAATGTGAGACTCACTGGATCCACTTTGTTTTTCAGTAAAATTGCAACATCCACTAACAGGACCCTGGTGCAAAAGCCATGCACTAGGACTTGAATGTTGAGCCCTGGAATATGAATGTTCAATCCCAGAGCTAAAATGAACACAAAAATCTGCTGTCGGTTATCTCAAGCTTTCTTTCCTTCAGAAGTATAATTTATGGTGCATAGGGTGTTATGATCATCATTGCCATCATCATCTTTGAACTACAAAGCTGGGATGGGTCCTATGGATCATTGATTCTAGCACCTGTCAGGAAGGCACAGTGAGGAATCAAACCCCCAACCTCTTGCTATAATTGTTTGATAATCAAGAACCACAAACCCTTACTAGTCTAATGCAGATTACCCAGAGATCTACTTGCAGATCCTTACCTTCATTCTGTTGACACTCCCCCCCCCCCCCCAATCTAGATCAGGAGTAACTCATTCATTGTAGCAGCTTCCGATTTCATGCACATATTAGAGACTGGCCATCAAAAGCATAAGCGGAAGCTGAGGTACATAAGTCCACTCCTCACAGCCAAAAGATGTAGAACCAGAGCAAATGCACTCTTCTTCACAAGAAAGCAGCATCTACCTTTCCCCACCATACAACATAGGGATGGTTGGATGAGCCAGAGTGAGTGACAGATAGGAAGTGTCAGCTGAAAAGGATGGCTAGGGTGCAGTCCAGTGCCCACTTAGAAATGAATATGCCTTATTGAACTCAGTGGGACTTATTTTGAATAGACTTACAGCAGAGGTTTCATTTGGGAAGGACATGTAGAGGAGTTATGGGGCAAGACAGAAAAACTAGGTTAAAATGCTGTGGATCAAGTCAGTTCATGAAGAGGGCACATCAGTTATATATAGTCCATTTCAAAGGCAAAATAAAGGAAACTAGGCCCAGGGAATAAGAAATGAGAAACTATTATTAGGTTTAAATGGGCATGGGCACTAAAAAAAAAGAGGGAGGAGACTATTCACATTGAAATATTCTACCAGCTAATTCATTGAAAATCTGATGTTTTCTGGTTTAGGTATATTCTGTTATTATTATGCACCATCAAGTCACCTCTGACTTATAGCAACCTTATGAACAAGTGACTTCCAAAATGTCCTATCATGAACAGCCCTGCTCAGTTTTTGCAAACTGAAGGCAGTGGCTTCTTTTATGGAATCAATCCATCTCAAATATAGCCTTCTTCTTCTCCTGCTGCCTTTAACTTTTTGTAGCACTATTGTGTGTATTTCAAACCCGAGTCTTGTCAATTTGCACAACCAAACAGCACACCTGGTGGCAGTAGTTTACCATGGCAGTGATGGTGAATCTGAGCTCAAGGCACAGGCTTATAAGATACCCAGTTATTTTGGATTACCCATAACTCTGGGAGAGAGAGCCTGGGAATATGAAAATGAAAATATGAAAAGTGAAAGCTTGTACAGCTCAGCAGATAGTTAGAATCACCCAGGGGTTTTTTTTTTTTTTTTTAAGAAACTATGTTGCCTGTGGTCAAGAAGCTACAAACAGCTACTTAAGGATGTCAAAAGTTGCAGCAAACCACCTTGGACAGTCGGCCTGTATCTTTGAAACCACAAATCTCCGTGCAATATCCAGAACTTGTAAAAAGTCTCTTTTCTGGACTGCAGGATCCATCACTATGGCCATGTTGGTTTGGGGATTTTGAAATGTGCAGTTCAAACCAGCAATGATTGCAAGATCTGGAAGTATCCCAAACTAATTTGGAAATGCCTTCTATTTCAACCATTTACCATGATTCATAGCTATTCAAGAAACCCCAAGCTCAGACACCACTGGAGAGGCAGAACTAGCAGAATGCTATTCAAAATACTGCCCGGAACATTTTAAGTAGACCTTATTCCACATAACATATCTTAGCTGCAAGCCTGAAAAAATAGGTTTACCAATAACCACTTAACAATGCTAAAAGGATTTAAATAGTAACCAAATGTACTTGAATAATGTCATTGCTTGCAGTAGCAAAGTGAACTTTATTTTTATTAGGCACAATGATATATTAAATACAGGTTATTAATAGCATTCCTCTTTCCCCTAAAAATGGGGCACAACAATCTTTATAAGGGAAAATTTGCTTATTAATTTACTAGAACCTTATTTCTCTGTCTCTGGTGAAATAACTAGTGATGGTTTTTCTTTGACTTGGGCCTGCACTCAAGTTTCTCTCTTGAATAACAATATAGATGTGACTGAGTAACAAATACAATCTCAGAGGCTAAAGCTCACAGGGTCAAAGCGAGTCATACCAACATTTGTTATCATTTAAAATAATAATATGCAAGTTGGAGGTGGGTGGGGTGGAGAACCTCTGAAATTCCAGCATTTTACAGATGCTGAAAACACGTAGAGAAGCACAACATAAAAGGGGTTGTGTTTCATTCTGCAATGATTGAACAGTATCATCTTGGAGTTACATTGGTCAGAGAAACAAAAGAGTGTAAATTGTGTCATTGTGGTGCCTATGGTGCCTCTAGATTTGACACTGTGAGCTATCTCAATGGCTTTCTTAAAAAATTATTTTCAACTTAAGTCCCATGAGGCAAAGATACAGGAAAGCAGTTAGACCCAGTCCTGCTTTCATAACAGAGAGGTAGATTAGCTCCAGGTGCTGTCAAAAGCATGTGCAGCTGCTGTGAAGATTTCTCTGCAATTGTGCTCAATCCTGTGAAAAGACCAATACAAACTAGATACCCCATCATGAGGATGATGACCACACAGCATAATACCCCCCCCCCCGCTCACACAGCACATAAATGATGGAATTTGCCACCACAAGATGCCCTAATGGCCACCAAAGGATCGTTGGATTGCTTTCAAAAAGGATTCAACATATTCGTAGTGCATGAGGCTATCAATATCTTCTAGACACAGTCAATATCTGTTACCTCAAGCACTGAAGGCCTTTCCACTGCTAGAGTGTTTGTATGAGAGAGAGCGTGTTATTGTATTAATTGCCTGTTCGTGGGCTTGCCAGGGGTATCTTGTTGACCATTCCATTAAGAGAACACTTGGCCTCAAAGACTTTTGGTCTGATTTAACATGGATGGCTCATCTTATACTTCTTGCGCATGAAGTGTGTAAATTTTACTTTTCACCTACTAGGACTTGTGTTTCTTATAGGCTGCTTTTTAGAGCAATGGTTCCCAGCCTTGGGTCCCCAGATGTTCTTGGACTACAACTCCCAGAAATCCTGGCAAGCACTGCTAGGGGTGAAGGCTTCTGGGAGTTTTAGTCCAAGAACATCTGGGTTACCCAGGGTTGGGAAATACTTTCTCTCATGAAGCACCTTCCAAAATATAAAACACAATACACCAGCCAAGCTGCAAAACACAAAAAAGGAAGGGGGGAAATTACCAGTAAAATTATTGGCAGTTTTCACAGTCAAAGATATCCCAGGCAGCCTCTCACTAGGGGCAACAGCACCAGGACCCAGTCCACCACACAGAGTATCAAGTCCAAAGACACTCACTGCACAGCTGGCCATGACCAAGCAGAGGCAGGAGTACCAGACAGGGAGCCAGGTTGCAGGACCGGGAGCACAGAGCCAGAAAAAGAAGCTGAGATACAGGAGACCAGCAGAAGCAAGCTGGGACCAAGGCAGGAGCAGGTGCAGGAACACTGGAGTCCAGATATAGATGCCAGAGATAAGTGGGGGAGACAGGCAGGAGCACTGAAACACAAGGACTCAGGAGCAGCATGACACAACTGAAGACCTTTGTTGCTGAGGCAAGTTCTGGGAGGGAGAACCACTCCTTAAATAGGTCTTCCCTCCAGGTTTCCAGGTGAGCCTCATGAGTGGCCCAGCAGCTGCTACACAGGCCAGGGCTTGAGCCTGCAAACACCAGGTCATTCCTGGGTCAGGCTGGCCCCGATCCTGCAGCAGCTGGGGTGGTGTGGGCCAGATCCTGACAGCAGTACTAATTAAGTAAAATAAGGAGGGATGTGAAAAATACATACTAATACCTCCTTTCTCTTTAAGGCAGGCTGCATAGAGATTGGTGGGAATTTCCAAGCACTGTAAGAATGCTCACATTCAGAGTGAAAAGGAGACAGTAATTCCTCGGAAGACTGGAATGGCAAACCACTTGTGACTATTCTTTACCTAGAAATTCCTGAAAAGGGTCACCAGAAGTTAGAATTGACTTGATGGTGCATGATTATTTATTTATTATTAATATCATTGGAGGAGGGGAGTGTTAATCATCAAGACTGAAGATGCTCAGACATTCTTCCCTCCTATACCATATGATATAGTCCCCAAACATTTCACTGTAACTGAACTACAGTGTAATACAACTATAATCTTTCACCATTTATATCAAGGGTGGCCTCCAGATGTTGTTGAGTTGCAAACTCTCGCTATTAGTCATGCTGCTGAAGCTAATGGGAGTTGCCACCCATCAACATCTAGAGGGCCAAATATTCCCCAGCTCAGATTTATGATATGCAAATTATATGAATTTTTATTGAGGTTTTGTGAATTTACTGAAAATTTTTGGGAACCAGCACGGGCTGCAGTTCAACCATACACAAGCACGTTGAGACCTGTTGAATTCAATGTCAGTATTATGCACACGCTTAATGCTTGAAACAGTCGGTATTAAATACATTTAATTTTGGCTGTATTTATGCACAACAAGAGTCAGTAAGAGATTTGAGAGTGATTGGTTGCTGTTGAAATGTTAAGTATCAGGCACTGTGTTTCCAGAGGTGAATATTTAAAATGGCAGAGCCCAAATTAGCTCTTTCCAGCTTCTCAAATAAACAAAGAGGGGAACAGTGTAAGACACAAAATTGAAGGGATGTTGGAAGAAGAGGTGCAACGGCAAAAAGCAAATTAAAGATGGTAGAAGCAAAGGCAAGGGAATGTATGTTGACCCGGGAAGGCTTTCACAATGCAAAGAGTAGAGAGTTACGGGACACCAGTTGATGGGCTGAGGCAATTTATTTATTATTTCTATTAATATTTGCTTGGAAACAGACTGATTTGCTGCACATTTCCACTAGCAAAATTAATAATTAGAGCATTCATGGCAAAGAGAGGCCAAAACACACTGTGAAAACCCTGCTCTCATATTCCGCCAAGCAATCAGAGAAACATTTTTGAGGTTTTCACTCCCGGTTGCCCAGAGAGGCCTACTATCATGTTGTTTTGTGGCTTTCCTTGCCAAATACATTACGCTTTATATTTCACAACTCCATTCATTGGTAGTGGAATATGCCTTAATCCTAGTTCTCAGATGGTTCTGAAGAAGCCAGCCAGCCCTCTAAAAAGTTTGAGCCACATTTTCATAATGTTTTTTTGAGGGGGGGGGGGAAGGGAGATGATTTATGGCTATGCAAACGAGGTTTAATATGCATTAGGAATTCAAATGCTGTTGCAATAATTTTTTAGTAAAAGCTGCTTTTTGAACTACCTTTGCACATTTCTCTCCATGAGCCATAATTCTTCATCTATAGAGTAATTTATTTCTTCTGGTTTTAATATGTTACAGATGAATGGTTGTATGTCTTTCCTGTTAGAGCATTACAAGACAGGCCACTTTTGCATTAGGCTGGTACTACAACAGATACCTGTGGTGCTCTTCATGGTTCATGTGGTACTAATTTAAATGGGAAGTTGCACATATTTCATTGAAACACTTGGTAAAGCCAGCTTTCACAGAAGGGTGCAAATGATGGACTGTTCTCTGTGTGCAGCTGAACTGCTCTAAATGTGTCAGTGAGGGTTATGGATCATTTCATTCACCCATCAGCTCTGGTCCGCTGTGTGTACAAATCACAGCCTAGTGTCATCCAACAGAACATTCCTGACAATACTAGAACATTTATAGTACTGCCATTTTAATAGGAGTTCTGCAACCCTGTTAAACAGTTTTACTACTTTAACTCTTTCAGCCCCATTTTGGAAGCAGCATAGCTTCCCTTTGCTCAGGCAGCAGGTGTTTGTCCCTTTGTCTCTGGCATCTGTTAGCAAGGCTGCTGCTTAATATTCAACGTGAAATTCAGGACCACATTAGGTGTCGCCAAAACACTGCGCCTACTTCTCTAATTCTTCTCTCCACATTAATGCAGAATAATGAAACGTGCCATTGTCAGGCCACGTATATACTCTGTTCGCCAGAGAGGCAGAGTGCAATGTGGGAAATGACACAAGGTATCAGCACCCAACATACAAGGCAGAGCCTGGAAAACTTTCTTGTTTTGCAAGACAACTCCCAGAATCCTCCAGGTGCAATGGTGACTGGGGAATTCTGGGAGTTATAGGTCATGAAATAGCCTCTGATGGAGTTTGCACTGTTTGCAATGAAAGGACTTTCTTTCTTTCTTTCTTTCTTTCTTTCTTTCTTTCTCCCCTACATTTAGATCTGCTCCTAGGAATTTATTTAATGCAGTGTGCTCTCTCTTCTTCCCTCCCTCCCTCTCTCTCTCTGTGTATTGCATGCTTTGCCATATGCTTGGTTCCACAGTTACCTTCAATTTCTGCAGACCGCCCAATTTCATCTAGGTACTTCCTTGGAGTGATGGATTGACTCACTCACAGTGAATGCATTTTAATACCTCTCCCCGCCCTCCACTGTCAAAAGAGAAGGGAGGAAAGAGTTTTGCGGTTTTAGAATAATATTTTCCCATTGCCTTAAAAAGTGCACTAAATGTTGTGCAAAGAAAAAAAAAGGGGGGGGGATACTGCCTATGTTTTTTTTTTTTACTTTCAGTGGTAACTGAGCAAAGAACTGTGCAGTAGAAACTGGTGATCTATATCTGTATATGAATACTTTGGCTTACCTTTGGTTCGGGTTAGCTTATTATTTATGAACCAAATGTTTTTATTAAATCTAATAATGAAAGTTCCTTACTGTAAAGCTAGGGAAAAAAGGAAAGACAGTGTTTTTAATGTATCTGTTGAAATAATAGAAGAATAGTCATTAAAGCATTCAAAAGACAGATGGGTTAAACTTTCTAATAGTTAAGTTAACAATGCTAATAACAAATCACCTGTTCAAAAAGCTGTATTGATTTGTAGGTAGACTTTACCTAGCAATAGAAAGAGTGGTAGTGAATTTCCACTGGAATAGAGATTAATACTCATGGCAGAACCAATGAGAACGTTCTGCAGCTCAGATTTGCCCACCTGAACTCATATATGGGCTGTCTAAACAACAGGTATTCCAATAGCAATTGGAAAGTGTAAGCATGCCAGTAGAACAAGCCCATTGACTTTGAGGAACCTACTGTACATCCTACAACCAAGAAAGTCTAGGATCATAAGTCATTTTTTGTGGTAGCAATCCAACCATACATTTTTTTAAAAAATACAGTTTATGTCTTGTTCTTAATCTGTGCAGAAAATGAGCACTCTGATACTTCTATACTAAAGTTTTAAAGAGAGCCCTTAGGGTTGAAAATTTGACTCATAAATAATTATATAAATACATTAATTTTTTTAAAAAAATAGACCAGGGAAGTTCATGTAAGAGCCGGTAATTCATGAGCCCACATGTCCCTATACTCTCAAGGCTGCTACCCAAGACACACTTGAACAGAAGCCATTTAATTCAGTGGGGTTTACTTCTGGGATAGTTAAAGGATTGCACTTGTAGGACTTTAGAGGTCAAGAACAGCTCTTGAAATTCAGCTGAGGAACAAATGGGCAACCAATGCAGATGGAATTAGATTTGGATTTACTGTCCTTATCTTCTTAAGTGACTTCTGCTTTTGAATGTATGCTTTTATATTTAGATAGCTGGCTATCCCTTGGAAAAAAGACACAGAAATGTATCTAATACATGTTGAATTGTATGCTAATAACCACTTGCATAGCAAAGAAGAGATCATTACAGACAAGTTCCTTGACCATTGAACAAGGGTTACTCAATTTCTCAGTTGCTTGTTGCAGAAATTATATAAGTATTTGTTACAATCCTGCTTAGAATTTATACTATTATATAAGCCCTACCCTGAAATTCTGGCTGCTCAGACTCACAAATCCAACAGCAATAACAAAAGTTTCCACCTCTGGGGTGGTGATGATGGGGATTCAGAGCTAAACCCTATTATACCCTATTTTACATTCAGTTCTGATCCTTAAAAATTAGTGTTGCATATTCATGGCACTATGTAAGATAAAGCTGCAGTCCTGTGTTTCTGGATGCCACAGGATTTACTGAATTGCCCTCCCGAAGGCTTCTAGCTTCTGGTATGGGAAAGAGTTAACAGGAGGCAATCTTAGTCAGAAGGAAGCCCCTGTGATCCATAGCTCTCCAAAATCCAGTTTTAATCTTAACTCATTGAATTGAAATGAACTATAGGATTGTGGGTGTATCTGCACTAGAGATGGGCACAAATTAAAAAATGAATCACCAAATTCATTCAAAAATTGCTAATTTGTCAATTCATGTTTGTATGAATCAATGCCCCCAACAAATACAAATCAACAAAGTTTTAGCGAACTTTTATTCATTGGGCTATACAATTGCCTCCAAGGCACCTAGAGACACCTAATTTGCAAGAAAGCTTTCTCTGACTCTCCTCTATAATCCATCCAAGTTTGGTGAAGATAGAGTTTCAGATCTCCAAATTATACACCCATAAGGAGCCCCCACCCCGGAAAGTTCCTCCCAGATACCTAGAGACACCAAAATCGCAGAGAAGCTTCCCCTGACTCTCCTTTACAATCCCTCCAAGTTTGGTGAAGATTGAGTTTCCCCAAGCCAGCTGCTAAAGTGAACTTTCCTGGGGGGACCCAATTTGTGGGTATATAACTCAGATGTCCGAAACCCAATCTTCACCAAACTTGGAGAGATTGTAGAGGAGAGTCTGGAGAAGCTTCTCTGTGATGGTGATGTCCCTAGGTGCCTGGGTGGGACTTTCCTTGGGAAGCCCTACTTGTAGATGTATAACTTGATCGTCCAAAACCCAAACTTCACCAAGCTTGTAGGGGAGAGCCAGAGGAAGCTTCCCTGCAAATTTGGTGTCTCTAGATATTGGGGGTGGTGGTGGTTATAAGGTTTAAAGGCAAAAATGAATCAACAAATTGATTCATTGATTTGTCAGAAAAAAAATGTAAATTTGTTATTCATTATTCATTGACCTTGATGAATCACGAATCAAAATTTTCTGATTCATTCCCATCTCTAATCTGCACACTATACTGTTATAGCAGTTTGATAGCCCACGAACTAACATGGCTTCATCCTGCAAAGTCCTGTATTCTGATGAATCCTTAGAATTCTCTGCCCGAGAGCTCTAGTGTGCTGCTCTGAACTGCAGCTAAGAAGAGCACAAAGAACCAAACCTAAACCAAATCTCAAGGAGGAAGAAGCATGCTCAGTAGCCACAGAATGTAGAGGGTCTGATAGAAAAGGAAAATGGAGAAGAAAAAATGGGTGTGTGGAGATGAGTGTATATATGTGCAAGCCTTAAATGGAACACAGTATTCTGGAGGAGGGCACAACTTGAATCCTGAATGGCTACTCTCCTGTTAGAAGGTGAGGATACTCTGTACCATTTTGTTGTAAGCACCACCTATATTAATCTGTGTTGGTAATTCGTAGTTAAGTGTGATAAATAGCTCTGCCTCACTATGTGTGCAGTGATATTTCGGTGAATGAAAGTGATGCCAGCAACGCACTTTTTCACAGCTGCAACTTTGTGGTTGGACTAAAGGTATACAGATGAAGATTTGAATACAAATTTTGCTGGTTCTTGTACTCCTCTGGCACTTGCCTTGCAAAGGCTGTTAAAACAAATGTAGCCCTTTCAGAGGGCAATCTAACACTCTCTATTTAACACTCACTTTGAAATGGCAAATTGCCTGAACGTTTTAAAGTCCAGAGACCATTCTGAGCCCCTTGTCTATGGCATTCCTGCTTGCCAAAACGTTATGCAATGTGCAGGCTGGGCTTAATGGAATTCCTAAGCAATGAGAAAATCAGCACCTCTTTCCTCCATTGATAGTCTACAATGGAACAAAACTTGGAAACTAACATGGCTTTTTTGTGGTGGTGGTGGGGTTTTCCCCTCTTTTTTAAAAGAAGGAACTTGAATAGAACCCCTTAGTGGTGTTCAGTTTTTAGGACTTGGCATGTTGTTCAGTTTGGTCCAATTATCAATAAATAAGAGGGATTAGCTGTGGGTAATGGTGTAGTGGACAAAAGCTGGAGGTCACATGCAGTGAATTCAGCAAAGTGAGAGTGTATTGCAGGTGGGGGAAAGAGAAATCTTTTCTAAATTAGCAATAAAAAGAGCTGATTAGGTTAACTGTTTAGTTTCTAAATCCTGCTGATATGAATTTGTAGCGGAATTAAGGCAAAATTGCTATGTCAAGGTTCATCTTAAGTGCCATGTCCATGCTTCAAAATAATAATTTAGTGAATTGTCAGCCTTACTGTAAAAGCTGGGGAGATTGGGAAGCAGGGAGTACAAGTGGCCAAGTATTTGAAAAGGACCTTGAGGTGGTCAGTTCAGCATATTCACCTAAGCAGAACAAGACCAAGACATACCAGATTAAAAACTCAGATGATGCAGGAAACAAAAAGATTCACAACCCAAAATGACTTTGCTTTGAGCTTTGTTTAACTGTATCTGCTAGTTCCTAAAAGTGAACAGCCAAATTGAAATAAAAAGTCAGGTGTTCAAAGCTCACAAAGTAACTGGCATAATCATTATCTTAGAATTATCTCTGTGATAATCAGTGTAGTATTCAGACATGGAAGATTAATATTCCAAGTTTGCTGAAGCATAGAACTCACTGATGGCCTTGGATAATGACGGTCTCTAAGCCCAAGTCTGTTGAACATGTGGGAGGCGACAGCACTTAACCCAGATAGTCTACATGTAGGACTTGGAAAAGATAGTACAGCTCTCAAAACTTTCTGGACAGCATGGGCAGTAGTCATGCTGACAGAATATTCTGGGAATTATAGTCTGAAAAAGTTACTTTTCAAACTCTTCTCATCAGTCACATATGAAGTTCTTCCAATTGGATGACACACCCCTCCCCACCTGTTTTGGCAGTGACAAGCAAGAATAAAAACCAAGAGATTTATCAAGGTAAGTTGCAATATGTGGAGAATGGGCTACAAGCTCCCTAGTCACTGGGCCATCAAATATATGTGATGTTACCATTGTAAGGTAATTTATACATTTGCAACTAAGACTCCACTTGCTCATTCTGGATACACAACTTTTGTACACTCAAATCAGAGAGCTGGCACATTTTTATTTTTTCTCACTCCACTTGTCTGAGAACATAGCAGAAAAGACCAGGTGCTGTTTTACTTCCAACATCTTGGCTGGTCCAACCACTTCTCACATTACATGAATGGTGAAGCATGCATGGCATCCAGCTTCATTCGAGTACATCCAAATGGATAGTAGACACAATTCAGTCAAGTATTTTTTGTCTGTATGAATAATATCCAAGAGACATCCAAAGACAATTTCTAGTATTTTTTATTTTTTAATTGTTTTTTATTTGCCATGTTTCCTAGAAGGTCATTTCCACACTTGAGGACAGAGAGATAATGTTTTAAAGCTACAGACCTGGAGCAAAGGGTAGGGGTTTCTTCTGAGTTTGTTGATTTCAGAGTAAAATGCTCTGTGTTTATCTGATTGAAAATGTCCTGTTTAAATCCACTTTAATTCACTCACATAGAGTATTATGCCATTTAAACATTCAAATTTTTGTTCTTTGATTTCAGGTTTACCTTGATCCATACTTCTCACATTCCATTGCTTGAGGCAGCAGAGTTCAGAAAAAGCTCAATCCCTTGAGAACACAAGATCTGATCTGTTAAGTATGCTCCTTTTTCAGCACTGGTCATTATATGGTGGTATATTATTTATTCATTTCTCTCCATTCTGTTGGCCTTTCATGCACAGGATCATCATAGAATCATAAAGCTTGAGTGACTCAAGGTGCAGCTACACTGTTGAATTAAATCAGGAGCGGGTTTGGGTTTTTAGAAATCGATTTAAAGCCACATGCATTTTGTGTTGGTGTGTGCATCCACAGGGAACAACTCTGATGGCAAGCTACATTGGCACTTCGGTGTTCCAGGTCCTCATTTTCCCAGTTTTTGCTCTGAACCAGGAACTTAATTCTTCACCCTGTTCTTGAGGTGGAGCTTGTCTTCCTTAATAAAGTTGATGCCAGACTCAACAGCTTTTATTCATCAAAGCCAGCATCAGAAGCCTACAACACAGCCCACAACTATTCTAACAGCCATTTTAAAAATATTTAACTTTTAAAATATAAATTTTGAAGTGGCATAGCACTAGGTCAATGCAGCATTAAAATAGAAACAGATAGGAAAAAAGGAGGAGTTCAGACTGCAGGGTATTCTGCAATCCAAAACCCATTGTGCTTAGCAAACCCCTCAGATACCACAGACATTATTTACGCTGACACAGATGATTGCACATGCCAAATCAAGTAAAATAAAGCACAACCAGAATTGATTAAAAATAAACAACCCCTAGGGAAACATTTAAAAATCCCACTTCATGGCCGAAAAAATACACACTTAGCAGTACATTGTGTAATTGGAGATTTCTAATTTGATTTCAGTTGTGTCAACCCCAATGCAGAAACAGGAGTATTTCATTGTGTAATTGTACCCTCATGCATAATGTAAAACACCTATCTCCAGAATCTATCTCTCCACCTATCTCCATCATGTGGATTGTTAAATAGTGGATTCATAACTTGAAGTCATAAATCAGCATGTCTTTATCCAGCATTCCTGGTCAACAAGATAAAGATGAAAGAACGCTTAGTGAAATACACATGCACATTTATACAATGCTCACCCAAGGAACTGCCCCACTCCCACTAATTACCTGCAGCTGGCCGACAACCCAACAGCACAGGTAAAAACTGTTCCCACTCACTACATAACATGGATGGTGGTAAGAAGACACCTTTTTATTCATTTACCTTCAACCATTGGTGACAGGTTGTTTCTAGATTTTACCTGGGGGTATTAAAAACGAAATGACTTACCAAAGCCCGTTTATAGATTCCTGCTGCTTTGAAACAGACTTAAAAATTATATCAGGCTCATCCTTGAACTTCCAACTGTTTCTTCTGGAAGAGAGTGATAGCTGCTATCCCAATATTACATGCATGCACACACACTCACATACCCCTCTCCTTCTCCCAGAAGACCTACCATTATGAATGGATGTGCACCTGAGGGTAACATCAAAGTAAGCATGTCCTCCTCTTTGAACTGTGTTCTCTTTCAAGCTCATTTTTTCACTCACTTTCTCTTTAAAGATGATACTTTTTTCCCCCGTTGCCATTAGTATCCTCCTGATGCATTTCTGCCAGTAATGGCTGTTATTCCATATTGCTCTTGAAACAGGTGGTGCTGTGAGGATAGATTGTACGATAACCATACAGTCAGAATCTTTTTAACTTCAAAAGACTGTAGCTGCTTAGACTGGAGGTCTCTTGCAACAATCTAATCTAAAAATCAGCGTAACATAACTTTGGTCATAGAATTTAATTTTCTAGGGTTTCTCCAACCCAGCCACCCCATGACTCACACAAACCAAAGGAACTGGAGTTTAAAAATGTGTGTTATGGAAGCAATACACACAGAGCCATTATATATTTTTTTTCTGGTTTACATAGCCAAGTGTGAAGGCAAGGGGCAGAAACACCCCTTCCTTTCTCCAGAATCTCCCATCTTTGCTTTCTAAGCCGCTGTTTGGAGGAAAGCCAATGTCCCAGGGCCCCTTTCCCTCTCTTTTGCTCTTCCTGTTCTGGCAGAAGAGAAGCCTGGAATGCTCCAAGGAGTATGCAGCTTTTGCTCATGAAATAAATGGAGCACTGCCTTATTGTTCTTTACCTCAGATAGCAAAACGTCTTGGGCCACCCCAACAGCTGGGACCTAGTGCAGTGGTTCCCAACCTTGGGTCCCCAGATGTTCTTAAACAAAAACTCCTAGAAACCTTTGCCAATAGGTGTGCTGGGCAGGATTTGTGGGGGAAAATTCTGGACAGTAGTGCTTGGCCTGCAATGTGACCCACACTCTTCTTCCACTCCAATCCCTAATTCCTAGAGTAATTTTTCTGTTAAAAAATGTTTGTGGGGCTTTAAAAAAGTCCAGCAGGAATGTACATTTGCTGTATTTGCTTAACAGAAAACGTATCTGCCAAAGGAACAGTCAACTTGAATGAGGCCAGAAGGGGCTAGAATGGGCAAAATGCAGCTCTCCGGATGTTGCTGGAACACAATTCCCATCTGGCTTAATTAGCATAGCCAATGATAAAGAGTTACGGGAGCACTGCCTTATTGTTCATCACCTCATGTTGACATGTTTTCTCTGGGCTAGGAGACCCCTGTGTGTCTGGTGGCTTCTTTACATTAGAAAGCCCAGAGTTAGCAAATGACATGGACAGGATAAAGAATTCCCCACCACCATAAAATGTGTTAATGCTCCTCACTATGCTACACAAGCACCCATGAAAAATAAAAACCTGCCCATTGATTTGCATTGTGTCTGTTCACTTCAACCTCATTGCCTATTCACCGTCACCCTGAGACTCTCCTTGAGAGGGACTAGCAATCTAATTATTGTGATAGTTCAGGGCCATGACTCCTACCTGCCCCCCACCGCCACAACTCCAAACATGAATTAGAAGCAAACGTTTATACATATTTGAAGTCTAACAACATTTCAGAACTCCAGTTTTTTAAAATGTGGGTTTTCCATTTGAAATTCAATACCGACAATTATTAAGATGTTGCATTTTAGCAGCTGTATAGATGAATGCTGATCAGGAAATTACCATTTCTGTGCTTCAGTTTCCTTCTGCTCCTCCCCTTAAAAAAACATACATGCTCAAAGATGTATGTTTTCTGCAATCTGCAGAATATTGTGAACGGAGTCAGCCATGACGCCTGCAGCAATATTGCTTGATTAATACAGAGCTGTGCTGTAAGGGGATCATATGGACTTTAATTTGAAGGATTGCTTTGAATTGTTCAGGATGGAATCTCTTGCCAGGAGAGTTGTCAAGCCAGTGGGGCAAATTTAATATGTGATAAGATTACAGCATTCTGTTGACATCAGTACTGCTGAATTCCTGAATCCTGATCCAAGCAGTAAATAAATTCTCTTCAGTCCCTAGTGATTACTTGCTGCTATATCCTTCGACCCTATACCATGTGTAAAGATGCTGTTAGCAGAATGCTTTTCATGTAAAGCACACATACTGTTGAGGTTTGACCTCATCACTGATTGCCTTGGGCTATCTCCTGTACACCTCCTATATTCTAGATTTTCTCTAGAGGTTGTCATTTTCTAGCATTTGTAAATATTTCAGATACTTAGAGTGCAAGTAATCATTTTCAAAAGCCACCTACAGCTATTATACCTTGGCGCAACAGCATTTAGTCACCATTATTTTCTCTATTACCATTCTCAGTGATTCAAATCCTATAATGCATGATTTACTATAATTTGAAATCACAGCCTATTTACAGCCGTTCTAAACAGAGCAGCAGAGCTGAATCTGGCAAACAAATAAGCGTTAGAAGACATTATGATGAATGGCATTCTTGGCTGTTTGTCAGGCAAGCTTATGGATTTTATTCAACAGTCCATGGGAAAGCACTGGGCCTCCCAACTGTATAAATGGCATTCACCACTATTCTCTTATCTGTAGTAAATAAAATTAAGACAGAAGAGCATTCCATGCTGGTATCCGTAAGTTATGTATTATTCAAATAATTATATTCGGTAGGCTTTTCTCCCTCATATACTTTTTTCTGGTTTATACTAATAAAACATCATTGACTCCATGTGTCTGTCTATGCAAATTTCATTTTATTTATTTATTTATTTAAGACATTTTGTATCCTACTCTCCAGCCAAAAAGCTCCCTGAACAGTTTATAGATCAATAAAAACAAAACAACACGACAGTCACTGCCCTCTGGCTTACAATCTAAAACAGACGACACGAAAGGAAAAAGTTGATGGGGAAGGAGGATGGGGGAGGAAGAAAAAAAACCCTCAGACATAAGTATTAAAAGTCACAGAGTTCTTACAAATGCCTCCTAGGATGGAAAGAGCTCAGGCAGAAGATCCGGGGGGGGGGGGGCAGGGAAGGGAACTAGTGTTTCACAGCAGAGTTGATGGGGCAGATCTCCTTCCCATCTCTTCCTTTGGTGCAGGAAATAAATTATGTGCATAATATAGTACTGCAAAATTGGACAAAATGTTGCTTCTATAAGCCTGTATGAGATGGGTATTGGGAATCATATTAGCATGTATCAAGAAATTATATCATTTTTATAAATGCATTAAATATAATGTGCAGTCAGATCCTGAGCATTTTTACACAGAAGTAGATCTCTGTGACATCTTTAGAGAAATGTAAGCCCCAATCCTGCCCAGGTTTCTTTGGAACAAGTACCACTGAATTATTACCGCCATAATAAATGTGCTCACCATGTAGCTTCCATTCATAGAAGCTCACCAGCTGGACATTCCCCAGTACATTTGGAGTCAAGCACTCTTCTCTCTTTCTTTGTTTAACTAATTTACATTTTAACACCAACAAATAATAGTTACATTGCCCCCAGATCTGAGCTTAGCTGGCAAGAGTTCCTAAAATTCAGGGTCTTCTAAAGAAAATAATCATAATAAATTCAGGGATATAGATCTGTCCCCTGTATATAAACCAAAGAAGCACAGACAATAATTTGTAAAATGACAAGGGAGGGGGAGAAGAGAACTCAAAGTATGTTTTCCCCCTTTTCAAAATATTTAGTGACTACAATTCATCTGTGAACCGAGTAAATCATGGCTTCGTCAAGTGCAAGGATCGAAACCAATTACCATTAGTGACCATCGGGTGCAGCCGATCCTTTCTGTCCCGTAGCCTGAATCTCAATGATCTCCCAACTGTGCCCATGCAATTTAACAGAAAGATCAATACGCCACAGCAGTTAGCAGCAGCTCTCTTGAAGTGCCTCAACAAAACATGCTACATTTTCTCTACCGAATAAATGTCAAAACATTCCAACAGCTACAATTCTTGGGAGAAATTGTTCTTGTGAAACATTATTGACATACTTTAACCCACATTTCCCACTGCCCCCCAGCTTCCTGCCGGCCGGTCAATTCTGGTTTGGCAACAGCCACATCGACACATGTCCCCCTGCTGACACACTCTGTAGGCATGAAAGACATTGCGGTTCTCAACGCCAAAGTTCTGGATGTCAGGGGTCAGTAGTCCGGCTTTGACCCAAGGTCAAGGTGACAACAACCTCTCTCTGGAGGCCTGTCTTCATCTCTAATATGGCCTTGGAGCCAATCAATACTATTACAGAGGCTGCCCTTCACACAGACAGCTTCTCCTAATCTAAGCACTCCTAGACTCTCCTCCAGGAAAGCTTCTCTGGCTGGGGGTGGGGAAGAAAGGTCTTCATTTTCCTCACTGCGCAGCAAGGAAAGCTGTCTTCCATTTGGTGCTGCCTTTGCAGTGTTTGTTTAATAGGGCAAATTAAATTGATTTTTTTTCTTTTTTTTTCCTTTAGAAAGGGAAAAAAGCCCCAAAGTTTTAAATGGGCTTCTTCATTGGGGGTGAGTTTCTCTGACCTCTCCCATTTTCCTACCACGGTGGCTGCTGCGTGCAGAAAGCGCTTGACATTACTTAGCTCCAATTTCACCCAACCTGTTCTTTGAAGCAGCATCACTTAACTTCTTGAATGATGGGAGGGAGAGATGTGTGCTTCCTTCCTGTTCCACATTTTTTGCTCCTAGTCTCATCTCTTCCTGTTTCCTAATGCTCACTGGAGGAAAAGCATTTAGAGAATAAATGATTTCTACTGTCAGGTCAACGATCCAGATTTATTTTATCTTTATCATTTTTTTACTTCTCTCTTTCCCCCACAAAAGAAACCCTATAAAGTGCAACATTATTCCCAATTTTCTCTGACCATAGAGGATTACAGCATTGTATGAAGCAATTACACACATGAACAACCTGATAACCATGGAGATAACCAAAGCCTTTATCATCTGTTTACAAACATTACCAAAATTTCTCGTGTGATCTGCTACACAGCATGCAGAATACTGCTTGCTGAAATTTGAGCTGCGCTGTTACCCAGTTTATGCTCAATGTTGAATTTTGCTCCCTTTATTTATTTATTTCATTTCCCTCTGCAATTCACATGCCGTGGTTCAAAAGACATCTGTAAGAAAATAAAGTGTTTATGTCTACAAATCCTTCTTGTGGCTGTTTTGGATTCTTTGCTTGACTTGTAGGAAACCTTCCCACCCATGACAAACAAGGGCTGGAATCCTCTTGGCATAGCTTACTCTGCATAAACCAGATGACATCATCGTCTGGCAACCAGGATTTTAAATTTAAATTAATTGAAAGCTTCCTATATCTCCCCTTTCAGATTCCAAGACTCCCTAGTGATACCTTTTGCCCTGGGGAAGCCTTTGGGAACCTCAGGACAGGGGTAGGGGGTAGAGCCTTTCATAGCTGAAAATCACCACTGGAACACTACTGGCAGTCCCAGTCCCAGCGATGGCAATCTGGTGGCGGTTTTGGGCAATTAAAAGCTCTCCCCACACCCCCAAGATGATGACATCAACCTAACTTGCATGGTGGAAAGTTGCAAAAAATTACAGGCATTATATACAAGACCGTAGCTCAAACATGCAAAACCAAACCAAACCTCAGTTTATCTCAGATGCATTTTGGGCAGGATTGAGCTTGCTGACATTGAGATACATGAACACCTGGTTAATATGTAACATTGCTCATGTGAGCAGATGTTATGTGAACAGCACTTACATTTTTAATTAAACATTTCAGGGTTCATGCTGATCCAAAAGCCATATGCTTGGGAGCACCACCTCTTTCTGAAAGGTGGGCATGGGAACAGGTTTTCTGTGATTCACCATAAATTGATTACTAGTTTATTGCTGTGCACCGACATAAACACAAAACGTATCCATCTTTCCCTTCCATCTAAAATGTCATGATTAGGGAGGTGCATGGGGAAAGATTTTCTATCTGAAAGACCACATCTCCTCCTATGAACCTGATTGGGTGTTAAGATCATCAGGAAAGGCCTTCCTCATGGTCCCACCTTCACAGGTGTGCTTGGTAGGGACATGGGAGAAGGCCTTCTCTGTTGCTGCTCCCAGATTCTGGAACTCCCACCCATGGGGAGCCAAGCTGGCCCCATCTTTGCAGTCCTTCCACAAGCAGGCAAAGACCTTTCTCTTTGGGTGGCCTTTTCCTTAGTGACTAGCAGGCTGAGAGGGTTTTTTAAATGAGTTGTTGTGTTCTGTTGTTTTTAAATGTGTTTTTTTAGTATTGATTAAATATTATCTTTTGTTATAAGGCACCCTGGATCCTTTTTTAAGGAGAAAAGTGGAGTAATTTTTTAAAAAGTAAATAAAAATAGACTTTTAGATTTCACTTGTTCCAGATTCTTTTGGGATGGGGGTGCCTACGTTAACATCTTTCATATCCTTTTGTTGAACATGAAGGAAGCTGTCTCTTTGGGATTCTTTCATTTCAGATTTGTACCTTTTGGGTACCTTTCTGTCCAGCACTGATCTAAAAGCCCTAAAGAGCCATTTTTAAACTACTCTTAAAAAAAGCCGGGGCAAAGCAAGCAACTGAGAACCTATTCAAAAGGCAGAAAGAACCCTTTAAAACTACTTCATTAAAAACAAGGACAAAATGGGCAATCCACAGTACATAAACAACTAACAGCATTTTTGGAAAAAGCCAGTCTAGCAGTGAAAACACCCACCCATGCCTACAGGGAAGAAAAGGTTAAATAAAACACAACACACACTGCCTCCCTCCAAAAATCCAAAAAGGAGCAAGGAAGTAAATAATGGCAAAAACACACAGTCAAAATCCCTCCTCTGGAAACCAAAAGAACTAGCATATGGGGTGGATTTCTCCCCCACCACCACTACTCAATGTTCTCTCCTCTTCCTTGGTCACAGCAGCAGCAGGCAGCAAAAAATAATTCAGGAAAGGAAAGGAGGGGGAGCCCCCCCCAAAAAAAATTCCCTGCAGTAAAATCCAGGGGAAAAAAGCAAAAATGATCTACAGGCACAGAGAAAAAGCACAATCAAGACAGAACTCAGCAGCATGTACAGATCCCACTCACAAGAAAGGACCTAAGAAAGAGAACATTCTTCACTGGTTTCAGAACCGATCCAGGTTCTTCTACAGTTCTTCCTTCCTGGGCTTTCAGGCTGGCTGTTTATGCCAGCCATTGCAATCCTATTTAATTAAACATTTCCCAGGCAATTTGATGGACGAAAGGTGAAGGAAAGAGCAAATGAAAGAAGGAAATCCAAGGGAAACCTGAATCATCTGTGTTCCTCTCATTTGTAAAACAGGGAATTCCAATTTCAGAGGCTGCCTTTCAAAATTAAACCATGGTATACAAAAATCAAAGTAACAGCCTCTTTGTTGTGTTTTTGTTGTTTTTGTTGGTTCGGGTTAACCCAAAAGTCCCATCTCTCATCATGACTAATGCAGTTTGATCAGAAGAGGAAGTGACATCTCTGCCATGCACAATAACATAGCCAAGTCAGAGATGATAGCTAGCCTGGCCGTGGAGCACCCACCCAACTGGTTGCTATTGGAAGTAAGGGCTCTCATGGCGTGGAAGCAGTGCTGCACAGTCTTAAAAAAAGTGTGTCCCTATCTCCAGAGCACACAATAAGAATATGAAGAACAGTCTCTGAATTCATCCATTTCAGGTGTATCTCAATTGACAAGATACCACGATAAGGAATGTTCAAGTCCCATGTGATTTCATGTTTCCAGATGAGAGTGAGACTAGGACTGGTTTGTTGTTTTTTTGTTTTTTTTTAGTGTGTTCAAAACTAGTATCATTGAGAAGCAAAGACCTCTGGGCCTGAACTTTCAGCCTTGAGAACATTGGGCCTGAAGTTTTCACATCATCTCCCAGTTGCTGGGGGAAAAAAAATACTATGGATACAATTGATTTCTGCTCACCTTGGATTCTGCATTGATTGACGTGGTACTTGGAAGTGGGTAGGTTCAATCAACTGGTGTTTGGGGAGCTTTAAGAAAATTGCAGTTTTATACTTAGATCCATATTTTCAGCTTTTGGATTTTTCTTCTAAGTTATTCTTGTACTATGCATGTGAATATCCAGCACTACAGGTCAAACTGTTTAGGCAACACATTCACTTAAAATCTTTAATCATTTCTGCTCATCTACGTGAATGTCCTTCAGCCCTCAAACTGATCCTCTCTAATACCAGAAATAAGGGTACTTATAAGGATTCATTTGGAAAAACACAAGCTATCCTGCCATATTCTTAGATACTTCGGCAGTCACACTCAGCTTTCAGAAACACCATCAATTTGTAACCCAATCCACTCCATGTTTACTCACAAGCATGTTCCACTAAGTTTAAGGGAGGTTGCTCCAAAAAATATGTATGCGGAAGACTCCAATCTTAGCTTCTTTATTGCAGTTTCCAGTCCATATCCCCAAGTGTACAAGGCAAGGAAAACAAAGGAGTTTTCTCCTGCTGACTGTCTTCCTTATAATGGTGCTGGTGACCTCATGATACTCAAGGAGTGTTGGTTGTTTTACAACAGCAGAAACAGTGAATAGTTGTTGACACTTCTCTTTTTTTAACCAAGGGTTTATATACGTTACTTTTTAAAATTATGACTGCAACAGTCTTCCATGGGAGTGTCTGGAAACTGTGGTCTGAAAAAGTAACATTTACGAGCCCTGCATTAACCAGCTAATTAACCTAACTACTTCAGGCCCTGTCATATTATTTCATCTCTGTGTCAATTTTCAGCAACTATTTTATACAAGCAATTTTCAGCACTATAGAGAGATAGAAAGACTAGAGTGTCCATAATCTCTGAGCCAGATGGTGCTCTGATACAGAAGAGACCCTGGAGCATCAACAAAGTAGGAGAGAACTCAGCATAAGACGTTTCAATGAGGACTGTTACGAGAAGCATTTCCCTCCTGCAAATAAACAGCTCTGGTCTTGCTCCATCCTTTTTTGCTTTGGCTGCTCAGTTACATAGTGGCTAAAGGAACGCATAGCAATTTGCTAAGCCACAGTCTGTTCAGACAGTATCTGTCACTTCGATATTAGCTACATTGGCACTGCTTGCATGGAACAGGATAGCAAGCTTGCATCATGTACATGTTGCCCAGTTTATAACCTGTGGGGAAAGAAGTGCTACGCTATTCTGAAAGAAGCAGATAGATATAATGACAGGTTTGATAGTAATGAGTTCCGCAGAGAGCGCAGGCCACATTATATTTGCTCTTTAAGGCCTTTGGAGTAAAAAAAAGATATAATATCTTGAACCTTGATTGGTAGTCCCATTGGCTACCAATCAGGGTTCAATCCAAAATGATGGGTGTTGCCTTTGAGGAGTTTAACTTGCCTTCTCCAACTTCAGGATCTTCAGATATGTTGATCAAAAACTCATATAATCTCCAACCAGCAAAAGACTCATAGTAAAACATTTCTGGAGGTTGAGGAAGGCTACCCTAAAACAGCATGAGGCCATTTTACCTGTGAGAATGTCTTCTATTTATGAACTTCTATGCCTGTGGAAATCTTCTAGGGGCAGCCTGCACCATGTTTTAGCTAGGAAAAGAAATGAAATTTTCAGTAAGTCAGGGGTTGGAGTGTTTTTATTTTTGTTTCTGTTCTGTTTTTAAACATTTCTCAGATTTTGATCTCCCAAGACTATTATTGGAAGTGTGTACCCATATTTCAGCTTCCTATGATTGGGAGGAAACAATGTCATTCTATTTCTTCCCTGCTCATGCGATTTCTTTTCTTTTCTCTTTTTTCTCCCTGAATTGGAGACAAAGAAGTGGGTGCAAATAAAAATGTACAAAATGGAAACCATGATTAAAAGCCTGTTGCCTAGTTACACCTGCCATTTGCAAATGGAACAACTTGCAGCAGCTTCTTGGATTTTGGGGTGTGTGCCATTTCACCAGACTGGAACATTTGCAACAATCTAAGCCAGGACTCATTAATTAGCAGCAAGAAACCTCAGCAGGTTGTGCTGTTTGCCTCTTGCAGGCATAACTAAACAACAGGATTTTGGCCAATATATACAAACACTTTACAGTCAATGGGATAAATGTATTTAACAGGAGTTTTGAAATCTGATACAGAGTTTGGATGAGAATGGTAGTAGGATATTGAGGTGAGGGGAACTTCAGAATTCATGAATTTCCCTGTTTGGTTCTACCTGGGAAATGTGTCCAGAGGCTGTCCATGGCATGGCCCTTTAGCTTATATCAGCAAGTATCTTCTTAAACACATATCCTTAACAAAGATACTTCTATTTTGTCAGGTATTTCATATTAGTCAAAGAAGTTCTGTAACACTGCTATTTTTTTAAGTAATGTTAAAGAGAAGAAGTTGGAAAAGAAATAGGAATACTTTTACCACAGTACCATTTGATCTATGAAATTTTTTAAAAAAATATGTTGAGCTTTCTGAAGGGAGGCTGTAGGCCCTCTGCACCTCAGATTATATCAACACAAACAAGATTTAATAGAAATTGTGTGCATCATACCATAAAATGCACAGCTCATATTCCAACGGAATGTTATTAAAATATATATGAAAGTGTAGTATATGGTTGTGACGAGGGCTGAAGAAGAATAATCAAAATCTAGTATTGTATTTACTTTGGATTCCCCTTTTGTTTGATAATAGTTGATTAAAGGAATTTTAATGAAGTGATTGTTAATTTTTTTCTCCTTTATGATGTAATATATTAAAATAATTACTTCCCATGTTGTTATCTATGTTTGTCGACTGAAATTATACTACGTGTCTCTGAAGAAGGCAGCTACAGTTCACAAAAACCTAATGCCAAATAAAAATGTATTAGTCTTTAAAGTCCTGTAAGACTCTTTGTTAGTTTTGCTGCCTCAGACTAACATGATCGCCTCCTTGGAAATATTAAAATAAGGAATCTAGTAGAAGACTTTCATCCAGATAACATACTTCATGAAAGGACTCTGGAGTTAATCATTGATGCTAACTGTGTTGGGAAGCCAAACTCCATTAAGAGACCTATGTAAAGAGCCATCAATACCAAGTAAGAAGAAGCAGATGTAACAGATATATGCTAGCAGACAAATCTTAATCATCAAATAGATTGGTCTATAATGTCTATTCTATATTATAAGAACTTTACAGTAAAACAGTGTAAACTCTCACTGAAGAATGTGAAGACAAGAAGCCAATTAATTGAGTGCTCTGGTTTTTTTCCCACCCTTTCAATTAACATATATTAGTGAAAGAAAGGACAAGCTGCCTTTTATTAGGTAGGCAGGAAGATAATGTACAGAAAGGGGTTGAAGTTCCCTTTTAATATTTTCTTTATGAAACCTTTGACTGACATGTAAGCTTGAAAGTATGGAACCTTTTCCTCCAATTCAAGTAATAGGATTCAGAGCCTGTTCCTATTCCTCTAAAAAGTCTGTTCCTAATTGTGTAAAAGAGAATTGATTTGACACAGCCAACACAATGGCTGAAATCCTGTTGCTTCGCATAGTAGGTCACACTAGAGCAGGCCCGTTGAATTAGTTGGGATTAGGTGACTCAACTCCTCCATACATTCTGTTGATTCAAATGGGTCTACTGTAGTTGTGATTTACTATGCTAAAGTAACTCACAACTAAAGTAGGTCAATCTGAATTGATGGAACTTATGGTGGAGTTGATACACCAAATCCCCACTGATTGTTTACTAGATGTTTGATGTTTGTTAGCTGTAGTGGTAAATACATTTTAAAATAATTTTTTTAATCTCCACTGATTCAATGGGTCTACTCGAGTGTGACTTACTCTGCTAAACAACAGGATTTCAACCTGTGAATCTCTCTCTGTCTCTGTATTTCCCTCATCCACCCCTTTCCTGTCCTGCCTTTTCCATTTTGCCTTTAGAGATCTCAATAGACAGTGACAGTCTGAGAATCCAGCTGGAGCAATGGGCGGGCTTTCTCCTCACAATGTATTAAGATAGTGGCTCTGTTTCGGCCTTATAAAAGTGGATAGACTATATATATGAGGGGGGAGTGTGCTGACCCCGCTGTCTTCTTTTGCTGTTTCCACAGTTTTCTGCCCATTGAGGGTGACGCTCTGGTGAGAAGAGGAGCCCCTATTCATGGAAGCTCTCCACATAATTTGGAACCCAGATTTTCCAGTGTTCCACACGATTTGCAAAGCTTCCATGGACAGAGGAAGTTCATCTTTTCAGAAAGTCACCCTTGACACACACAAAAGGGAAATGAAACATCAAGGAGAGGGTGGGATGAGCATATTTTTTTAGCCTAGGGATGGGGCGGCACTCATATAAACTCCTTTGTGGCAATGTAACCACCAGTCAGATATTCAGGGGGGAATGAAGTTCCAGAGAAAGGGACGGATCTAGAAGCCTCTTCAAATAAAAGTGGAGGATACTTTTTTTTCTTTTTTTGTGCCTGTCTTGAGATGGGGCTACAAACATGCATGTCACCTAAGAAACTCACTAGTTATGTCTGTGAGTTTTTTCTGCACGCTGTCCTACAACTGTGGCTGATGAAAAATGTATGGCTGAGATCTTGGAGGACTGTTCCAGTCAGACAACACTGGACTAGATTGACTCACGTCTTAATAAAGCATATTCTTCTACCTGTTCTGTTTTAGAATTTTAGTGATACTTTTTCATTCTACTCTTCTCCACTAGGAACTCTACTAGGGTCTGCCACTTCAAAATGAATCTCACATCTTTTCCTCACTCAAGAGTGAAACCTTGAGGTGCTTCTAAAAAAGCAACATTTCCCTGGAGGGCCAGCGGGTCACATATCTCTACATTTGTCACAGGCTTGCACCTAAGACAACACTTAAAACAACTGCTGTGGCTTCTTCTCAGGGAAAACATCTATGAAATTTTAAAGAGATTCCAAGAGAGTTTTCAAATGTATTGGATGGAATGTTTTGCTTGTATATCCCCTGTATTGTGCGTATAAATACAAGCGGGGGGGGGGGAGTTGTTTCAAAAGCTAAGAGCTCAACTTCTTTAAATTTTTTAACTGCCATGAGTTCAGCAGAAAAGCACAATTGTGTCAGCAGACCCTACAAACACAAATGATCCTCATTTTGCCTTTTTGTCTCTTCCTTTCCTGCACACAACATCCTGTTAGACTTTATGCTTTATACAAAAAAATGAAATTATGCAGCGCCTCCAGAATTATCTAGTGAAACATGGTAATCTGCTCTGATGTGCTATTGTTGATGTTCCTCCTGCAGCAGTAAAATCAAGCAGAAACATTAAATTTAGTTTTGGAGTTTTCTACATCAGAAGTGTGTGTATGTGTGTACATGTTCTCATGCAAGCACGTGCTCAAGTGCTCATGCCTGTCTTTCCGTCTGTACTTCCTGTTACAAAATTCTCTTCTTTGTTTTGAATGAGCAAGTTCAGAATGAAGATGGAAGCCCTATTTGGGTGTTATTTATAGTGTTGAGCATGCATGTGATTACATTCACTGCTTTCATGTGTGCTGAGGATGAGAAGTCTGAAAGAGACAGTCCCCTGTATTTGTGAATTAAAACCCAGGAACATCAGGATTCTAACTACTGTGGAAAGCCCCCAAGGATACAGGAGACTCTCCCTTTCAGACTCATGTTCAGGAGGGTGTCATAACTGGGGACGGAGGACAGTGGAGATAAAGAGCTCCCTCACCTCATGTGTTTGCTTAGAATAGCAAGAAATGTGAAAGAAGTGGAATGCTCTTTGGTATAATAGAGACTTCCATCAGAAGAATAGAGAGGTGATTCCCTCTCCCAATTAAAGCTCCCCACATGACCTCTTGCAGGGTTCCCCAAATCTACAGAGCTTATTACGGGTGGATGTGTTGCAGATGAAAGAAGAACATATGGCAATAGTGTAATTTTTTTATTGGCAGTTTCCACTGGGTCAAAGAATAGTTGAGGTGAGACCAATGGCAGAATTCTATATCTCAATAAAACAGGGCAAAAGAAGTATAAAGTAGAATAAAATGATGGGCTCTACTCAACTTAGTCATGCTAAGACTCACTAAAATTAGTAGACTTAATTTTCTCATGACTCATTGATTTAATGGGTATATTCTGAGCATGAGTAGGTTGGGATGCAAATTGTACAGTTCAGTTGATGGGCCATATTCAGCTTCATGGATGGCAAGCAATGCTGGACTGTTATGCATGACTCTTCTGTCAAAACTGCAGAGAAACATAGACTGTATTTTTGAAGCACAGTCTGAGAATACCATTCAAACTTAATTTTAAAAAAACTTTAGAAACATTTTTACTTTTAATTAGGACTGTGCAGGCATTCTTGATTCTATATTGAACCCAAGTCTATGATTACAATTCAATCCTGCTTTGGTTCACACCAATTTGGACCTGATCTGGTCCAATTCAGACCAAAATTAATACAGAAATTGAGAAATCTGAATTTTCATGCCTTCCACTTTTTGTTTTCTCATGGATTTGCATGAGATTGACATGCTAGCACCATAGAGAGAACTATTTCTGCCAAATTCTGGAGGGAGAGATCCATACAAATACTTTTTCCTGCTTGCAATTTTTCCATTATCATTAAAAATGGCCATGTCTTGTGTGTGTTTCACACAAGCATATGAAATTTGAAGGCATTGTAGTCTCTTTTGAGGTGATAATTCCTTGCAAATCAGTCCTGTATTTCTTTATTATGCAATTTAGTCTGGTGGTTTTTGTGCTATCCACCTTTAAAATTTGCTTAAGTATGCTTAAAATTTGGTAATACTGTATTAATATTCACACAAAGTAAACAGATTGGTACTTGCAGAAGCAAATTAATAAGAAATATGAAAACTGGATTAGGCAAGGCCATTCAAAGGGACAAGACAATATTTGGAAGCGAAGTGATAAGAGATCCAGGTTAAGCAAGTCAATCAACCACAGTCGAAACACTTGCTGCAGCTTTTTGAATCATCTGCTACTAGCAGTTAAAGAAAAGCAAAAGAAGCAAGAACTGCATGACAGAACTGAATATATGACTTCAGTGGCATCACACAATCCTTCTCTGCAAATGCTGTGATTGGGAAGTGCTGGTGAGATTCTTGCCCAAGATTTCAAACTAAAGCTATCAATGAGCAAAATCCAGCTTCCCCCTCCTCTTTCCCACTATACCACCCTGGTGCTTCCTTGCATTGTGCTGGTCTGCAACATATTGCAAACATACTGAAAACATATTTTGTGTTCCCTGTGGCAGTGGTTCCAAGGCTTGGGTAATCCAGGTGTTCTTGGGCTATATTTCCCAGAAGCCTTCACCACCAGCTGTCCTGGCCGGGGCTTCTGGGTATAGCAGTCCAATAACACCTGGGTTACCCAAGGTTGGGAACCATTGTCCTATGTGTGTGAGCTTTACTTCTGAAAGGGAGAAGATACTAGTTTTGAGTAGGGACTGTCTCATTTCTAAGTGAGAGTAAAACAAGGAGTGGTTTTCCCCCCTTGCCATGGTCTCTGTAATTTGTACAGACAGTCCCTGCTCAGAACTATTTTTATTTATTTATTTATTATATTTATATCCCGCCCATCTAGTCGTTCGACTACTCTTCTAGTATCTTCTCTCTTCACGCACATAGGAAAAGGACACCAATGACTGGCTAATTTTTAAAAGATACAGACAACCACTCCTATGCTCTGTTCCTTAAAAGCCCATGAAACAAAGCAGCAGTTGTCATCCTTTTTCACATTTGGCATTATTTGTGGTAAGGCATTATTTGTTCAGTTTTTCTTAGATTTTTGGAAGAAAAATAACTGTACAAGTCTCAATGGGTCTCTGGTGGTGGCTTTGAACCCAGGAGTCCTTTCACCTGTCTATCTGCCTCCTGGTCTTCTCTGTCTCCCCATGGAAGTGGTTACTTTTCTGACTGTCCAGGACTTCCCCCTTTGGGTATCTATGGGCTTCTCCCATCTCTCAGTGGGAAGGGACAGCACTCAAACCAGGACGGTATCAGGCCAGCCATTCTCCTCACAGTACTTCACCTCAAAATTTCTAGGTGGAGAGTCTCCTTGCTTGATTGTGAGCTGCCTATGGATAGAGGAAAGGTAGGCAACTCACAAGTGGAGGAGGCTGAAGCTGAAGCCTTCAAGGGTGTCAGCCATTTGCCAAACATCCTTTTCAAAAAGACAACTAAGCAACATTCTGGGGCAATCCAATTATAGGTTGAAGTCAGTTCCCCTCAGCAAGGCTTTGTTCTGCTCTGAAATCCCTTCGTACTTTCAGGTAGGTGTACTTTGGAGTTATTCTAGTAATGATGAACCAACCCAGTCCAATACTTGTAAAATCTGTCAAGATCACAGCTAAAGGTTAGGCAGCTTCAGGCCATTTGAGCCTGTTTGTTCTTTGTCATCTTCTGTAAACACTGACACAACATCTTCCTCTATTTTCTAACAAGATGGTGAGAAAAAGGTAAGGGATGATATAAGCTAAAAAGAGTGGAAGAATTAACATTGAATATACCTGTAGTAGCAGCGGATTCATGAGCAGCAGCAGCAGTGCAGAAAATGGAAAGATGTATGATAATAACCCTTTCTAGTTCTCAGTGACAGAAAATGACTCACAAAATTGTCAGAGGGGAATCCCTGTGTTGAAACGATTTGGCTTCTGATGGGGGAAATTATTGGCAAAAAAAAGATGCAGAACCCTGCTAGATTTTTCACATACACATAAGAGCAATCACAGATCTGTGGCTAATTGATGACATGCTGTTCACATGTCAGTTTTGGGCCCAATCATGTGCCTGATCCAGTATGAGTCTGTCAAATGCCTGGCACCTTGTCAATTAGCTGCAGTTAGGTATGGTGACTTTTGCGCTTCCTTATATATGTATGTAAATGTTCAATAGGTGTTGGGCCATTGTTGCCTTTCTCAGACCTCTCCACCGTTATGTATCAATGCTATGTTGCAGTACAGGGAACTACAAATCTCTATTGCTTCTTCTCCCTGGGACAGCTAGTATAAGTTCTGACTTGAGATACTTTTGGGACCCTCATTAGATCACTAACAAGTTATAAACAAGGAAACCTCCCACATTCTCTAGAACCCTTCATCAGGCAAAGATGGTATAAAATTCAGGGTTAAGGCAAATAGTCCAAAAATTGGCTCTACTGCGGTGCCTTGGTCTTGAAACCAAGCTGCCAAGGAGACAAGATGGAGTTTGCTGATTCAGCATGAGATAGAAGTATCAAGTTATCAGTTCTCAATCTTTCCTTTCTCTGCCGTAGAAAGGCTGGCAGCAAAATATGTGGTCCTGGTCTCAGATATGTCTAGTGAAACAATGGAATACCAGCAGCCAGTTTCCAGGTACTAAGTCCCCTTTCCAGCAACACATTTCTTTAATCAATGCTGATTTTATTATCAAGCCCACTCCCAGACCTGCTCAGAACTCTTGTGATTTTGTGACTCCTCTCACACATTCTTTCAATGCATGAAGGGCAGGAATGTGAGAAAAAACACACACCTGTTTCGCTTTCATTCCATCCTTCTTTTGTTTCAGGTTGCAATACTTCTTTTCTCCTCACACCTATGTGTATTTGTGCATTTTACCTAATTTGCTCAATGTTTCCCCACTGACGTAAGCAGGTTTGTTTGCATTTTCCAGTTGCATATGCATTGTAGCCATGCATGCTTTAAAACAGCCATTTTAAACTTTTTTTTTTTTTTTTTTGGCCACGGCCATAAATGCAATATGAAAGAAATATTGGCCGAATCAGGATTATATAAGTTGCATAATGCACTTTATAAGGTGGTGTGTGAAGAATTGTTTCCAGTCTGTGGCTTCCTTCAAATGTTCCAGGGCCCCCTAAGGGGACATATAACCATCATTGAGAAGGGCTGCTTTAAAACATGCACTTTGTTTTACCTGCATTTTATTTCTTGGAAATGCTCGGTAAGATGTGCAAACTCTTAAGGCAAGGCAGATTATTCGGAACATTCCTTCCACCAACACTGTCAAACTCAATGCAGTTTTTGCATCCCTAATTGTGGTGGCGGTGGGGGCAGGATTTGAACCTCTGCCTTTCCACCTAGATGAACCACATACCTGTGCAAGTTATTCCAGGGTAAAAACCGGGGCATTTGGGTGAGCTGAATTGCTTCAGTGAAACAGGTGTCCAATGGTTACCTGTATATTTCACTCGAAAACATAACTTGATATGTCTCATGTGGTCCAGACAGATGGTTGTCCAACATTTTCTTGCCAGCTTCCCACAGAAGACATTATATAGAACTTACTAGCACCTGTTTTCAGTATTATAGCTAGAACATGGTAGATCAACAAAATTCTGCTGATTAAATGAGTGAGATGCTAATATATTTAGAATCATACGTAAAAGAACGGGGAAAATGAATATATTGGTAGGCTTCCAACAGCTTTAGCATTACCTTTATGAAATGAATTCAAAGTTAATACATTTAAGGCTAGTAGACAGTCTTTGTATACTTTTGACTACCATCCTATGTCACACATAGATGGAAAATTGTAAAGGTGAGTCAGCAGGCATTATTGTGATTCTGACAACTGCAGAAAAATGCTTCTGGAATTGCAGAATTTGTTGCTGTCTATGTTAGTGTAATGTCTGGCTCACAGTTAGCAGCATGCAGACAGTTGAAGACAGGTCAACAGTGCTTCTACAGAAGGAAACAATTCGGTGAGTTCAGCTCTCTTGCTTTCATTGAACAAATGTTAGGCGTATTCATTAAATCATTGCTGTACTGTAGCATCTGTGATATTAGCCTGTATATAACATTTTGTTGTCTGGCAGTATAGGCAACAGGAAGGGCATTGGAAAGGAAAATGAGCACAGCACAAAGCGCACCACTGGAAAAACGAGAGGGAGGAAAGAGATACTATGCAAGTACCAAAGCATACATAAAGCAGCATACATTAGGCCTCATAAGACAAGAGCCTTTGAGATCCTGAATGTATCAAATGACAACATTCATTTTGCGCTATGTATACGACAACAAGAAAGTCAGCAACTTGGTGTGCTGACATTGCAGTAAAACATCATTTTAATTAGCTCACACAGAGGACACAGTGAGGAAAAAGTGACATTTCATTGAGGAATATACTATTAAATACAACCCTCCTTGACCTGCCATTTATCAGAGTGAAGAAGAAGAAGAAAATCACATGACTCGACATGTCTTTCTTACTGTCCTTTGAACTCTAAAATGCAAAGTTCATTTGCAGAAACCTGGGACTCACCTAATATTTTGACATAGATGCTGGTTTCTTCCATTTCTTTTCTGCTTGGCATCCCTCTGCAATGGCTGTTCAGCATATGCCCCTCCTTGCCTCACAGACACACCCTCTCACACACTCCTCAAAATAGAAGATGCAAATGATTTCTTCAGTTACTAGTTGAAGCACTGGAATAATTTCACGATTTACACTCCACAATCTGAAACAGCTTGGCTGAAACCTTCTCCCTCAGGTGCTGCTTCAGCGTGACTCATCCAGAATCAACTGAAATTGGCTGTGGTCCCCAGGACTTCAAGGGGGCATAGTGGGCCCTTTAGACCTGCCAAAGACATCTGCCCTTGATTTAGATGCCGGGGGGTAGCGGGGACTTGATAGCCTCCATTAATTGCCACATCCAACAATGTATTATTGAGAAAAGTCTATTTTTTAAAAAAAATCCTATGGTGAACTAGGATATTTCAAATAGAGATATTGAGAACTGCTTCTCACTGGTCTTGAGTGCAGCCTTTATAATTTGCTTTTCTGTGTAACAGTTGGACTTCAGTGAAGCACAGGAGCTTAAGGAAAAAAAAGTCTCTCATCTCAAACAAAAACTGTAATTATCACAGGGGAACAAATTATACAGAAAACCCTGCTGGAAAGAGGTTTCTACTTATTTAGAGTGCACTGATATTAATAATGTAGTACACATGAACAAGACTATACTTTTGTAGATTTTTTTTTAACATCAGACTCATAGGAAGCCTATGTAGAATTACATTGTGGCTGAGAATTTCCCAGGGATATTTTTTATTTTCCAAAAACCCGTTCCAGACAACACTTAAAATATCCTAATCATTGACCAGACTATTAAAATTGGAATGTCTCCTAGATTTGTAACACACAAAAAGAAGGCAATTTCTTACACAGGGATACATTTTCTCTGGGTTGTCCTATTTATTTTCATTTGCTATTTGTGATTCTCACAAGCTTTGCCTTTTCATGCATTTCATGTATTCTCAAGGGATAGGAAGGAAGGGAGGGAGGGAGGGAGGCTTTAATACTAGTGTACATCATCCAGATGAATCCCTAGGAAGTGCTGGCTTTACCATGAGGTGGAATGAGGTAGTCACTTTGGGCAGCAGATAATAGTACATGTGGGTGAGAGTGGCAGAGGACACAGTGCGGTGTATTTCACATGTCCTCCCTTACACCTCTTAACTTCAGGTGAGATGGAGGATACTGCCAGTATGGCCAGCTTCACGTCTTGTGCTGGGGGGGAGGGGGCGGAATACCATATGTACCTCAGTCAGCAAAATATATTTGGTCTGCTCTGCTTCCACATTCCTGGAAGTCCCCATTTTCAACACTGATAGTGATAGTGGTGGTAGTATAGATTATTTTCTCTGACCCCATTCCCTCCTTCCCTCCATTGCTCTGTAAGCTTCTGCTTCTGGTCCCTCTTTCATTTTCAGATAGTAGAATAGGAAGGGAAGGAACAAGGGCAGGAAAAAAGGAAGGGAGGGTCTGCTGCTGCTACTACTGTCAAGTAATTTTTTCAGGAAGGAAAGGAGGCCTCAGTCATGGTGGGTATGATGGTGGTTTACCTTCCAATACAAAGTTATAGGGCTAGGCCTGGAAGCCTTTAGGATAAGGAAATTCAAATGGGGAGAATTTGTGTTTTGAACGCCCTCCATTCAAACGTCTCCATCATGGGATTGACCAACATGTCAAGAAGCACATGCATTCAGTAAAGTTGGTAGATAGATCCCTTGATGAACAGTCATTGCTGTCCAAGGTCTCCAAAAATACTTAGCATGCAGGGTTGTCTAAGCATAACACAAATGTTGAGGGGAAGTTCCTGTACCCTAAATTTTACTGAACTGCTTCTTCCTCAAAAGAAAAGGGACTTGCATTCATGTCCAGTCTTTCTGCTAAAAGCAATCAAACAGAAATCCCAATGCAGAGCAGCGGCTGTTTCCCTTGGCGTCACTCTCCAGCCTGAACTCATGAGAGCAATATTCGTGCTATTTTCTTTCTCAAGGACTCATCCCTATAGCATTATTGACACTTTCCAATCAATACGTTTAAGAGGTTTTTTTTCCCTCCCTCTTCTTCTCCAGATCAAATGCAGGAGTGATTTGTATGTTTACCTTGATAATATACACTTGTCTCTTTAAGGTGACAGCAGATGGTCCAATAAGAAGTGGCAGGACTAAGTGCAGAAAATACGGCAGCCCATCTCAAGCTCCCTTAACCGTAAAATCTATGAATTTATGCTCAACTGAGCGATAAGAAATACTCATGAAATGGTCCAAGGGTGAATCAGGGTGGCTGGGGATTTACCTTGTTCCTCATCACAGTAAGTGCAAAGTGCACAAATGACAAACCTTTTGTACATTGTCTAACAGCAAGGAAAATATTTATCAATTAACAATTTCAGACTAGTTTTTCTGCCAGTCTCGACTTTTCACTTGCACTTGTAAAATTTCTCTCTTGCTGCTGTCTGCTACCATCGTCATTTTTGTCCTTTAAAAAGCTTCTTCACTTTTTCTTTTACTTTCCTTCTCTAAACATATCTCTGATTTTAGCAACCTGAAACTTCCATTGCCCTGTAAAAATGAGTGCACATTTTGAGGAAGGCATGGGGATTTTATAGATATAAAATTTTTCACTGCTTATTTATTTTGCGTCCTGTTGACACCTTCATTAGAAGTCTCCTGTCTTGCTCATCTTACGGGCATTACTTACATAGTTTATTTTGAATGCCCTACTATTACTGTTATTGCCATCACTGTGACCACACTACATCATCTTCATTTCATTTCTATCCTGCTTTTCTCCTAGAAGAGGGACCCATGTCTTGTTGTTAGTGTCATAATCATCACCTCAAGCAATGGTTCCCATACTTGGGTACTCAACTGTTCTTTGACTACAACTTCCAGAAATCCTGGCCAAAACAGCTTGTGGTGAAGACTTCTGGGACTTTTAATCCAAGAACATCTGGGGACCCATGGTTGGGAACTGCTAACCAAAAGCACAGAGAAGTTATTGTTTTGGACTACAGCTCCCTAAATTCCCCAGCCACATGGCAACTGGCAATGGAAGATTTCTGGAAGCATCATTCAAAAAGTAACTTTTCCAACATCTGAATCATAACCAACAACAATGTTGCTGGTAGAGAAACTGAGAAAGTACATGTAGTTTAATTAAAATTGCCTAGGAAGTTAATGATGTCCTTGAAATCCAGTTCAGAAATACTGCTACTCCATCTGTCCTTTTCCCCTCCCCTTGCCGAGGACAAGAGACAGTGCCACTTCTTACATGCAAGGACTGCACACTATGGGGGAAAGAACTCGTCCATTTTTATACAATTTTGCAGCATAACATTACTTAATTATAAATCAAATGTGCCAGTGTTTACACAGCAAGAAAGGCATGGTGAGCCACAGAGATATAGCACAGGCCATCTTCCACTAAATAATGTTAATTGGACAAGCACTGTGATTCTGTACAACTGTAATTCCAGTGAAATTAAACTTCTTCATGATACACTATTTCAATAAGCTACTGCACATGTTAAATATGAGTTGCTACCTCTCTTAAATTAACCAGCTCAACCTTGCAAGAAAGTTTCACAGTTTTCTCATTTCCCAACTTTGCAAGTGTACGTAGGGTCAGTTCCCATGATCAGCTGGGGTGGTATGTATCAAGCGATAATGTTATCAGCGATAAGCTTGTTGCCATTGATGGATGCTGTATTCCCATGATAAGACAGTACTATTGGTGGGAGTTGGCTTGTGATAGACATTTGACACAGATAAGCCACTGCAGATGAGCTACAGTTATCATGGGGGCAACCATAGTTGTATGAAGCTACCGTCAGAAGGTGCTGGCTGCCAAATGTGTCTAGTTTAGAGTTATGCTTCCTATTTTTCAACTCTGTTGCTAACACTGAACTACAAGGGAATGGAGGTACTGGAGAAATGTGCAAAAGTCTTCAGAGGTTCAGTTCTACCAACTATACATTAGCTTTTACTGGATGAGCTGGGAATACATCTCGGAAGAAGTATTTTAATCTGTAGTTCTTTGGATTTGAAAAGAAGGCAGGGCAAAAAATATATATATTTCTTCATAGGGTAGCATGTTTACAAAAACATAGTTCCAGGCTTGGTCCATTTCTCAAACTTCACAATCATAAAACCCTGTGTGAGGTTGTGTAGGTGCGTATGTGCACAGTTCTTAGTGATCCTGTTAAGTTCTTTGAAACAGAAGTAGGTGGCTTGCAACCTGAAAAATTAATGGGATAGATGCCACCTCAAGAGACAGATTGCTCTCCACTCCATTTGTGTCCATGAGGATCAGGTCTATGTTCCTCCATGTAATGACAACTGTTCAGCTCTGCATATCTAGCTTGATCTGTATGTGAAGTAGGTAGTATTTCTGAGCAGGCTATGCTGGAGAACCTGGATTTCTTCTCCTGTCCAGCAAATGAAGCTTTCCCCCTACTGTTGATTTTGTGAATTGTATAAGTATTTCCCATGGCTCCCTGCTGGTGATCTTTTTTATGTCATTATTGCTGGGACCTATAAGATAGAATAGCATTCTGAAATGGTGCCCCCTAGATGGGTTTTTGGAAATTTTACATCTCTAGAGAGAACTTAAGTACATTAAGCCCCAGAAGTCTTTCATTAAGGTCTTCATGTTATATAATTTGAATACCATGTCATAGACATATTATTTATCATTGTAAAAGAACATATTCCACACTCCATTTTTTTTTCAAATTTTCCAGAAAAAAACAAAAAAATGGCTTTGTGAGGGGGGAGGGGAAACGGGAAAGAATCCTGTTTCTTTCTCAGTTTTTCCATTTTGTTTCTAGGCCTTCCCATCTCTAGAAACAGGCCTATTGTATGGTAATCACCCTCATACCAAACTATGTCAATGTTGTTTTGCACTTCAATAATTTCAATTGCTGAATTTAAGGTATTATCTTTAAATCAAGGGAGGGCGATATGAGTCACATATGGCCCCAAAAGCCTGTTTCGCAGCCCCCAAACCCCTCAGTGCCATCTGTGCACCATTAGGCAAAAAAAAAGACTCCAATACTTTTTAACCTTAAAAGAGTTTTTTTTGTGCAACAGGAGATGTCCAGGAGTCACTTATTCCCCCCCCCCCGAAGGAGCAATGGACACCCTCCTACTCTCCCAAACTCCAAACGCCTCTCCAGATCAAAACTGGTAATAGATGTCTGGTGACTTCCAGATCTCCCTTTCCCCTTCTGGGCCTGGTGTAGACCTCTGAGGGTGCTGGCAGTGAAACTTGCCCCTCAGGCCTGCCCAAGTGGGACCACCCCCACTATAGCCTGAAATATTGTGAGAAGGACCATAAACATATATTGCTTCACAAACTTCAAAACATGGTAAAACAAAATACCATAAATAAAATAAAATAAATAATGGCTGCTTCCATTTTATTTTATTTTATTTTATTTGGAAGCAAAGTAATTTTCTCAAATGTCCCAATGACTTTACAGTAAGTACATTCAAATCACCAGAGTTGTGGTGATCTTCTATCCTTGTAGATAACAGAGGCAGCTTCATGATTAATTGCATCTTGATTCCATTCAACA
Organism: Intellagama lesueurii; assembly: GCA_037013535.1. Lineage (NCBI taxonomy): Eukaryota > Metazoa > Chordata > Lepidosauria > Squamata > Agamidae > Intellagama > Intellagama lesueurii. Next base: position 96,754,943 of record JBAJHW010000003.1, on the reverse strand, counting down.
GACGGCAGTGTCTGCTAGAATAGTTAATGGCTGCTGCCTGGTTTATTGCAATGCTGTTTTTTCAAACCTGATTAGCAACTGAATAACTGAAAACTGATTGATGGATCTACAGCCTCTTTACAGGGCCATTAAAAGTATTCCAAAATGGAGTGTACATATTTTTACTCTTTTTTTCCCTCCCAAGCTGATGTATTGGAAAGTGAGGCAAATAATTTAAGTTTAAAACTGAAGCATAAGCTAAATTAGAATTGTAATAAAGCTTCATCAGGGATTTTATTCTATTCCACTCCTTTTCACAATGTAAATTATTATTTTTTTAACTGTGATCATGAGAATATTAATGGTAGGGAGGAGAATGTTACAGCACAATTCTGTGCATGCTTACTCAGGAGTAGGTAAATCCCTCTGTACGCAGTGGCTCCCAGGTAGGTGTCCATGGGATTGCAGCTACACAGAACAAAAATAAGACATCTTTCATTTGTAGTATGATCAGCCACCCCATTCCTTAGCAGCATCAAGAATGACTGGCATGACTTATCAACGCCTTGTCCTGTGGTTGAACACCAGAGCGCATTATTTCCGGTCCCCAATGTCATGCTGCCACCTAGAACTGTAACTCAACATGAGATAAAATTGTATCTTTTGTCATGTAACTGTAACTCTTTAGTTACTTTTATAGTAATGGGAGGAAAGGGAACTACTACATGGTGGAAGTGCTGGCTCACAAGGTGTGCTGCAGTTCTGCCTAATACGTTCTTGAGGGTGCTAAGCAGACGGAAGGAGAGGCTGTTTTGCTTCACAGGCCAGTAGCTTTAAGCCTTCCGATGGTTTTGTTGAGGTAATTTTTTTAGCTACTTTTGAGAAACAGTAAAGAGTCACTTTAAAAATAATTGTAATTAAGTATCCTGCGCTTGGAGTTATACCTGATTACCTTTCTAAAATAACTTCCCAAGTTCTTCTGAACTCTCAAGAGGAACATGAAGCAATGGCCTTTAATGGAGCTTCAGTGGAAAACTCTTTTGCCTGTCTTGGCTTAGGATGTCATGGGGCCCTGTTGTTGGAACAGGTTGTTGTCCTGACACAGTGGGCCAGACTGCGGAGGCTTCTCAAGCCATTGCAAGGTAAGCTGCCTCATCTCCGACTGCAAGACTGAGGCAGCCATTTTCTTTTTGCCCCTTTATGATTTGTGCAAACTGCACAAAACCTCTCTAGTGAAGCCAAGCACCATACAGGAAGTGCAAAAAGGACAACCTGCCTGCACAGAAAGAAGCAAAAAAGCCATAGATTCATTGAGCTTATTCTCTTTCCTACTAACCGTTAGATTTAAATCCTAACATTCAGCTCTGTTTATTGGCTGATTTTCTCATGACGACAATATGCGTCCTTGATTATGTTTCTAAATAAGAAATGATATACCCACTAGTTTGGACCTAACACTTAATCATATCAATTGTAAGGTAAGGTAAAGGTTCCCCTTGACATTTAGTCCAGTCGTGTCCGACTCTAGGACGCGGTGCTCATCCCCGTTTCCAAGCCATAGAGCCAGCGTTTTGTCCGAAGACAGTTTCCGTGGTCACGTGGCCAGCGCGACTAGACACGGAACACCGTTACCCTCCCACCGAGGTGGTACCTATTTATCTACTTGCATTTGCATGCTTTCGAACTGCTAGGTTGGCAGGAGCTGGGACAAGCGATGGGAGCTCACTCCGTCGCGTGGATTCGATCTTACAACTGCTGGTCTTCTGACCCTGCAGCAGAGGCTTCTGCGGTTTAACCCACAGCGCCACCACGTCCCTTATATAAATTGTAGACCCCCTGAAATGAATTGAATTTAAATTAGCATGGTTAACTTAACTTGATTCAGTAAGTTTACTCAAAGTCTAGATCCAGCCCATCTTAAGCAAGGAAAAAAGGCAGCATGCATAGGAAAACTGGGAGGGGGGAGAGAATTGCCAAATATCATACAAAAAAAGAGAGAGAGATTAAATTTATGTCTCACAAACCAGAAAATATCACAGTCAGCAGATCTTTTGTTTAGCGAATAAATTGTTAAGCAAAACAACAATTTGTGCAATTAGTATGCAGCTAAGTCACTGGGTTGTTTTTGTTTATATATGGTTTATGTGTTTACAGATATATAGATAGACATATATTAAATCTGAATTAAACTTGGGCATGTGTGGTTAAATACCTAAAATATGTACGTGATTGCCTACCTTATTAGTATGCATTTACCACTACTGAACACTTAAGCTAAGTAATTAAATATGTAAATGGACATTTGAAAACATGAATGGAAATTTGTAGACAAAATTATAATACCTGTTCTATTTATGCATTGACAGTAATTGTGCACTCACATTAGGTCTCTGAATTAATACATTTGCTATTTCAAATGCTGACTTTCCATCAGGCTGGCCTTCACCCCACAGACTGTGAAGGTCAGTCATTATAAATAGTCCTTTGGAGCAGCATTTCACACACTTGGCAGTGTGTGAATTTTTTTTTGGCTAAAAACATCAAGCTACACAGTGGACGAAGTTCAGGGACCTACAGAGCAGAATTAGTATCAAGTCTCCCCACAGTACACCACCCTTATTGTTTGTTCTCCTCAACTAGCACTTACTGTCTCAATAACTCATTCAGAGACACTGGCAAGAGAAAGAATTAAAAATCCCCTTTACTCTCAGTTCTGAATAGATCAAAACAAACAGCATGTTGTAGAAAAATAATGACTGATTACATGGACAGAGTCTACTGTCTAACTAACTTCATGAATGACTCACTACAGGCGTACCTCAGTTTACGAAATTAATGCGTCCTCCGGGATGTTACGTAATGCGGAAATTTTGTAAACCAAAATGCGGATTGCGCTAGGAACGGGGGCGGCGCTAGAAACCTCCAGGCACAATGTGTCCTGGGGAAACCTTTTCGTACAGCGGGGGGGGGGGGGGAGAGGAAAAAAACGTAAACAGGAGCATTATTTTCTATGGATTTCGGTTTGTAAACCGAAAATTACGTAAACCGAGGCTTTCGTAAACCGAGGTACCGCTGTACATGGCATACATACTGACTAACAGAGCACTGAATACATACTGTCTGAAAAAGTGCAGGAAAAGACTCTTAGGTAGAGAGGTGTGGCTCTCTTCCAGCTGTGAGGCAGAGAGAGAACAATTGGTTTCTGCTGGATTGACTGATATTTACTCCAACCCATAAAGGTCCCTCCCAGCCAAAACTTCTTAAAGGCAGCAGACAAAGGTTGCAGTAATCCCAACAGTTACTGCTTCTCCTAGCTTTTTAACAAGACATTGAAACATTGCACTGGACTCTGTGAGGTACAGAAAGCTATAATTAATACTGCGATATAGAAGCTGAGGAAATGGAGGGTGCTTTTGCATATTACAGTAGGCACAGAGGTAGGATGCGTGAGTGAACTCTTGTAGCAAAACCAGCAAAGAATCTTGGGTGGCTTAAAGACTAACATTTTATTTACCATGAGCAAAGGTACCAGCTTTGCCCAGGTTAGAGACCCATTAGTCCCATCCCCTACCCCATCCCAGTGTTCTATTTCTCTTCTCCAACTCTGAAGGTGCTTTTAATACTGGATGTCTTTTCTCTCCCTTCACCCCAGTAGTTACATATCCCAGTATGCACCCTATGTTAAAAAAAATTGTGAGTCCTACTGTCAGCAAGTACCTCTCTCTTCTCTCCCACCACAAAGTCTTTTGCACTGAATCCTTCCCCACTCCTGCATGCTACTCAGCTCATACCTGCTTATCAGAAGAGTCTCCAGATGCCTAAAAATAGGTGCTATCAAAAATGAACTATTGGTGAGCCCAACTGAGGAACCAGTTTTGAGACACAACCAGTCCAGATATTTTAAGTTAGGAATTCTGTACTACCTGTATAAACTTTTGTGTTTCTAGCTGTTAATGTTCCAGAAATTTTGCATGGAAAATTTACCAATGGGTCTGTAGGGAAGCTGATTTTGAGTTGTTCATATGGGGAAAAAAGCAGCATCCATTCAAAATCCTGTCTTTCTAGCTTTCTAAGCTGCTTTTTGTTGTTGTTTAGTCGTTTAGTCGTGTCCGACTCTTTGTGACCCCATGGACCAGAGCATGCCAGGCCCTCCTGTCTTCCACTGCCTCCTGGAGTTGGGTCAGATTCATGTTGGTAGCTTCGGTGACACTGTCCAACCATCTCATCCTCTGTCGTCCCCTTCTCCTCTTATTTGAGATGTAAGCAATCCAGCTCCTTAAGTCAAGAAATCACTAGTTATCTGCACTAAACTCTGTATCTCTGGCTCCTATACTTTTAGAGATCTTTCAAAACACACACACACATGCATGTGCATGCAACAGAGAGAGAGAGAGAGAGAGAGATTTGAGGACAATGGTTTCAAGTTATTACCTAGTTATTTAAGTCAGGAAATCAATAATACCTGTGCAAAATCGTGCATTTTAACTATGCTGAACTGTATTTCAGAGATATACTGCGACACACAAATAAATCAAACAGAGCTTTGGGGAAACTGGTTTCAAAACATAATTATCTGCCCAGGTGTCTATGTGGGGACTTGGTAGTATCCATGCCAAATTCCATGTTTCTAGCTCTTACCATTTTAGAGATCTTTTGGGACAAATACAACCAACCCACAAAAGTTGCTCTGGGGCAATTCATTTCAAACTGTGTATGTTGGTGTATCCATGAAAAACGTTGTGTTTCTGGTTCTTACCATTTTGGAGATAGTTTAGGATGAACAAATGAGCACTCTCTCTCTCCAGGAAATATTTATAAAATAAGCTTTTGCCAACTGCAGGCCTTCAGAATGCTTATGCAATCTTGTTTTGCACTTCCTCTCTAATGTTTTGAAAACAAGCCAAGTTTTGAAAGTACACTTTCCAGGCAATGTCATTGAAATTGGAATATCCTTCCCTTCTTGCACCTGCTGCAACCCTTTCTAGCACAAAATAGAAAAATAAGAAAACCATAAATCAAAAACTGCCCCTCTGTTCCAGTGGGGCTTCCAGCCCTATGGAACATGGCTTTAGGCAGCGCAGGAGGAAGTGAGGAAGTAAGGGTGGCTGATTGTGGGAGAAGTAATTGGATCCAGCAGAAGGACACCACTGGATTCTGGCTTACATAAATCGATTCCTGGGAAGATTAAATGGCAGAATGCATGTACAACAACATGCATTTGCTGTTGATACATTTAAATAGCTAATAGGTTCCTCTATAATCAATGCTAAAAAGCACTGATTGGAAGCAAACAAGATGCCTGTTTTCCAGTTTATTTTGAGAAAACCCTGCAGTGGAAATGGGTATTGTACCACTGGACATGATGTGCGAGTGTTTTGCTATTCAGACAAAGGTACAGTCTGTACATGAGCTCTGAAAGTAATGTATAAGTCAGTCAGTTTTCAAATGTCCTGTTTCTGCACTTGCTATGAAGTGCAATAAGGCTTTCACTCACCTCCTTCCACTTACCCACTGTTGTCTTTCCTAATTCTGCCATGTCTTTACCCAGTGACCAAAGTCACATGTAAAAGTAGGTAAAGCTGTGTCTTTTCAAGGCAGACAAGAGTTATTTTGGAATTGGATGATAATGAATGCACCCAAGGAGCAAACTGTTTATTAAAGAGACAAGAGATGGTAAAGCAGAAAGCTTATGCAAGGAAACAAGGAAGTAGAGAGAAACCTCCTGCCCCTTCTGCTTGCCGGAAGCTCTGAAAGGATGATGTTGGGCAGCCCCTGGAAATATCATTTGCACAGCGCCATCCAGAATCTGGTCTATGCTGAGACTCAGCAATGGGCAAATTCTAGGCACATGCTCAATAAGCACATTTCTGTCATCCTGTTTCTTAGATGTTTATATTTCACTGACAGGCAAAATGACTGGGGGAAAAAACAGGCATCAAAAGATTGCAGAGTTGGACGTCAAAGCATAACACCTACTAAGTTTGTCCAACCTGGGTATGACTTATCTCTTTTCAAACTTCTTACCCTAGAACACCTGGAGTAAACAACTTGGTACCCCCTCAAGTATCTCTGATAATTCAACTGGATAAGATTGGTTTTCTGCCAGTTTCCAGCATCTGAAATCTTCTTCTTTAGTAACTTCTTATGCCTTGTCAGGGTCCAGGAATAGCCTAAGCATTTTACAGCATCTTAAGCAATGGACACAGAGAGGAATAATGCTGCATGCCATACTAAACCTACTCACCATTCTTTCCGATGAACACTACAGGTTGGGGTACTTGAATTCCTTCTTCCTGTTTTGCCCAGAATAGGGATGTGAAGGCAGTGACATTCTTATCCAATCTTTGTTCTGACAATTGAGAATTTTTCCCCACTTGGTCCATCCCTAGTCCAACTTGAAATAAATAGCCAGGTGGGTTTAGGCATATGGCCTGCTATTGCTCCTTCTAAGTAATTACTTGTTTCATACCTAGATTGCAGCTCTCAGACCTGTTTCCTCCTTCAGTATGGAAACCAATCTTCCTTCTCCCTTTTTGAGAGAAGGATGGACAAATGTAGGGGTCTTTTCCCCATGATAGCTACCGATCCAATGCATGGAAGCGAGTTGTCATTCTGGAACTACATCTAGGTCCTTTTTGTTTTGTCCTGTCCTGTCCAGAATGGATTACCTAAAATGAGAGATGTAACTTTTTTTTTCTTTTTAGCTTACTGTGAACATCCAGAAAAATTACTCTTACTCGCAGAAGGGCATAGCAGAAGTCTACTGAACTCTGCCAGTACAAATGCCAATAATGTTAACCCCTGTCTGATGCTAGATGCAATGCTATTTCAACCTGATCCCCACCCTCCGGATGAACAGAAAGCATTCCACAGCTATGGTGCAAGCCTGGCTTTCTAGGTGATACCTCAATCTCCTTAGAGGAAGGGGCAAAGACCAGAGCACAAATCACAGTTCTTTTTACTTGAAAGATGCAGAGCTTTATTCGCCCTGCTCCCCAAAGCTTGACCTTGAAATAAAATAGGTATTTTAAGCTGAATACATTGAGATGACTTCCCGAGCGATGCCCCCCTTTCCAGTGTTGTATGTTTTCTCTCGTTACCCACAACATAGTGATTAGTAATGGTAGAAGCAGACATTCAAAAAAGCATGTGGATTATTTTAAATTATTATATGCCTTCCTACTTACAATGTAAGTAATTAAATTAGTACAGCTGTGTACAAAGCTAGTCATAAATCTGCATTAGGTTGCTGGATCTCTCTTAGTGGATATCCTTGGCGTGAGGCTCAGATTAATATTTATGGCTCCACATGAATATCTTGTACTTGGCTTTATAAACGTAGCTTGGAGGACACCAACAACCGTGCTCCAATTTGTAATGCCTTCAAAAAGTGCATGTTGATCCAAGTCCAAAATTGTTTTCAAATATATATATATATATATTTGGAGACAGAGGGAGGGAGGGAATTACATATATATATATAATTCCCTCCCTCCCTCTGTCTCCCCAACACTGTTGTGAGAGAAGGAAAATTACAAGGGATTCTTTTAAAAGAAATTATAGCCTCCACTTCCAGATGAAATGCTTTTAGATAGGGATGTAAAAGATGAATATATGTATGTGCATTTTCCCTGCACTGCAAAGGAGCTCTTCATACTTTTATCTTGTACATGAGAAAAGAGTTTGTCCTTGCTAAATTGAGTTGTTGTGCCTGGTATTATCCAGGATGCAAACAAACACAGATGATCAAATGTATGTAACAACCCCAAAACTATTATACCATCGTTCCAGTTTAATTTTTACTTCTACAAAAATGTAGGTTATAAAAAGATGACTTGGGGGCATCTTCTCAGTGGTTTACTCTCTCTCTCTCTCTCTGATGTGAAGAGACTATTTTAAATGCTCGCCTTTCTTCCATCACTTCCATTTTAATGAGAGAGGTTCACCTTTCTGCAATCTAGCCTTCATGCATTCTTTCCTCCACCCCAATTCAAAATGCCCTCAAACAGTTTTCATTCCACTCACTTTTTTTCTTCTTTTGCCATCTTTCCTGTTTAAATATTGGAACCTTAACTTCTGGTATTGTTCTTTTTAACCATGACAAAGCCTCTTTCCCTCCTTTCTCTGGCTCTAGGTTCACCTGCTGTCAGCTTGAGTTATTCCACTGCCACCGTACTACCCTAAATGCACTGATTTCATCTGACTCTGGAAGCTAACAGGGTTGAGCCTGGTAAGTCTTTGGGTGGGAGACCACCAGGAAATACCATGGGAGCTCTAGGTAGGACGAGGGAATAATTCTGATGTCAACCCTGAGGAACAGCTGCTGCCAGATGAAGCTGCAGTACTGGCCTAGATGGACCAATGGTCTAACTCTGCAAAGTGACTTCCTCTGTTCCTGAGATGTGCCTGTTTTTTTATCTATGACATAACTGAGAGTAAAGATAGAGACATATATTTTTCAAGCTGTGGGGATTATTTGAAAAGGGCCTCTTACTATGTTCATTCCAGAGGTAATTTTTTTCTCTAAGAGGCGAGCTGTAGGTGGACAGGGGATGGAAGAGTTTGCAACGGAAGCTGCCTGGGTGATGGTGGGGGGTTGACCTTGATTTCTGATGCCTAGGTAGGCCAGACACACACATACTCACACATCTACCTCAGTTTTGCATGCTTTCTTCAATATATCCTCCAACACCACTTCTTACAAACAGAAACACTAAATGAACAAACAATTGCATAAATATGTGTTGTTAAAGGAACACAGAAGAGGATAAACATACATACATCATTCTGTTTTAGACTTAGACATATATGTAGACAATTAGCTTCTGTGGCAGACTCCTAAAATAGCAGTAGTTTATGGACTGGGGGGGGGGCTTGCCACAAAATCTTTTGAGAGGAGAACCCCTTCTCCACACACGATCTGCCTATGCATTAACAAGGCAGTTTTGTTCAGGCAGTTTACAGGCATCAATAACAGTAGGAAGGAACATAGCAATGATATAAACAGGGATGCCAAGAATTAAATTTCTTATTCTCATCCATTTTTGCTTCCATCCAAGATTAAGACAAAGAGCTCTTTTTCCTCTCAGAATTTATCTGTAATTTGCCCAAAATATCTCTAGTCTCCTTCTCTTTCATTAGCAAAGAACACTGACACAGCAAACACAGAGGACTAGTTGATTTTTTAAAAAAAGAAAGAGGTTGTGATCTCTCCCTGTCTCTACAGGATAGCTGGATCCTCCCTCCTCCTTATTTGAACTCAGGTAGATGATGAGTTTCTTAAATCAACAACATTTGTTAACTTGGAGGGTAACGTGTCAACAACAACTTGCAGCAGTTCATAATCAACCTTACTGCCCTTGAGACTGATAATCTTCCCTTCCTTAACAGTCTATTCTTTGTCTTCTGTTCCATGCCCTTTTCTCCACTCTGGTCTTCCCAAACTGGCTGAGAGGGTAGAAGCCATCCAGCCTGACATGAGATTTGGCAGCAGGTGTGTACGATAGATCCATCTCCCAGACCAGACTGTTGCACTTTCTTCCATCCCCTCCTGTCCCCCTTGGAAGGAGGAGGCGAGATACCCTTCTCTTGAGTCTACATAGAAGGGAAGTCTTCTTCAGTAGTTCAATCCAGTGCCCTCTGGCATCACACTCTCTGCTCCCTTCCCCCCCCCCCATAAGAGGATTTGGGGAGGCGTATGACTTCACTGTCTTTCCACTTCATCCCTAAGGATCTGGAACAGTACCAACTCTCCAGTCCACAGATCCACCATGGTTACCCACTCCCATCCCTGTGGTAAACTGGGTTCCTTTATCTTTTCAACTTCACCTGGGCAGGATTTTGTAACAATACCCCACAGTATCCTGCCAGACTTCTCCTTTTTCTGCCTTTCCCTTCCCCTTTTCTTTCTTTTTCCTCCTCTGGACTGTTGTTCTCTTCCTGGGCTTTCTGCCATTCCCGGACTTTCTGGCCTCACCAGGGAGCCATCCTCCTCCAGGGCTCCCCTCATGTGTATGGGGCAACTAGAGGCTTGTATTCCCATTGTTCCTTGGGGGAAAGGGGGATGGCACACTCACAGGGGCATTAGCTTCCCTGTTTCCCTCCTTACAAGGACTTTCTTTGAACAAAGCAGTAATCATTCTTATTTTTGGTCAATTTGTGCTATTTGTGAAGTTCATGAATTGCCCATTTCTGTACCAAAAACAGGCAGTTTTACACAGAATATGCATTTGTACAAATTATTCGTATTATTAATTATACTAATACCTTAATTTTCATTAAAAACGAGTGCTCAAGGTGGCTTACAATGATGAAGAGCTCCAGACAGTTCCTCACCATTTTCAGTGGTGAGGAGAAGCATGTTGCTGGTTCTCATCCTTGCCTGTCTGAAGACTGACATCCTTCAATATAAGGTAACAACAGGTAAAGTAGCAAGAAATCTAAATGTAAATGGAAGAACATGGTGTAAGGACAACCTTGACATAGGTAAACATGTTTGCCATTCAGTTTGCAAAGCTGGGGTCACTTTCTGGAAAGGTCCTGACCATGAGTTTTCTTTTTATATCAAGTCTATCACTGCCCTTGGTTGCCACAAAATTAAAATTGGAACTAGGCCTGCCCACATTATTAATAAGTTTACTAATATATGTAGTCACAGGAGGAAACCATGGTTGATCTTGATATGTGGACCCATTTATCTCTTCATTATTATTTTTTTACATTTTAAAATCACCCAATAACTGCACCTGTTTGAACGATATACAAATATATATTGAAATAATAAAATATGTGGAAAAAAATAAAATGATGAGATAAAGCTGCAAGAAGACAAAACCAAAATAAAACAAAGCACACAGATCTACAAGAGAGATGGGCAACTTCCAGAGATTTGAGGACTACACTCATTGGAGGACCACATTCCCCATGCTCTCCTATCCCACAGATATTTTTCATTATATAAGACTTCTTAAATCTGAAAAAGCTCCCTCACGAACTTCTACTATCCAAGCATTTTTTGCCTTCTGCCCTCCCTAGAGAACACAAGGGGACTTTCCAAGCCACTTAAAAAAGAAATAACAAAAAATAAATATGTGGCATGGGGGGGGGGGTGTTTCCTAGCTCACATTTAAAAGCACTAAAACATTTTTTTCTAACATGCCTGAGAAAATAAAAAGTTTGTATCTAATGCTGGGAAAAGACCAGAATGTGGAGATCCTCTCCAAAATATTCTGTTGCATTGGTAAAAGGCAAGAGAGTCCCCTGTTGAAAATACAGGAGCTGACTGGATTGGCAGATGACTTCTCTACTTATAATGAGATTTGAAGGCAGCAAGGTAGGCTGCTAGAAGAGAGTGCAAGCAACCTATGGGACTTGAACAGTTCTGTCATCTAACTGCCACACAGTGCACCCACCACCTCACTCTGCCTAAGGGTAGGGCTGGCCATAACAAAGAAGTTTCTAGGTAAGTCTCTACTGAGTGTGTTCCACAGTCAGATGCTGCTCCTGAAAACAAAACTTTGGGCAAAAGCCTTCTGAAGTGAGATAGAAAATCAGGTGATATAGACTTACCAATTAACCTTGCCTCCTTTGTGCTGGGCAAACCCAGGGTCTAAATAAACATGGCACCTTCTAGAAAAGGAAATAAATGTGATTTAAATTGAAAGAAATATACATAAAAGTTAGCCAGAACTGATTTACATTGGAATGCATGGATGCTGATAGAGATTGCCCACCCAGTCCCGGAATAAAGACGCGAGACAGTGATATGGATTAAATACGGGCCACACTTTATTAAATCAAATCCAATTGTACATTGCTGACATCATCAAATGAGGGGCCTGAGGTAGTGCGGAAACAGGTAAAGGCAGGGTATCCAAAATACCCCTAGATCAGTCAATGGGCGAGTCCCAGGCCCCAGGTTCCAGCGGTCTTGAAGACAGCAGGAACCCGGCCGGCCGCTAATAAACACCCCAGACCTCCAGACATCTTTACTTGATGACTTTTGGTCTGGAAGTGGCCCAGCGCATCTTCCCACCACCGGCCCTGTAATCGCACGATCCGCAGAGCCGGGAGGTCGGATGCGCTGTTGGCTTACCTGAATTACCAATGGGACACACCGAGACAACCTGTTTTTCCGCACTACCCGCCACAGCATAGGGACTAGCCTGACTAAGTCCCATGCCCGCCACAGAGCGCTCCGAGCTCAGAAAGCAGGCCCCCTTTGATGTCTTCAAGAAATATGTCCAAACCTGCATTGGACAGGTGGACACCATCACTACGAAAATATTCAGTATTACACATTTGGATCCTATGGTGACTAATTACCGATTCGAGGCCGCCGCTGCAGACACCTCTACACACTTCCCTGTTGACCTGCCGCCGAGCCCTGTTGACATTGCTAATTCTCCGGGTGCCTCGCCAGGTCAACCGCGGGATGATTGTGGACCACACAATCCGCATTGCAGGATACCTTTCATTCAACCTCTTAATGTCTCTTAGAATGTCAAGTATCACTGCCTTACCAGGTGATCCGGGTAGATCATTACCTCCCAAGTGGATTACCAAAATATCAGGGGGAGTTTGGTCGAAGGCCGTCATCCTGCCAAACTGGATCCATTGCATGCCACGCATGCCTCTCCATGTAATATACGCATGGGCACCAAGCCCCAAATCATTCCCCCACGGGGAAGAAGCATTCCCCCATGGGGAAGAAGCATTCCCCCACAGGAAAGAAGCAGCATAACGCGCCGCCCAATAAACATAACTGTGATCGATGATCATCACGTGCCTTCGACCTTCCAAACTATTGGCACCTGAAACGACATAAACAGCCCCTGCCTACACGTTAGGTAGAGGTCTGATGTACTTGTGATAGCTAGTCGACGACCAACGCCCCAACTGCTTGATTTGGTCTGTATTATAACCCAGGGCTGCTGCCGTCGATGCTGCTCCTATTCTGAAGGAATGTGTGCCAAATTTCATATCCTTCACTCCTATCCTACCCAGTGCCATGTCGGTAAGTTTCCAGAACTAATATTTGGTCAGTGGCGACCCATCAGTATGCTGGAAAAAATACCCTGCGCTCGGACCCCTATTCTCCATAAATTCCTGAACGGCCTTTACAGGGCAAATGCACTTGATGCCGCATTGCCCCAACACTAGTTGTTTGCCTTCACCCATCTGATCCGCTTTGGACCGCCTGATATTAATCTTCACTGCCCTTCCTGGACTACAACATCTCTGTGTTGTAAGGCCCTTCGAGAGGTGTCTGCTCTTCCCATAGCCACTAACTCGCTAATTCGCAGGGCCCCGAAAAAAGCTACCAGGGCAGCCGCTTTAAATAATGTCACCTCATAACGGTCCCTACATAACGTCACCCATTGCTCACATAAGCGTCCAAGGAGAGTTGGAGATATGGGTGTCCTGGCATCAGACACCCTCCCCCTCTCCCTGGACCATCCTTCTAGCATTTTCTTAACTCGAAAGTCACCAGAAAAATCCTTGTATCCATTCGTTTTAGCATAAAAGGCCAGAGCCGACAGTTCACCCTGAATGGTGCCTGTCGCTAATCCTTTCCTATGTAAAAATATTATGAATTGTTGGAAGTGCTCCACAGGAGACCTCTGCTGGAAGAACTTCTGGCAGTTCCCTGGCATCCGGTGCTAGCTCCCTGAAACGCTTGACTGTCGGCGTGAGAGAGCATCAGCTATCCTGTTGTCAATACCCGGGACGTGACGGGCATGCACCATTACATTAAACTGCAATGCCCGCAGGGTAAAAGCCCTAACTAAATCCATAACCCTATCTGAATGCGATGTAAGATTGTTAATGATGTGGACAACCGCTTGGTTGTCACACCAAAAACGGACTACTGTATTAGACCATTCTTCCGCCCCCTAGCCAAAGGGCTCCTACGATCGGGAAAAACTCCAAAAATGTCAAGTCTCTCATGATGCCTTCCTGATGCCACTCTTTGAGCCATGTACCTGCACTCCATCTGCCGCGAAAGTAAATCCCAAAACCCAATGCCCCGGCGGCATCGGAATTCACCTGGGCATCTGCTCTTAGACTGATTTCTGATCTCCAAAAAGAGACCCCATTAAATTGCTCTGGGAATTGCTTCCAAACCATGATGTCCTCGCTCATGCCTTGGTTACTCTAGTCTTGTGCATTGGCCTTTTTAAGCCTGACATCGCACCGCAGAGTCACCTTAAAAAGGTGCGGCCCGGTGTTACTACCCTGCAGACGAAGTTTAAATGTCCTATTACTTCTTGCAACTCCTTAAGAGTCACCTTTTTCCTCCCTAATAAGTCACTAACTCTGGTCCTAATGTTCGTCAATTTACTGAGGCAGCTTTAAAGTCTGCCGCAGAGGGGAAACCCTCAAGTTCGCTATGGGTGGTTATGTGAAAGGTCCTAACACCCTACCTTCTTTGACTTCCTTGTTAATTTTCCCTAGGATAATATCCTCCATACCCTTTACAGATCGAAGGTTTTTGGCTACAAAGGCCTTTCTCGCGCCTAATGCCGGGATTCGAAAGCCATATCTAAAACCATGGCTGAAGTACTCTGCATCTCCTCTCTTTGGATAATTTGACAACCCAGCCGCCAGAATCCCAATTTTAATTGGGGTGGGTCCCCTTTCCAAGGGCACCACTGCCCCCATCAGGCTTTTTACCACTTCTGGCTACTTTGTTTTGGCGCTGCGCTCCCACTTTAAAGCAGGTGGGGTTTGGGTGTTTGCCTCCACAAGTAATACATTCATGCCTATACCTGCATGGGGTCCTCGCGCATAAGCCTTTGGAGTTGTAGTCATAGCAGGGCAGGCGGGGTTGAACCACCTGCCCCACCCCCGGGCGGGTATTAGTATTGCCAATGAATTTCCTATTCAGGTGTCCGCTGTCAAATCTATCTCCTGAGTTAGGCCTAGCCGGAGTCATATGTTGGAGCCAGAGCCCTGGCTGTGGCTCATCTCAACGCAAGTTGGGCTGGATGGCGCTCTTCATTCTAAAGGCTTGATCGTATAGGAGCCAAGCCTGACCCGCAAAATATGAATTTGCCCTACATAGTATATCAAAATATTGTAAGAGTGAGGAGGCCCTCCAGGGTTGAGCTTTAACTAAGACCCCAGCGTATATAGTAAAGCCAGTGATCCAATTAGGCCAAGTTCTATCTGGCTTCTTCCTCCTACGCGTCTCCTTTTCCTTCTCATCGTCTTTATCAATCTCTTTAATATCAATCTCTCGGTTCAGAAGATCAAAAAAGTCTACATACTTTCCCTGCCATATTTTGTCTTTGACGGCCGGGGTCAAATGATCTCCCAGCGGCGTCGAGTAGTCCCCGCAAGGCAATGCCGCCAGCGGGACCGTATTGTACCCGGTGTTGGGCACTGACGGGTGATGCCAGGTTCCTACACCAGTTCCTTCGCTAGATGTCCCGACAGCGGGGGGGAGTCGCATATGGCGTACCCCAGCCACAACAATGTGTATTTACTGGAGGCCAAACCCAATTGGGCCATCTGACGGGTGGCACACCATAGGGTGTAGATGTGGCAGGAGAATGTTGCAAACCACCGGCCCATGGCCAGGTGGCAGAAGGTGACTGGGTGTTGTGCAATGCAGCAAACTCACCAGTTGATGAAGCAGATGTTTCCTGGGCGTCCATAGCCCGATGTGTACTCGTGCAGGGCTCCTCAGAGATGTCATGCACAGCCTGTGAGCCTTCCGCTGCATTGTGCGTCCCGGTCGCCTCCATCCTCCTGCGTTTTCTACCACCTGGCACCCTATCCATATCTGAAGACCCTTCTTCCACCGCTTGGTCCTCGATGTCATGAATCTGCTTGGATTCCAAAGCAACAAATCGTTCCATGAGGTCATGCGCCAAAGCCCTTAGGTTAGCTTTGCGGCGGCCCTTAGTGTCCCTAACAGATCGGCGAGGGGAAGCCTCGCATTGTGGAGGAGCTTGTTTTGATAACCTTTGCGCCTCCAAGGCTGAAATTTTTTCCTGCAGGTCCTTCCAAATTGGCCAAGATTCCTCGTCAGAAGAGGATTGTTGAGGTGAGACCTGTGGCACAGTTCTCTTTTTCGCTGGGGTTTTACCTTTGCTTGCACCGCGTCCCTTCCTGGATGCCATTATAACCCCAATCAACCCCAGGTGTCCTCACCTGATTACCACTGAAATGACTGAAAAATGCCCACTAAAGACCTTTCTCAACCCTGTTAACCTGAATCAACTAGCCAGCAGATGGCACCTTATCCCACTTGCCTCTAACCTTGTGCCCTGAATACAGGACCTGCAATTATGTGTTTAATACTGAAATACTTAAGCTCCATTGTAATTGCTTAAAGATTTATATGAATTATTAATCAATCTATTTAAGATATTCTATCAATTAGCTTACCCTTCCCCCCCTTTTTTAATTTAATTTAATTTAATTTAATTTAATTTATTTTTTATATAGAATTGAACCTATCCCCCCCCCCCCGGTAATTAAATAAGCTGAATAGATGTAAATATAAATCCCCACTTATGCTAATATTAATTCAGAATATTCTAATAGCGGTAATGAACAATGATCTTAATGCTTAAACAACTATGAAATTTCAATAGACTGTGCCACATGTAATCTAAGTAATACCCTCTGAAAGAAATGAAGCCTATGATTAATATGCCTATGAATTTGTACCAATTCAATGAACTGTGGCCAAGGGTAAACCAGATCTTGCCTTCACAGTAAGCTCAAAATGGCGGACGGAGCAGAAAGGGCGGGAAAATAAGGTACACAAAATGGCGTCCTCCCAATTAACCCCCGCAAAATTTGGCCAGTTAAATCCAGGAAAAAACCCCTTAAATGCAACTAAAAAACCGAAGAGCCCTCACTAAATATAATAAACCCCCAAATGCATAATTAAATAAACAAAAGTGCCACTAACTTGCAGTGGCGGGGCGAACCCGCCCTGCCGCTTCCTGCCCTTCTCAGCCCGAAAGCTACCAAACAACTTAAGAGAGGCTCAAAAGCAAATAAAGAAATCAATTTGTTTCCCAATAAATGAATACAAAACACAATGCAACCCGAGGAGGGAGCAAAAAGCTGCCCTCCCTCAAACCAGCAACGGAGCCTCCGCCAAAGACAGCACAGTCGCGCTCAAGACTCTTTCCAGCTCAGCCGATCCCATCAGCGCGATGCCCGAACAAGAAAGAGGGCGCAATGGGGGCGAGCGTTCCTTTAAATAGCTGCTCGCCCTCCCTCCTCACACCACGTGACCCGGAGGGATCTCGCATCCTCCGGGACGGGCAGGCAAATGCCAGCCACGCAGTTCCAGGACGTTAAAACGTCCGTCCTGTGGCTGGGACCTATTGGCCCAAAAGATAGATTTGTGATTGTATCTATACTTTTATACCAGGATCAGAATAAATGCATCCGTCTAATACTCTAGTAAGAATATGCTAATGGCAGCTTTCTAAGCACTGAAATGTTCCTTTAAAATGCACATCCTTTGGACACTTTCTAATACAAATACGATGTCTCAATCAGTAAACTCTAAAGAGAAGGGAATCTAGATTCAAAGGGGTCAGTGTTATCTGTATTTCTTCTTCTGCCCTCTAGTAACCCTCAGTTTATCTCTCTTTTTTCTTGCATGAACAACGAAGTGACTTAAACTCTCGAGCTTTAATTTAGATCACATTGAAATATGAAAGTGTTCACTTACTTTAGTTGGTCATTTTCTTGATACAAGGATAGCTCAGCTATATTCAAAATGAAGAAAAATTTCTGCAGCAGAAAAAAAACAATCATAGTGTACACAGAGTTCAGATATAATGGGTTAGCAGTTGAAAAGTAAACAGTTCCTTTTGTAAGTGTAGCTGGGCATGCAGGCCTGGGTTATAAAAAGGCTCTTGGGTTATAAAAAGGCTGGGCGGTAATTCCATAGCAAAGCTGAGACAAGCACTGGGCCTCTGGCCAAGTGACCTGATAATGCCTCCGCTGTGAGAAAAGGAAGAAGCTAGGGCAAGAGATTTTAAAAGAGAAGAAGGGAAATGCTAGGTGTAAGTGGCAGTGGGAGAAATTGAAGGATGGACTGAGAGGACAAAGAAGATCCAGCAAAGGGAGAGGAGGAGGAAGAATTGAAGGTGGCAAGAAGATGGGCTGAGGAAGCTGCTGCAGATTAGTTGTGGAGAAGGTGAAGGACAAAATAGACAGTTTGGGCACAGCCCCCACAGGGTGGGAGGCTAGGCCTACAGGAGGGGCTTGGCCCCACTAGGAAGACCATGGACTCATCTGGGTGATGGGCCAGGGTGTCCTTTGCATCGACTCATCTGGTTATAGGGTGTCCTATAACCAGGGGCCCAGTGGAAGTAACTGTGAGAGCTGGACCAGTCACCCCTGCCTAGTGGACAACCATCTCCCATCAATTTGCTCCAGTAGGGATAGTAAGGAGGACAGGAGCTGGTGATGTACCCCGGCTGATGCCTGATCATATGTAGAGAAGCCAACTAGCTGCTACCCAGGTTGGAGGTTCCATGTCCTTCTACAGATTCAACATTTGCTCTTCCCCCAGGATATTCAGACTGGCTGCTGACAGCCTTCACTGATCACACTACCAAGCCTGTGCAATAGCTGTCAAGATGCAATATGATGAAAAAATTTATCATATCATGCCTTGACATACCAAGGGTGAAATAAAAGTTAAACGAAATAGAAAAACATGAAAGAACATGAAACGTTCATGTATCTTCTGTTAATATGGATTATTTGCATTTTAGAGGCTCTGTTTCAAGAATCAATGCAAGAATATGAAAATGAAAAAAGGTCTTTTTCATGTTTTGATTCTTTCATGTAATCACAAAACTCCCATCCCCACTCCTGAGTCCTAGTCCATCATTCTGTCCACTACACCACAGTGCTAAAGGAACAGAACAACAACCTAGCAACATGTGGACAACTGCAAGGTGCTCATCCCTGGAAGGATGCAATTGTTTAGGGGAAATGTAGACAGACAGACAGACAGACAGACAGATAGATAGATAGATAGATAGATAGATAGATAGATAAATTTCTGTCTGTTTTGTGCTTGCTGTGCAAACATGTATATTTGGAATCACACTACTTTTTTTTTACAAAGGCATCTTAAGGCTGCAGTCTTATGAAACAGGGAAGTAAGTGGGACCTGCTTTTGAGCAGAATTGTCACTTTACATCTTCAATGCTTGTTCCACAACAAAATAATATATTATTTCCTGATTATAAACCACCTAAGGTTTAATAAAGCCGCGCTGGCCACGTGACCACGGAAACTGTCTACGGACAAACGCTGGCTCTACGGCTTGGAGACGGGGATGAGCACCGCCCCCTAGAGTCGGACACGACTGGACTAAATGTCAAGGGGAACCTTTACCTTTACCTTTATAAACCACAGGGTAATAAAGTTGTGACTAACTCCAGTGCAGTGTACATACTTAATTGAGTTTTGGTTGAGGCTGAATGGGTCTAAAATATGTGTTGGATCACAGTCTCCCTCACTGATGATAGAAGAAGAAGAAATGGTAACAATATAAGTTCTTTGGTGATCAGAGCAGCCACTTTTCCTTCCCTTGACCACACAGCAATATTAGCTATTCTTTAATAAGGTAGTGTTGTGTAAATACATACTGAAACAGAATTAGAAAGACAGAAGAACACAGGTAGACATAAGAGGAATAGCTGTGATGCAGTGTTGCAGCCCTGGGACTGGTGTTTGGCCTTTCCTACCATTGACTATCACATAGAATTGCTTTAGGATGGTCAGATACAATGGTTTCTTAGGTCCTTAAGAGCTTGCTCCCACGTTTGTCACTTCCTCCACTCCCTTTCATGCACAACAATTAAAGATACAGAATCCCTGCCCTTCTTTCTATCTTTCCCTAAAAATTAACCTGCACATTTGTGAAATTCCAGTACCAAACAGAACTCTGACTCCCAGGAAAAAAATACTAAATATATCAGCAGGAATTCTGTTGGTGCTTGTCTAAGGTTTGTGTAACTTGCCACAGCTAAAGGTGGCTAATTAATGAGGTGCTATCTCAGTTGCGCAACTAGGTGCATGACCATTTTGGTCATTGTAGGCAATATATTACATGTAATTTTTTAATATGAAGATGTGTGTCTGTCTGTTTTGGAAACAACAGTAAACCTTTAAATACTTTTTCAAGTGACTTAATGAGCAAATGAAGAATAGATTTCTAAGCTCATCAGCAATCAATTCACAGCTGAGAACAAAGAGCATTCGTGTTGTCAGGCTGTACAAAGAAGTGTGTGTTCTTTAAAGCTGGTATTGAGATTGTAAATGGCCCCCTTGGGAGGCCGCTGTGATCACCAAAGGAGTAGCCTATATTGTTACTATATTTAATTTTATGTTTAACATTTTCTTAGCAGGCTAAAATTCTGAAGAGAGTGTATATTGGTGCCAGTTCTTTTTTCTGATAGCTTTTGTTCAAAGCTTGTACTGTCAGTCTGAAATGACATAGACAATCTAAATAATTTTGTTCAGGTAAGGTGTGATCAGATGGCTGCAAAAGCACATGCCTGGTTGCACCAAAAAGTGTCACTTTAACAGAAGTGATCTCCCTTAAAGAGATCCTTCCACCTGCCAGGGAATCTCTCCAGCCACAACCCTAAATGTAGTAACTATCGATGGGGGTATTCGCATTTGTATACGAATACGAATATCCCCGCACAGGTGGAGTTAACAAGAGTCTGGCCCCTGGGGCTGGCCCATCCACTCGCACGTCCGGTGGCAGTGGCCCCCTCTTCCTTCCAATCACTCCGGAGCACCGCTCAGCTAGCCACTCGGCAGCCTTGCAGGGAGACTCGTTCTCCCTCCCTCTGCCAGGAGTGGCTAGACGACCGGCAAGAGAATGGCACTCAGGAGTGATTGGAAAGATGAGCAGGGCCAGCAGTGGCAGTGGACGTGTGAGTGGACAGTCCGGCCCCAGGGGGCCGGACCCTCATTAACTCCAGCTGCGCGGGGATATTAGTGTTCGTATACGAATACCCCCATCTCTTGTAGTAACCCTATAGCTGGACCAAAAACATCCAGCTTTGGGTCAGGGTCAGGCTGGAGCACATTTCCCTGAATGTCGTGTGATTGCCAGGTAATAGATTGCACTGGACTGCTCCACACCCAAATTGTGATCTATTTCCCTGTATGATCACACCCTCAAGCTTGGAAAGTTTTTGAAGAGAGTGTGTGATACTGCCTAAAATGTTCTCCTCTTTCTTCAGGGAAATAAGTGTGTTAATGGACACTATCTATATTCAACATAACACAACCAGAAATTATTCTGAACCTATGAGACTTGAATTGCCTTTTGCTTATCTTCTTCCCCCTCTTATTTGAAAATACTGTAGACATTATCTTGGGTGTTACCAGTAGCTACAGCTTCCAGTCCTGCCCATACATAAAACTTAGCTAACATTGATATCAATGAGAACGATGAGCGCAGATCCAGGGCATGGGATGATCCCTAATTTATATCATTAAATTAAAATACTGCGGTGCACAGAACTGGAAAATAGTATCGGGGAGTCATTAATAAATAACTAGGCTGGTGGAAGGCAAGAATATCACCTTTCTGTCAGGGTAATAGAGATACTTTTCTTAATGAATAGCCCTAACTGTCTCAGACAATAAATATGAAAGTGTTCAGACTTCAATGCTTTGTCAGTGACAAAGGGATATATATAAAGGCTGGACAAATTATTAGGAAAAAATGAGATTCTTTTTTAAGTTAAGAACTGTGAGACATACGTACATACATGTCTCTCTGTGTGTGTGTGTAAAAAGCATTAGAATTCATCAGCTGCCTTTTCCAGAATGGGGAAGAAAATACACAGTACAAAGAAAGAGCCATTTGGTGACCTTACCAGATCAGAAAGCATGGATTTGTCCACCCCCATGTCACTGGTGGCTCTGAATAAAGAACTTTTCATTAACATTTTTTTAGAGTTCGTAGAGATCGTCTTTTAAAGAAATATATCTCAGAAATCTGCATTCCAAATTATTCTGCTGCCCCTACCAGGTCAATGTTCATTCTACTGAAGAAGAGCCCTCTCTTGCTTGATTTATTTAGAAGGGCCCAGTCTCCTTTTTTTAAAAAAAGGCAAAGGTTTATTTTCTGAAGAGCGCAATTCAGAAACGAAACAAACCTTCAGAGAGGAATCAATAATGAACAAGAGAGGTTGTATTACTTTTCAAAATAAGTGCTGCACAGGTGGAGCCTGTGCAGTAATCATTGCAGCTGCTGCTTAGCTTTTATTTTTATATGGGGAGCTTATGCCTGATTCCCCTTTAAACCCCTTTGAAACAAATAGCTTTTTTAGAAGGAACAGGAACAGTCGATGCTATTTACTTATTAGTTACATTTTTATCACATCTTCCCCTCTCTCATTGAGTTCTCATAAGCACACATAGCTCTCCTCCCCCTGTTTTCTCTTGACAACAACCAGAAGAGGTAGATCTTTCTCTGTGGAACCTGTGAGGTAGATCAGATGAAGAGAGAGTGATTGGCCCAAAGTCTCACAGTGAAATTTGTGGATGAGTGAAATAAACATGGCCTCCTATATTTCTTTCACAAATGCACAGTATAACCTGTGTCGGAGGTAAGTGTAGAAGGAATGCTCATTAAATTCTTTGTTTTTGTTAATTTGTGCTGCCTTGACATGAGGATTCACCTCAGTGAAGAATTTTTAAACCCCATGGATTCCTTGAATTGTTGTTTCCTCATCTCCCCATGATCTTTGTAATTTGCACAGAATGCCTCTCATTTCTCTATTGTTTCCCTTTCACAAGAACAGCCCAAACATAACAAGCAGAGAAAAGCTGGATTAAGAATGATGCAACCAACAACTTATTACACTGCTTTGGATTCTTTTTAAAAATGTTCAAATTTTGTGCACTTAGCAAAATTCACAAAATTGTGTGAATTGCGCCATTTGCTAGTGTCATGTCATCCAGTGTGACAATGAGACAAGCAAAGACTTGTACCCCTAGCCAAAATTAACCTCTTAAAATGAGGTAAATTTTGATGCAAGAGATTTCTAGAGGCTCCTAATGTTTTGGAGTCTCCAGACACATTTTTAAAATTAGGAAATTAATCTATGCCACCACAAAATGAATGCCCTGAGGGTTTAGGACAAAACAACAAAAAGAGCAGTCTGACACTGTTTGAGCCCCAAGGGCCAAAGCACACTTGACATGATCAAAGTAACAATTTGCCAGAATAGAAACTAATGGTATTCATTAAACACCTTCCCAAAAAACACCCCTATGGGAAACAACTCACCTTTACCCACAAAACACTCCCACCATACATACATCTTCCCTTTGTATGAAAGCAGGCAAAACAGACACTCCAAAATGTAAAGCAACAATACACAATTCCCATGCAGAATGTTCCCTCATCCCAGAATGCACCTCCCCAATCCCCTCCCCACATTTACCAGACTGTTGTAGTTTTTTTTTTTTTTTTTGCTTGTTAGCTTTCACTGCCTCACATCCTTTTCTTTTCCAAAAAAAAAAACAACAACCCAAAAAAACAAAAAAACAACCATTTGGGCTTGCATGGAGCTCAGAAGCATGGAGAAGAAGGTTGGGAAGTTCGAGATTCCTGCAATAATAAGTAATAAATAAATAAATAAATAATAAACCAGAAGGGCCTCTGGATTTTAGGGGAGATGGGGTTCCTCTGTAGGTGTCAGAACAGCAAGCGTGCTGCAATTATGGGCCTAAAGATTATTTTGTTGTTTAGTCGTTAAGTTGTGTCCGACTCTTCGTGACCCCATGGACCAGAGCACGCCGGGCCCTCCTGTCTTCCACTGCCTCCCGGAGTTTGGTCAAATTATAAAGATTATAGAGCACCATTAAAGAGCAGCAAGTTCTCAATTATTTTGTTGATTATGATAGGCTGCAGTCAATAGTGGCTTTGTATCATGGCTAGCATTTCTATGGTTAGGAACCTGATTTTTATTTATTTATTTTTTTTACTATGCTCCCTCACTATCCACTGACTGCAGCTCCTATTCTCTTTAGAAAAACTATACTGGTGGGCTAGTCTCTTCTTCTTGGATGCTTTAGTATTGAAGAGAGTCAACACTAAAGGTAGAATAATAATCTGTTTGTTAACACATACAAACACACATATGCACACAACAGAGGACTCTAGAAGCCCATCCTTTGACTGCCAACGAATCCTTTATTATTTCAAATAAAGGCAACTCCCAAAATACAGACATATCTAAACACAACTCCCTTTCCATCTTGTGAAAACACACAAAAAATGTTAGTATCTTCACACTGGAAGAAGTAAACAATTGGTGGTACATCTGTATCTTGAATATTCCAGCGTAGCATCTGGGATCTTGGATATGCTCCCACAAGGAAGTGTGTGTCCTTTGTGGAACACGTTCGCCAGTTGGTGAGATTAGGGTTTCATTCATCCTTCTCCATGTAGCCTCTTGTGCTTCCCCACCTATTTCTGATTGTACAAGCAGAACAACATACAGTGGGATGTCTTAGCTCAGAGAGTGGTGGACTCTTTTGTTGGAGATTTTTAACTGTGCCACCTGTGAGTGGGGAAAAAATTCTTTTTAAAAAAGGAAGGGAAGGGGGGGGGGGAAATGCCAGTGATTGGTATGGAAACTCGTATTATACTGTATCCTCTTCCTCTTCTTTTAGATCCAAGTGCAGCTTCTTAATATTTCCACTACATCTATTAGCGAGCTTTAAGTGAAAATCATTTCAGCAATATTACATTCAATTATAATGGAGTTTCTATGGAATCATGTATTATATCCACCTGAATACCAAAAGAATTCATCATGATTAAAGTTATTGCAAGAAATACCAAAGGATGTAAGAGTGATTTGCCACTTATTATAACGGGTTGCCCATTTAGGCATAAGTGGACAGTCATTATTAATTCATTTGGTATCCCCTATAACATTAATCACAGATAATTCTTTGGGTATTATTAATGCAGATTTAACATGGAATTCCACTGCAATTTAGCTATTTATTTAAATGTATCATTAATTTCAAACACTATCAATCTAGATGTCAGGATTTTCAGTCACAATCTGTATGAGGTTATTAATGTGGTTTTCAAAAAACAGAACTCAGCCAATTAAATAGGACTTCCTTTTTTTTTAGAAAGGGGGAGGCATTGAGGTTTCTTAAGCAACAGTTCTTGTCCATGTACAGACCCATCCCTCCACAAGTGGAACCACAGAACTTGGGAAACATACTTTCCGAACTACAATTCCCATTATTCTCAGACAGCAGGAAGGTTGAGAGACTGTGAGATTTTTAGTCAAAAAAGTAACTTTTCCAAGCTCTGTTCTCAAGAGGCAAGCCAACTTTTTGCAAGGATTTCCCATCTTCTCCACAGCACAGCATATACGTGTCAGAAATCTGAACCGCCATGGCTTGTGCAAAGATGCAATTTTAAAGAAGGTAAGAGAGGCTTCCAGAGGTGTAACAGGGATGGGGCAACTGGGAATTTGGCCCAGGATGCCAAATTTAGATGTGCATTGGCTGCCCTCTGTGCCCAAGTGTCATCCACTGGGCTGCATGAGGGCTTCAAATGCCAGCCCACCCCACCCCCTTCAAAACTCACCCAGAGGAGAAAGATGGCAGCTTCAAGGAAAACAAAGACTGACAGCAGCAGTCACATACAGCCATGTGAAAAAGAAAGTACACCCTCTTTGAATTCTATGGTTTTACATATCAGGACATAATAAAAATCATCTGGTCTTTAGCAAGTCTGAAAATTAGGTAAATACAACCTCAGATGAACAAAAACACATGACATATTACACCATGTCATGATTTATTTCACAAAAATAAAGGCAAAATGGAGAAGCCATGTGTGAAAAACTAAGTACATCTTATGATTCAATAGCTTGTGGAACCACCTTCAGCAGCAATAACTTGAAGTAATAGTTTTCTGTATGATTTTATCAGTCTCTCACATTGTTGTGGAGGAATTTTGGCCCACTCATCTTCACAAAGTTGCTTCAGTTCATGGAGGTTTGAAGGCATTTGTTTATGCACAGCTCTCTTAAGGTCCCACCAAAGCATTTCAATTGAGTTGAGGACTGGACTTTGACTAGACTATTGCAACACCTTGATTCTTTTCTGTCCTGATACATAAAACCATAGAATTCAAAGAGGGTGTATTTTCTTTTTCACACGACTGTGAAATACCCCCTTTTGCTCCAGCTCTGCCTCTTATCCATGTTCCATCCAAATATGGTCATGCCTTCTGCTTCCCCATCAAAATGGACACCAGCCATCCTATTCTTAACATGGTGTTAAAATGTATAGGTCAGTTTTTCTCAGCCTCTCGTCCTTCAAATGTTTTGGACTTTATCTCCCAGAAACTCTGATCATTGGCCATATGGACTGAGGCTTCCAGGAGCTCAAACCCAAAGCTTCTGGAGGACCAATTATGGAGAAAACTCTGATATAAGTGTCAAAAGATGAGAGGCCTCGCTATAGAAATCACGCCTAATTGTGCTCTAATGTGGTCAAACAGACAGGGGCCCAAAATCAAAGTTTTCAATGATAAGCACTCAAAGCCTTTGCTGAATGAATGAATCTGAACATCTGGCTTCTCCCACATTCATATTTCTAATTATATCCATCTCAGATTTGAAGAGATTTGAGAGTTTTGGTGATTTTTTCCTGAAAAAGATCTGAAATGAATTGTTTGCTCATCACCACTTCTTGTCCAGTCAAGTACAGATGCCTTGTGCAGATATAATAATAATCATGTGTCATCAAGTCAGTTCTAACTTATGATGAACCTTTCCAAAGTTTTTCAGGTAGAGAATACTCAGAAGTGGTTTACTATTCCCTTCTTCTGAGGACATCCTGGGACTGTACAGCTTGCCCAAAGCCACATAGCCTAGCTTTACTCATAGGAGGCACAGTGGGGAATCAAACTCCCAACCTTTGGCTCCACAGCCAGATACCTAACTCACTGGGCTATCCAGCCTCTATAGATATATCTATCTATAGTGTTTTGATGTATCTTTCTTACATATATATCACTATATTCACATTCATGTACACATAACACATACACTTACATACTTATCCACACATGTTATATAATCTGTATAGAATAGCCATTCACTATTTCATTAGAGAATGAGCTTCTCCTTGGCTTGTTTTATTAAACAGCTGCCCTCACAAGCCATGACACACTAATGAGAATTACAGGATATTCCCACATAAATTCCCCAGCCTCACTCATCACATTTTTCAGTGGGTCCAAAACAAAATCACCTTCCATGTGCAACCCTACTTTGTTATCAGTTCTTGTATCTTTTGTCTTATCACCAAAGGAGGAAACAACAGAACAGCTGCAGAGTTGAATTATGGGCCTAAACTGGACTCATGGATGTTTGACTGCCTTGTTGTTGCATGGATAGTACAGTGGAACATTTACAATGACACTGTCCTACAATAAAATGATGAGAGCTTCCAGTCAAAGGTAAAATAATAAAATAAAATGAAATGAAACCGCCTAATGCAAAAGTGATAAAATAAAATACTCTATATTGCAATGTATCATAGAATTAACCTGTTGAACTAACTGCTTCAGGTTATTATTGAATTATAATAGAGAATTGCTTTGCAAATCTCAGAAAAGGATTAGGCAATTATTATATGAGTAAGAAGAACATCTGCTGTGACACTAGCTAGAATAAAATTATAAAGTGATATCAATCCTTCTCTTTTGAGCACAAATGGGTTGTAAGCGGGGTTTTTTTTAAATTACCATTAGAAAATAGTATTGCTTGGTGTTGTTAAATGAATCAATAGCAAATATGGTTTATGTTAACTTGATTAAATATTTTGCAGTAAGATGACATTTTCGAAAGGTAGGATATATAGGGGAGACTACAGAATGCTCCGTTGTAGTTTTATAGTTAGATGCACATAAATACCTTGACCCACCCAATTATTAGGTTGACAGTATAGAAGAGTTGTCGTTTGTGTGTACATTGGGCATGCATTGGGAAGCCACAAAATTGGCAGGAGCAGATATGCACAGTCAGATGTGGAGAGAAAGAATGTTGTCAGTACAATGGTTGGTGAGACGGAGTTGATTTACATTTGCTGCACCAATTAATCCACCAAACAGAGAGTGCCATACAGCTGGGAACTGTCAAGGAATCATAGGCATACAACAATTATTCTGTGCCATCAAGTCAGTTTTGACTCATGGTCACCCTTGTCAGGGCTTCCTAGGTATAAAGTTCTCAGAAGTGGTTTACCAGTTCCTTCTTGAGCAGTTTACACAAGGCTACACAGGCTGGGTCTTCTCCCTGGAGGTACAGTGGGGAATTGAACTTCAGACCCCTGACTCCACAGCTGGATAAGTCAATCAGTGACCATAAATGAGCTTTCCCTGAGTGACTGACTGACTGAGTAGGTTTTTAAATATATCGTTGTACCTTACTCCTTTGACTGTGTTTTGGTGTTGCTTATGTTTTTCAGTATGTTATTTGTTTGATCCTTTTTCTATTTGTATACTCACCATTGTTAGCTTTAGATACTATCTTTTAATGATGTAAGCTGCCTTGGGTCCTTTTAAGGAGAAAGGTGGGGTAAAAATATTTTAAATAAATAAATAAATGTTCTCCTTACGTCTTTGTTATCATCAGTTAGGGCTATCTTCTTCCAACAAAAACACCTCAATGAGGATTTTTCAAATCCCATGAGGTTCCTTTCCTCCAAGACAGAAAAACACAATGGGACTGCGTTTTTCTTGCTAAAGTCTCCACAGTTCATGCAACCTGTAGCTTGGGGCATAGAGGCACATTTTCCTTTTTCACTATAGAAAAACTTCTAGAAAAGCAAGAATTGTTTGTATATCTTGTAATGCAAAACATCCCCAGTAACTCATGCAGCTGAGACCTCACTGGCCACAATTCTGACCTTTTCAGTTGCATGTTCGGCCATCCTGTCCCATCACCACAGGCAAACATAAACATTTTTCTTTTAGCCCAGGCTTCTGGAAGTATTGGAAGAGCTTGCACCTTTTGGTATTTGAAGGCTTTCAACAAATGGATTTTGCCACAGAACAATGCCATGGGCGTTAATTGATGTTACTGGGGCTGGAGGCCAAAGCACAGCTATAATGCTGGATATTACTCTTATTCTTCAGTATTCATTCACATTCACCTCCCACAAATTTCCCTACAAGCACCCCATAGCAATAAGTAAAGCCTCTAAGGTCCTTCAACCTTGCTTTCTACACACTTATGAGAAGGTTCCTGGTCAGTTAGGGCTCACAGTTTGATGCCTTCTGTCCTGGCTGCTTGGTTATGGAAAGCCTTGCAGCAATGGACTTCAGCCTGAGCTCAGTTTCCCAGGTCTTTTGAAAGTATTGTTATGCTTTTCTACTCAGGATGCCATTTGACAGCCAGAGATAAATGTGCATTCACATTGCTCCAGGAATCATCTCCTTTTGTTGTTGCTGCCATTGTTTTACATCCCATCAATGTTCTGAATATTTTGACATGGTTAGAAGCCACCTTGAGACCACTGGCACAAATGGACAGTGGTACATATCCAACAAACCAAGGCCGACCAAGCTGAGTACTGCACACTAGCCATGTGTGGTGCCTGGATTGTCCTCTTGTTTAGAAATCCTGGCTGTGCTGCTTGTATGCTGGAATAAAACTTGGGGAGGAGAGTGTAAAATCCCTGGTAAGAATACACTATACTATTTTGCTATGATGATGGCAACTGTTGTTCTTACTGCTATAATGCTTATTGTTGTGGAAATTGCAATTCTGGTAGGGCTGGTAGCCACATTTTCAGTCCCAGCTGCCCTGAAGGGCCACAATAGACCCCAGAAATGGGAAAGAAAGGAAAAAGAGAGACACGAAGATAAGAAGGGAGGAAAGAAAATATTAAAATGGAAGTGACTGGCCATCCACCTTTGGTTTTGATGTGGGGGACACTGAGGACCCTTGGGGCCTTCAGGAACAAATAACTATTTTTAGTTCATATTTTTAGTGCCCTGGAGGGCATGGAGGAAGCTCCATGGGTTCAGGAAAGACAGAAATGCCCATGACATATCTTATGGTACATGGGACACCCTTTGTCCACCCCTTAGGTTGATGTCTCCTAGGGCATCACAGCAACATGTAAGAGGCATAAAAAGTCAGAATATTCTGCAGTACTATACAATCCTAAAACAAAACGAGAAGCATAAAATCAGCACAGAAACTCAACATAAACCAACATACGTACAACTTTAAAATGCCTGGGTGAATGAGTCATTTTAAAGCTGACACTGGCTTATAACGACATCAGCACCAGCAAGAGCACCAATGCCATACAGATGCCATACCACCACAAAGAAGGCTTTCTGCCTAGTTCTTACAAATGGAAAAAGAACCCAAAGAAGGGTCTTCTCTGAAGTTCTAAAAACATGTGCATACTGTAAGGAGAGATGCTTCTTCAAATATTTGTATCCCAAACCATTTAGGGCTTTAAAAATAAGCACAGCACCCTGAACTGGGTTTGGAAACAAGCTCTTAGCTAGTGTTACAGTGTATATGGGCCTACCATTTTAGTCCTACAAAGAAATGGAAGTCTTGGCATAATTATGCAGCTAACAGTGACTTAATTGTCCATTGCTCCATCCAGTTCTATGAGCCAAAGGAAACTAGTGGCTTTTGACGAGGCTGTTAGGGCAGGGCAAACTATCTGTCATTGTCATGGCTCACTTTGATCAGTCTTCTTTGGAAAAGAAGAGGATAACTTGCAGCCAGAGGGGGCCAATGAACAGAAGGAACTCAGAGGCACAGCTGATAGAACCCTCAGGAAAGCCATGGGGAGAACGATTGAGGTCAGTTCCTCCAGTGAGGTGTTACATGATGAGGAGAGCCTGCCAGGTATGAGTACCATGAGAAAGATGAAGGCTTAGAAGATTCAAGTAAAAGCAGTGTCAGCATCTCAAGGTTTCTTGATAACTAATCGGAAACAGCTGGATACCCTGGACAGGGATGTTGGCAGCTGTATAGTCTGTGAGCTACATCAGTTAACAGCCTCTCATTCATAACTGTCTCATAAGTGCCTGGGCTCCTTGAAACAATTTATGACCTGAACTGCCTGACCACCAGCTTCTGCCTGCACCCTGATGAATTACTTGCGCTAGACTTTTAAGCTTGTCCCATTGACACTGACGACCACTCTTTTTGGACCGAACTGGTTTGAGGAAACTGCCTAGTGGTTGCTGCCGATAAACATTAACAGTCACAAAGACAGGGGAGTCATCATGGATGAAGAACAATTTTTACTCTTTCCTCAATTCAGGTCAGTGTCAGTACACAGCATCCTAGAGCAGCTGTCTCAATTTACCCCCCCCCTTTTTTTTTTTTAACATCTCCAGACGTTTCATTAGTCCTTGAAATGGCATAAGTCATTTTGATCCAACACCTTGTAACCTTCCTTCCTTTTTATGGTGTGATAGGCTTTGGATACATCATATCTTATTTTAGAAGAATATACTGCAAGGGATATACAATTATGTGTATTTATAAAAATAAATTAAACCAGCCATTTGGCTCTGGATTAGAAAGATAACCTAATTGTAAAAGGATTATGGTTCTGACCCAGACATGACTTGATGAGGTCTTCAGTTCAACACACAGTGTTAGCTTTCATTTATATTTAATTTATCACATTTGCTCATTTGTGGAAAGTAGCAAAGACGTGTATAACTTGCTGCTTGGTCCAAATGCTGTTCAGCATGCACAGCATTATGGCAGAATGTATATATTGAGCTAATCAATAGTAATATGGAACAGTTTATGTTCCGTATACCAAACATATATCTCAGATCAACTACACGTCTGCTAGAGCAGACCCACTAAATGACTGCTGAAGAGTAAGTTAATACTAGAAGTACCCAGTGTAGAATAGTGGGTAGAGTCACAGACTAGGAATAAGGAGACCTGGGTTTCAATCTCTGCTCATCCATGGATATTTATGGACAAGGGTGGCACTGATAAACCCACTCCTTAAATATCTCCCCTATACACAAACACACACACACACACACAATTGGATTTTAGCCATAAACATTTACTTTTCAACTCATTAATATAAACTGGTCTGGCCAATAACGATAAGACTTCACTTAGTACTTATCAATCATAGCCATTGCACTTCCTTTTCCGACTTTGTAAGGGTGGTGCTGAGCTAAAGCAGAAAAGAGCAGCTCTGGAAAAAGAACAATCAGAACCTGCACTCTGATGTTCCACCCCATAACTTAAACTCTCTTGCCTTCGGATCAAAAGAAAGACCATCTACAAGACAATTAAAACACACACTTCTTTCTACAGGTAAAAAAGCAGAGTTTGCAAAATGGATACAGTGCACCAAAGAGACACAATACCTGCTTGTAAGAAGAGAACCAAAGTCATGGCATAGAGTCAGTAGTTGTAAACTGAATAATTACATGCTGTCAAGTTGATTCCAATGTACTCCAACCCTTTCCAGGATTTTCTAGTTATAGTACTCTGAAGTCATTTTCTATTTCCTTCTTCTTGGGTTGGTCTGGGAGAGTGCAACTTTCCCAGGCTGGCTTTCCTTCCAGGAGGCACAGTGAGGAATCAAACTCCCAACCTCTACATAACTCACAGAGCTATCAGCCAACCAGAGCTGTATATTAGCATAGCCTATTTTCTTTCTGATTTCACCTTGGTATAAATGAATCTGCCCACAAATAGGTGAGCACAGGGTTACAGGTCTCAGGATGTTATCCTTCCCTGGATCTCCAGGTAGTAAGACAAAACGTAAGATGAGGAGTGCTAGAAGATGAAAATGCTTGTGTGTAATTGGATGCCCATCTCTTCCTGACCCCCAAGGGATGCCAGGGTATGTCATGCTTACAATATTTGTTCAGATGATAGAGCAAGAAATAGTCATTGGCTGACTCCCTGATGCCTGCATGCAAAAACACACACAAATACATGCGCACAAGCATATTATTTTGACAGCACTGTAGCATCACAAGAACCTGCTTCATGGGCTCATGTTTCAGCCCTGAAATCTCAGGGAATGAAAAGCTGCTAACCTGGCGATCACATATTCTTGGTGAGATACAGAAAAGGTGAAGCCTTGTTTTTAAATGGGTCCAAAATTCTTCATCTGACATGAAGCCTTATAAAATTCTTCATCCCTACAGAAACTAACCAGATTCACTCAGGTTCTTCCTGTTATCCTTGACCCCAACCCCCCTTTGCTCCTTTTTGCCCTCCTCCCATTGTCTCACCCTGTCTCGAAATTTAACTGCAGGTTGGGGGGGGGGGCAGGAACCTCTGCATTCCTGCCAAGCACCACAGATATCATAAAGCCCTGACAAATACTCTGAGAAAAGGGAAGTCAACTTCTTTACACAGCATGAGGCCTCAATATGTATTATATGAAAGAGTCCTAAATCCTAACAAATATTCTGAGGGAAGGGAAGTCTCTAATTCAGTTCTCAGTTTAAAAAAATATATAATTTTTTTTTCCAAAGGAGCATATGTCACAGCAGTCGAGAGAAGCACGAAATCGTTCTGTGCCCTTGGAGTGAGGTCATGTTCAGATTTGCTAATCGAGAATAAAGGAATGCCCAAATTGCCTCATTGATCTCAGAGAATATGCATCTCCTCTATCTCTGTTATTAACCGAGGAATTAAAATGAGTTTCTTTATATATGTATCCCACTCTCTGTGTTTTATGAGAGCAATATTATTCTTGTTATATTTTTGTTGAAACGAATACATCTGCTTCATGGCAATAATAGCTATTGAAATTTCTTTTCTTTATTATTTAGTACCTGCTGTTGAGATTTTGCAGATTCCTTTAAAGTCTTAAATGGGCTACATTAAGTGGCTCTGGGAGAAAAAAAAGAAGAAGAAGAAGATGGTCTCTAGCCTGCTGAGTAAATATAAATTTCACAGTTAAATACATAAAATAATGATTACATCCAATGGTCATGAGGGACATGTTTTTAGGAGTCTACTAATTAAACTACATCCTTCAGACAACATGTTTCTACACTTACTAGCAATGAACCATATCTGATTTGTCATTAAGTAATTAGGAATGCTAATGCAAATAAAGCACCTTTCAAACAGGGATTCCAAAAAGAAATTAATCATATATTATTCCTTCTGATCCCACCACATAAGGGTCACTTTGATGAACATAGCCAAGTATGGAAGGAATTTGATATGGAAATAGCTGGTGTTATCTTCTCCTGTACAAGATATCATCTAATTTTCTTAATGCATTGCTGCCATAATTAATTGTTCTGACAGCGTTTTCTGAGTACAAAAAGTGCAGATATCCAGGGCAGCTATCCAGTGATAAAAATATGGCTAACATTCATTAAAATTAAACAGTCTTTATGCCATATAACTAAGCACGCACAGAGAGCAAGACACAAACATAGACACACAGACAGACACACATTATACCAGGTTTTTAATCAAATGTTGCAAGTAGTAAGCTTATATACTTCCAGTACCTCAGGTTAGACCAGTTTCCCCCTCACTGCTCAATGTCTCATGGAATTTCCTGGCCTTAATTTCAAGCAGGAATGATCCCAGGTTTGACAGATCCAAGGGGAAAGTGCCTTTTGGTGAGAGTCTCCTGGTCTATTGTTAAGTCTAAGTAAGCTGCTGTGGGCATGACAAGCAGCCGCCTCTGAGCCACTGTAGGCATGCATGATTTAGATACAATTTCAATTCCCCATAATGTTCCAGGTGCAGCATTGCCATGAAATGTTGCAGGAAATGTCACTGGTGGCTTGGTCCAAGCCATCCAACATTGAACATTGCTTGGAGATGGAGGCTTTCATTTTTTAAAAAAAATACATTTTATTAGTTTTTCAATCTATCTACATTCGGTTCATGCTTATCAAACATCGTGTTACATGGGTTGCTTACAATTATTTGTTTTTGCGTCTTGGTGTCTTCCCAATTATCCCCCCAAATTCCACAAATCTTTCGATCATTCAAACCGTTCATGTATGTATTTTAGTATACAATATTGGCTATTATCATAATATTACTCTCATAGTATACAATGTTTTCAAAATCCTCTAATAACATACTTAATAAAAGTAATTCCAGTTCCAAATCTATATAATTTGAGGTGATTTAACCAACAAACTTTGTAATTTATACCAATGATCACTGAATAAGTTCTTAACACATAATAGATATTATCTAGAGCATTTTATACAGATTTTCTTTGTATAGTTGTTTAGCCATTTCTATCTCCACATTTTCTATCCTGTCTATAACAATATAATATCTAATGTATGTTCATTATGTACTATTTGTTTACCCCAACCTTATATCTAGCTTCAATTTGTCTTTTAAAAAAACCCCACCATATTATGCCTTTACCCTGATTAGTGCTCCCTTATTTCAGTTTAATTCTCTTTTTTAATATATAAGATAAGCCCCTTTGCAATTCCAGAAGTTAGGTCTATACATGCTTTCCAACATTGAGGGCCACCTTCTTGTTTTTCCCTTTTTCATCTTTCTAAGTAATTCCTTCTCTTAATCTTTTTTCAATTTTTGTTTCTGCCTTTCTAAACATTCTGCCATTTTTTGTGTCCTCTGAAGCCGTTTTATGCATTTGGTTTACATCCAATAGATCTTTATACACTTGGTCTATCTCCAATAGATCTTCCAGGCTATTTTTAATTAATTCTGCTGATTTTCTCCCCTTATAACTCTCCTCGACTCCACTAAGTTTTCCCCATTAATTTCCTCCAGCCCTTCTTTAGGTTGGCATACACCATCCACCGCCCTCTCATTTCCTTGTTCATTATTTTCTGTCTCCTGTTGACTATAATTCTTCAACTGTGCCATGAATAATTTTGCCTCTTCGTTGTGTGATCTCACTATTTCTAAGATTGCTTGAAGGGTAGATTTTGTTTCCTCCCAAAATTGTCCTTGTTGTGTCATTATGTTCCAATTGTCAAAAAATTGTATTCCAAATTAAAGTTGTCCATATGCTTAAAGTAATCAATCCAGTTCCATTATGCTTGAATCCAGTCTCAAACATAGAGAGTTTCCCCTGCCTAAAGGCTCAAGGTCCCATCCAGTTCAACATCCAGGGTACAGTTTATAAGTTCCACTTTGGCTAAATTAGGCTTTCTAGGGTTAATTTGTCTGTAGTTCAGTTCCGTCCTCAAAGAGAAAGGGAATTCCAAACAGTCATAGAACATTCAAGGCCATTGATTCTAGGCGTTTTGCCAGTGCCTTAGATAGCTGTTAGACACAACATAAACAGGTTTTAATTTTGCAAAGTTGTTGTCAGTAGTGTTTTCAGGAAAAAGATTCAGGAAAAAGATTCTTAAGTTTTAATACCGAACTTCCTTTAAGTATAATTAAGCATCTAATTAATGTCCAATTTATTTTCTTTGTGTCTCCCTCCATCTCCTCCTCTCTCCAGCTTCTCCGCAGCTCAATCAATGATGATGGAGAGCTATGAGACGCTATTTCTGCTGTAGGAATTGTCTTATCCAGGGATAGTAAATAGATACAGTTTTTAAAGATGTTTCTCACCCGTTTGTAGCACGATGTTAATTAGGCTGATTTATCGCTTCTTTTACCCGGCTGCCGATGACTTGCAAGCAAGCTAGTTCAGCTGCTTGTTTCCGCCCGCTGGTCGATTGGGGAGTTTCCTGGATCAAACGTGGGTAACTGCCGTTCCCCCGTGATCAACAGGCTTCTCCCTGTTTCACCACCTCTTCGGGGTGGTTTTAACCCCCTGGGGGGGTCCCAAACAGGTCGGAATTCAGCCCAGGGGACGGAGCCCCGTCCTCTTGCTGCTGTCTTGCCGCAGCATCAAGCCGGAACCGAGGCTTTCATTTTTTTTAAAAAGGAGAGGTAGGTGTCACTGATGAAGTCTCAGAGGGCACTGGCATCTCTGAACTTCTGAAGATTACTCCAGGTTGACATCAGTCTCATCTCAGTTTCATAGACCCAAATCATATGCCCCTATCATTTACAGGCAATGATGTGGAATAAGGATATACAGAACAATTTTTTTTCTTATATTTTCATAATAGGTTCTTTTAGGGGTTGCCTTCTTCACTTTTGAATCGAATTTCCCAACCGACAGAGACAGAGAGAGAAAGTCCCCTCCCAAAAACCAAGAAATGCAAGCAAATAAATACAGTGGTGCCTCGACTTACGAACTTAATCCGTTCCAGAATGGTGTTCATAGGTCGAAATGCTCATAAGTCGAAGCACCATTTCCCATTGAAATGCAAGGGAACGGGATTAATCCGTTCCAGCATTTCAAAAAAAAAAAATACCAAAAAAATAAAATAAAATAAAGCACACAGAAAGCCCCATCGGAAGGTGCTGGGGCTTTAAAAAAAACAACAAACAACCAAAAATAAACAGCAAGCCCTGAAGGCTACAAAAAAACAAAAACAAAACAAAACCCAAAAATATACATTGAGCAATCCCCAAGCTGGGACTGCAAAAAAAAAAAAAAAAAATCACCAAAAACAAACACAGCACAGAAACATAACCCCCCCCCCAGCCGAAACCCACCCTGCAAAACCCACCCAGAAGTTTCTAAAAAGCAGCACCTTACCAGGCAGACCGAAGCCTCCTCCGATGGCACTCACTCCCTGGCAGATGGCGGCCAGCGACAGGCCCTGGCCAGTGGTGTAGGGCAGCCGAGGCGGCGTAGGGGGCCCTTACTCATGAGTAGACCCGTGCCTTTGGCGGGCTTACTCATGAGTAGACCCGCGGCAGGGAGTGCACCGGCTTCCCGTGTCTGGCGGCGATCCGGAGCCGCCCCCACCTCTCCTTCCTCCTCCTGCACCGCAGGAGTAAAAAAGTTCCCTGACACCATGCTCTAACTGTTGGGGCAAAAGAGCTACAAAGAAGCAGCCTCTTCGCCACCAACGGTTTGAATTTCCCACCTTTTCCCCCTGCCTTTTTTTGATTGTAACTGGAAGCTCCGCTCGCAAGTCGAAGCAAAATTTTGCGAGTGGAGCTGTTCGTAAGTCGAAATGTTCGTAGGTAGGGGCGTTCGTAAGTCAAGGCATCACTGTAAAGGCAAAAAATACAATCAATCTCCAAACTAAAACTACTAGAATATGAGTAGATTTCAGGAAAGGTCCATCTCTAATTTGGATTGTGCATTATAACTTTAAAAAAATTGAAGTGCATTGAACACACCATGTATTTTAACAGATACCCAAATGATTCAGGCCACTAGTAGCTGGACCTAAAATGTTGTCATAAAGGTAAAATCCAAGTTTCCAAAGAGATCTGGTAAGAAGAAAAGCTTTGTGTTTAATGACCTCAGTACAATTACTAGACTTTAAAAGAATGCATTGAATCAATGGGATTTACATAAAATGTTGAGTTACCATTCAGGAATTGATTCAATGAGTCTACTCTAGTTGGGTCTAATAATTTTCTTTTGACCATTTTCCCTATAGGCATAGTATCTGAGGATCAAATACATAAGCACTGCCCCAATTGTAAGGTTGTGCACTGGATTTGGACAAATCACAAGTTATAACCAAATTGACCAAATTTGGAGCAATGTTCGTGAAGTGCAGATTAAAGCAGAATGTTCAGATCCATTCCTGGAGAAGAGTGAAGTGAATTTAGAAACTGACCTGAATGCAGAGCACAAATGGAATCTGCTGGGACACAAAATTACTTTAGTCCACAATTGCGTCGTCTTCTTTTTTTTAAACAAACTTTAAGAGTACCTAGCATGTAAACTGGAAAGGCAAACCCTAAAGACATAAGTCTGAAATTTGGCATGTTTACTTTCCTCTTCACAATCTGTTGGCCAAAATCCTCTTGCTTAATTACAATGGGAGAAGAGAAATGGTTTAACTCGCAGCAGCAAGTTGCTGCTAATTAATGAGTTTCTGCTTGTGTTCCTGATTGACCATAAGATCCATGCATTTCAAAGGTGC
Organism: Intellagama lesueurii; assembly: GCA_037013535.1. Taxonomy (NCBI): domain Eukaryota; kingdom Metazoa; phylum Chordata; class Lepidosauria; order Squamata; family Agamidae; genus Intellagama; species Intellagama lesueurii. The sequence goes on along the minus strand of JBAJHW010000003.1, from coordinate 96,715,936 downwards.
ATGAATGCATATTATATAAAATACAATGGATAAAATCCTCATTCAAAGGCTATGCCAAACAGGGGCCCATATCTTCCTCATGGAAGGAGCAGTAAAGAGTCTTGAGAGAGAGAAATAGTTAAGCACTTAATGCTACAAATGTTCTCTTTGGCCATCAGACCTGGTGCTTTCTTCAGTCTGCTGCTGAGGAAAGCAGGAGGTCTGTTATATTTTTACCAACTTATTTCCTTCTTGGAAATACTCCGGTAGATCTATCTGAAGCAATTAGGGGTCCTGTAGTGAACCCAAATGCATCATGTATAATAACATGTACTCAGAATTAGGAATGTGCTGATGTCATTCAAGACCGTCTACAGGTGCATACTTTATGCCATTTTCTGTTAAACACCTGAAAAATCAATGAAAGGGAAGCTGCTTTTGCCACTCCAAAGATTGTTAGCTATAGTATTGTGTTTTGGCTGTTCAGGATATCAGCCATCGCTTGGTCGTGTAGACCTCCAAAGAACATGTGGGTTAAGTCTCATGCAGGATCATAGTATGCTGTAATTTTGTGGAAACACTGAAAATGTATAGGCAGAATATATTATGCAAAACCAGAAACAATTAAAGGGAGGAAAGCATGCTAAAAAGAGAAGTTATCCAAGTTTTCTCTATTTGCATAATTCTTAGAAATCATTGCATTCTGTTTTTCAAGGCACAAATGGTGATACACATACACTCCGCATGAAAGACAGCCAGCCCTGCTTCAGACCTCCATAAATCAAATATGCATTTAACTCCTCTTGCTCTGAATGGAAGATAAGCCATCTCTAACTTTCTGTAAACCATAGAAAGACATATTAGACAAATATATGTGCGTTTAAAGCAGGAGTCAGGGAACAGGTTTCACTCCAAATGCTGCATGTGCTCATGAACAGCCTTCAGGGACTGCCAGCCTATCACGGGCAAGGCTAAAGCCACATACTTTTTCCATTTGTACATACTCATCCATGTACCTTTCCCATTCCTGCCACTTTATACTGACATATGCTCAGTCACTCACCCACTCACTCACTCACTCACTCACACACACAGGGCCCTAAATCCTCCCTTGGCTTGTTCTTGCATGAGAGAATGAGAAATTTTCTCACTTGTGAGATGGTGGATTTTTTTCTTGTCATCTCAGTAAGAGATGTTGCCTCTGCAAGAATGACTTAGGTGCACATGGCACAGTAGAATAACTGCTGCCCGGCTGGCATGGACTTTTAAAAGAGGAGAGGGTGGGTTGGGTGTATCATCCTGAACAACCAGCCAGTCTTTTCATGTTTGCTCTGTATGCATGTGTGAGGAGGGACCAGTGGCAGACCTACATTTTTGGGGCCCTGAAGCTTGAACAAGGTCTGGGTAACCACTGTCTTTTTTGGTCCATGACAGATCCCCACATTTAAAAATAAAATGTGGACTAAAGGCACTTCTGGGGCCCCTCAGGCATTAGGGGCCCTGAAGCTTAAGCCTCATTAGTTTCATAGTAGATCTGCCCCTGGAAGGGGCACTTGCACACTTTGATTCACAAAAGGAAATGGCACTAGTATTGCGGGACAAATATTATGTGCATAATACAGAAATCTCAATGAGGAAAGAACACCACTTTTTCTTACATAGAAGGTGAGAACTATCACCAGGGTTAGCTGTTTCTTCACAGACTGTTCTTGCTCATGCAATGGAGAGCCTTTTGTTTATCTTCAGACCCACTGCTTTCCTCAGAAAGGGATTAAGCACTTCCTTCTTCCCATATTGAGTCTAAACAGGTGAGCAACTGTAAGTAGCCCAGGTAAACTGTGCTATTCATAGCAACCCATATATGAAACCTGCCTGCCCTGCAATTACCTTCTTTCCGGCTATTCCATTACTGCTTCACAGATATCAATACTGTTCAACAAGGTTTTGACCATACTGCTACCTTATTTCTTTTTCTTATACTCTTTATAAATTTAGAGTTGGAGGTAAATTTATTAATACTTAAAGGTGATCCCTGAAATCAATGTGACTGTTCTCAGTATGAGTAAGATCTAGCCTACAGTTCTGCTACATGTTTCATGATATTAGTAGCATGGATTATTGTTATTTCAATTGTGACTGTTTTTCACTCCCGTTTCTATCTTCTCTGAGTGCCTCAAAAGGAGAAGGGAAGTAGACTAAAATCTAAATGTAAACAAATAGCTTAAATATATAGATGGATGGTTATTAGCACCAAATTAATTTATTCTCTACCTAATGCCTTCTAGCACTTGCCTTTGATAGGAGCATAAAATTCAAAAGTCAGGGTTAAGCAAGGACTGTCTGATTCTTTAAATTAGAAAGCAGAGGAGATACTGTATCATTATTAAAAAGAAAACATATAGAGGTGCCTTATCCTCAGAGTTAAAAGGTAGCATTAGTGATATTTCCCATCAAGTTATCTGCAGCAAATGTAAGTTGATTTACCTTCTCATTAGGTTGTAAATGTTTTTCTTCCTCTTGACTTGTCTTTGTCCCCTTCTTTGAAGAGGTGCACGAGTCACAAGTCCTCTGAAGCAACTCCCTGCAAATAATAATGCTTTGCTGCATAAGCAAGTAGCTGGAAGAGATGAGTTATGATGAAGAACAAAGTTCTTGTTACATATGCTTCAATAATCCTTAATTCTGGGAAAGAAAATAGCCAATAACTCGTGAAAGGGGCTGTGAATAAATGTGCTTAAGGCAGGATAATATACTTTTAAATTGAGATTGGCTGTTTAGGATCTTCTTCAAGGCAAGGGCCATGAATAACTGATAGTCAATGCGAGGTCAATTATTGGGTAGGTACACTGAAAAAATCGTGCCGCGTGTGCCATGGGCATGACGGATATTTTTTAACAAAGTGCTATTCAAGACCACAGGTGTCAGGGCAGAAATGAGGAATGACTCTGTTGCAGAGCTGAGGTGGAAGACAAGCCAGGAGAAAGGGGAGATAAAATGTAGAAATAAAGAGCTAGGATCGTTTTTAAAAAAAAGATGTGCGGCAGGGACTGCAAGCTGTTGATGAAGCATTCCTAATCAAACCTTTTTTGAAAACCGAAGGTGCCCCCATTAGACAATCCTTGCCAGCCGGCCTGTGCTTGATGTAACACAAACTGACACTGACCTTGACCACATTACAGGGGTTACAATTTGATTAGGATGAAGAGATTGTCAAAGGACGACATGCAGGAATGTTTTTGTTCATCAGCAGTAGGAAAGCCAAATCTATCTGCTTTGGTGTGTCTTTTCAAAATATACATTTAGTTCAGTCTAGCTGGGGTGTTCATTCAGTACTTTGTTTGGGAGTGTTCTCTCTCTCTCTCTCTCTCTCTCTCTCTCTTTCTTCATTCCTTCGGTAATTTATTTATGACTGCCTATAGTGACCACAAATTTACACTTGTTCCAGGGCACATTTCTAAATTTCAGAGAGGGGAAAGAATTTCACTATACCTATGAATGGGGAATTTCTTATTAAATCTAATGGTGTATTTTTTTTTAATAGACTAGAATTTCAGTTGCAAAACTGCAGATGAATGGCTGACTTCTGCTCATCTTTCTAGTGCCCCCACCCCATCCAACCCACCCCCTCCATTGGCAAAAAAGGGTGATCTTCACAAGCCAGAAAAAGCATACAAAGTGAGAGTTTGTGGTTCAGCTTAGCATTTATTTACAAACAACAATAACTCCATGTGAAGAATCTATAAAACTCCAGGCACCGAGAAGCAATCATACATGGTACTTAGTATGCCTCTGCTCGTGATGCTGAGTAGGCCTGAGATTTTGGGATTTTTTTGGATGACAAATTCCATAATTCTCCATTCTGGGAGTTCCACCTGACAGACTTGCAACTACAGACACCTAAACGTGGCTCACCTGGAGAAAACGCCTTGCTGAGAATGCTTTGAGGCTTAGGATAGGTGTCATTCCCCACTACTAGCTGGAAGCTTCCTTTCTAAATAGGAAGCTAGTGTAGAACTAGGCCTCCACTAAGCCTCAAAATATTCCTAGGCCTTTTCTCCAGATGAGCCACAGGTATCTACAGGTGTGGGTCTTTTAAGTGGAACATCCAGAATGGAGGGTGATGGAACCTGTTCAAAAAAAATCTGAAAATCCTATGCCTAATAAAGCCAGTTACACAGACTTTTTACTTTTCAAGCCAACAACTGAAGGTTTCTTTTTTCTTCCAGTTTCTTTGCAGTTTCCCATATAGTATAGAAAGATCCACCCATGTCCATAGTCTAATGGCAGAGAAAGCCTTGGCAAAGAAGAGGTGAAAATCCTGAAACTCCTCAGAGAACTTGGAATTTTAGACTAAAACTACCAGAATTCTAGCTGAGGGAATTCCTGCTGAATTCTGGTAGTTATAGTGTGTGGCAGGGGGAATGTCCAAAAATCTTATGCCAAGTTTTTCCTAGTGCAATTGCTGGGCTATTGAGGAGAGGGCATTTTGGAGATTGTTCATTCATGGGGTTGCCACAAGTCAAAGGTGACTTGATGGTACATAACAACAACAACAACATTGCCAGTATTTAAAAAAACTGCTTTTTTTGCTCTCATAGCAATTTGCCATTTTTTGAATGAGATGTCTTGATGTATCGAGACACCCTTTTTCACTGAGGATGAGAATATTTGCAAATATTTGTTGCATCCTTGTTGTAATGGGAGGGATATATTTGTCTCATAGATCAAGTGGCAGGAAGCACTTCACACCAAATTTAGGGTGCTATCCCAGATGGTTGATGTCCCTGATATGAGTGTTTCATCCCAAGAGACCTTGGTTACAATTGTGAATCATCCTGCCAAATAATGTGTAAAGGATAAGAAACTAAAAGACCACACAGCAGATACAAAGATGCAGTGAGTGTGTGATGAAACAGTTGTCTGTACTCCAAGAATTGTTGACAATCCCTCCCCTCCTTCCCAACGCACCCATGTTCTGTTTTGGTTTGCAACCAACAGGAGCTGTAAAAGAGACAAGATGTTTTACCACTCTAAACCTTTGCCAGTTGGGTATAAGAGCTGAGGCATTTGGGACCTTACTAAAACAGAAACTTCCGATCTTGGATGGTCACCATGAGGGCAACTGGAACATTGTCAGAGAAAGAAACAGGGCATCTGTTTAAAAATCCCTGTCTATTTTGGTGACCTACAAAATGATTTAACAAGCGGTAATTATTTTAAGGCAGAATCCAAAAGTCTATCGATATAGATGCAAAGATTCCCAGGTACTTAAGTGGGCAATATGAGGCCTTACATGTCCATTTTTGGACAGGACAGATGAATCAGAGAAAAATCATTATATGCACAGCAGTGCTGCACCAGTATACATGAAGCATTCTGACATACCATCTCATGTTCCAAAATGGGTTTTAACTCATTCTGTGTAGCATCGCCTCAGGAGGAAACCGTTCATTCAAGAAACGTGTGAGAAAAGCCGGAGTAGCCGATTGAAGTGGCCCCAGGCAATGTGCTCCCTGTCACCTGCTGTATTGCCCTGCCTTTGAGACACCTGGCTTCCTTTTCCTTTCAGGATCTGAGCATTTCTCTTTTACCTTGTCCCAGCTTTTAAAAGTGTTTCCTTATCCCTGCTTTTA